>CAXKVY010000215.1:0-496119 GCA_964058915.1 Tetropium fuscum
ATCTTGATGTTCTTATTTTATAATTGACACCCGTAATGTGATAAGTTTTTAGTAATATCTCACGAACAGGTGGAGTTATTATATAACAATTACACATTTTTGGATTTAGAAAATTAAGTACATTATTTTGGTCTAAAAATATACGGGGTGTTCCATTTAAAAAAATCATGTTTAATTTTCCACCCTGTATATTTTACGAGATTTTTAATATCTGTTCTCAGATTATAAAAATTCACCAAAAACCGTGTCTACTCCTTTTTTGAATGAGTTAAATCGGCAAAGGATACGTGAGATAAGGGGGGTGTCAATGTTAAGAGACTTACCCGGTACTTCACAAAAAAAAAGATTTCTAATTCAGCGCGATCAGTATGAAGGATCTAAACAGCGATACAATTGACGCGGACCGGTACGTCACAGCCTATAATATTTGGAAGGCGTTGCTCCGGATAGCGGCCAAATGAACTATGACCATGTGTCCACTCGACCGCGTGTTTGGTCGAGTGCTGGGATCTCGTCGTTTCGGTCTTCTCGTCGTTTGTAAATTGTAGTATGTGGCGTCATGACTTGTTTGACGAACCTGTTTGAAATGGTTCGCTCGCGCGCGAGGCTTTTATAATTTATAACAAATGTATTATTGAGAATTAAGGCGTCATATTTTGCATATCGTGTTTTTCAGTATGGTAGAATATTTTTATGCAATAAAAATGGGAATGTTCCCTATTGTATCATTCCGGACCTATTCACAAATTTCCGTCGTAAACAGTGTCTATATTTGAGCAAAATATAGCGCCAAATAAAAAGTTTATAGTTTAACTATGTTCAGTTATAAAATATGTTTGTTGGCACTTAATAAAATGCGTTAGAAGTTTTTTATAATCAGATGTAAGGCTTGTGAGCGAATATAATCGTATGTTGTGGAGAGATAATTTACATCATCTAAATAGCTTTAGAAAAAAATCACGTGTGCCTTTAATTTGCTCCGCTTCTTATACTTTCCTAAATTTTCCACTCGTTTTTATCAACAGAAGCGGATATTGTAAATAAATTATTTATTTACAGGCCAGTCTATAGATACATTCCAGCTTAACGTTAATTAGGGTAAAAGATTTTTTTTAGGGTTGTTTTATATAGTAAGAGGTGCATAAAACTAATTATGCGACCTTGAAAGCCCTCGGGAGAGGGCATTTTTTTCAGTTTTTTTAATATAGCTCATCACGACACCGAAAAAGAAAGAAAATTTTATTCTTTCCGAGATGAAAGTAGAAACCTCATAATTAAATTAGTGAAAATTACCTACAAAATGTACTGGCGCAACTTAATTTTGTGTCATTCTAACTTGAAATGGGCTAGGATGACATAAAACAGGACTTTGATTTTGCTCATTTTCATTACTATTTTATTATTATTACTATTTTTGATGATAATGATGATAAATGATGACTTTAAGTTAACGAATTTGTCTTAAAACTAACTCTATTTTCGTCCTACTTCCATAAAATGTAAGAAATTAATTTTCACAAAATATGTTATATTGTACAGTATATTATCATCTACCTTAAAGTTGTTGCAGTTATAAATTAGTATTAAGTGATTCAATAGTCTTGACAAGCGAAGGAGGTTGAATCTATTTCTATCTGAAATGTTATTTTACCGTATTATTTTAAGTTGTTTCATGTTAGTAAGTGCATTCCTAGTCCGATGCAAATTACCTGAAATTTGTCAAAAGTTAGTAAATATCGTGCATCCTACATATGTATGACGTATATATGCAATGAAAATACTTAAACATTAGGGCCGATTTATGGCCAACCAAATGCCAAACACGTTTTCTTCATTAAAAAACAGAAGATTTGTAACTTGAGAAAAAATACTAACAATTCGTTATAGCAATATGGGCATGTATGTTGTCCATATATTCTGAACGGGTTGTAACGGGGCGATTGCATAGATAATGTTTTTAAATGGGCCCAAACAAATAAATCAAGAGGTGTTAAATCAGACGACCTTACGAAATTACGTTTTCTCCGAATCTCAGTTGGAGGGAATAAGTTACTATCCTTGAATTGTGGGCGGAGCGCCATCCTCTTGGAAATATATTCGATGTCGCGAAGGTAAAAGTTAGTAATCTAAACTATCCTCAACTTCATTTTGCAGAAATCCCAAGTATTTAGCACCAGTCAGGGTTAGTAGTAGTTAGTGGGTTAAATGTGGTTAAATGGGTTAAATATTTTTGCATAAATTGTAGATATTTGAGTCTCGAATAGTATAATATCAAAAGCGACTACCCGCTCCCTCTAATATTTGTGATTAGAACTCAGGGCATGAATATTACAGGTTACTTTGCGGCATTCGTTTTGTTTTATATTTTGATTTATCATAGAACACTATTGACCGTTCGTAGCGCCTATCGTTGTTCTACTTAATTAAACACTGAAATTAAGAACTTGTTTTACAATAGTCCCTAGCCTCGATTGAAAAGCGTCTCACTAGGCCACTTGAAGCCGTTTAACATCAACGAAGGCTGCTTACTCCAAATCTTCGCTTCGCTTTGTAACTTCCATTTTACTCACTTGAAGAAATAGTTTTTATTTATTTTCTCCACTATGGACGAATTTAGAAGAATGAAATTTGGCAGACAACTTACTAAATAAAATGACAGTTTGTCAAAATTTTTGTATCCTGAGATATTGTTACAAAACTAGGCAGTAAAAAACCAACCCTTATAATATTTTTCTTCAAAACTTTTTCACGCGTCGACATTTATCTTCACTTTTTGTCATTCACCCTTGCTTTCATTTTGAAATCACTCGGTGATTATATGACAAGTGACTTGCATTGAGGCTATTCTAGCAGTTTTAATCTCACACCCCAGTTTTGGAGATGTTTTTATTTACAATATTGATAAATTAAACATAGTTGAATACGTTTCCATGTTCGATAATTCTTTATGTGACATGTCGAAGCTATTTATTAATCTTTTTAATTATCTGACGAATTTGAACTTAGTTATTAATAAAGCAAATAAAACAAAAAGTAACCAATCTCCGCACATCGTCTTTGTCTGTTGCATAGGGCTTGGTTTGTTTAATTTTTAGGTAGGTATAACAATTACCATCTTAAGTAGAGCATTTAAAATTTCATAAAATTCACATCTAAATATATATATATATATATATATATATATATATATATATATATATATATATATATATATATATATATATATATATATATATATATATATATATATATATATGTATATATATATATATATATATATATATATATATATATATATATATATATATATATATATATATATATATATTGAGATAAACGAATATCCAGAGCCCAAATACACAGTTAAAATACAATAAAAACATTAAATTATAAATTAATACGTGTACCGAGATTCAATATATAACGTCCTAACTCTAGTATCAGTCGCGAGCGCAAGCATCTCTACACATCGCACAGACGAGGTGCGAGAACTCATCTGATTGGCCAGTATGTAAATTAAATAATATTAAAGTCATTTATCGGCGCAAAATTCTAAATTCAACTTAATCGGAATAGACAAATCCTAACAAACCTTATGGTATATCACACTAACATCAACTCGGTATATTTGGACGTAAAATTGTAAAAGCGTCACGTCAGAATAGGGGTTCAGGATTAATAATACTGAAGCAAAACGTTTGAGGTACAGATCACTGTATTGTGAACATTGCAACTGAGTTGCGGAAAGTGAATATGATGTGAGAATTCTATGTAGAATGGAAAATTAAACTGAACCAAAATTCATCAATATTTAAGGTAAACTAAATAAATAAAATAATTAGCTGCAATATGATTGGTCACATTATGTGAGAATAACATAACATAACACTCGTTGTCATGGAACTCGATTGTTTCAAATTGATAAACTTCCGTAGAAACAAGTAACAAACTCGAGAGTTGCAATAGCGTCCTTTACCAAGCGGCAGCTGCGCTTATGTGTCTGTAAAAATTTATAAATTATAATTATTTAGACAATAGTAAAATAAGAAAATTTGTGCTACAGTATTCAGTTATCAACGGGTAAATAAGTAGAGAAGAAAATTATCAAGATTTATAGTGTTCTGACTTGGTAATAAGTTATTCCAAGCACGGTGTCTCCAGGGAGAGTGTACGAGGCTAAAATAGTGTGTACGAGGAAGGAAAAGGAGGAGACATAGTTCCAAAAGAATAAAGTAAGCAGAGGATAAAGGTTATCCAAATTTTCCGTGTTAAATTCCGTAACCAAAAAGTTACGGTCACGAGTAGCGAGTAGGTACCCATAGTAAAGGTGATTCCAATAGATAGCAGCATCGTGAACCAGGATAAGCAGTTTTCCAATTGGTAGTACGAGGTTCTTCCGATAGATGGTGATTCCGACAGATGGAATGAGTGTGGTGAAAATAAAAATAAACAAAGTGAAGTTCAGTTTAAATAAAATTGTGGTGCTTCGAAACTGAAAGAATTATATATAAACGTAGCAAGGTAACAACATTTTAAAATAATTTTAGTAGTAAGAATTCATTGTTCGAGAGGCCCACTGCCCATGTAATTAGTGTAAGATTGCGTAGTTCGGCGTAGGTCTTAATATTAAGCTCTTTCAAAATATTACTCCTTTAGTAGTAATAGAGTAATGAAGTAGTTTTAGAGTTTTATGATTTGCATGTATGCACTTAAGCATGCTGCTACTTTTTCTAAATAATTTTGGTAGCCACATACTTCATTTTGCGTGTTAAATTTCCTGTCTTATAGACATATTTACTTTTGTGTGTTAAACTTCCTGTCTTATAGACATATTTACTTTTGTGTGTTTAACTTCCTGTCTTATAGACATATTTACTTTTGTGTGTTAAACTTCCTGTCTTATAGACATATTTACTTTCCTTTTGTTAATAAAACAACCAAGTTTCTATATTTATGAGTTATCATTACTCTCATGTAAGAGTGGGAAAATAACCTGATATCATTATATAACTTTAAACATGTCAGTCTCCATAAGATTTACCAAGAATCATTTGCACGCAAGTTAGTTTCAATATTCCAAGCAACCTAGTTGAACCTCCCCTACTAGATTATAGAGGACTCAGGCTCAGCAGTGAACTTTTATATTTAATAAAAATAAATGTTCAAAGAACTGGCGCCTAGGGAAATTTAGCAGTAGTATCGAGATCGTGACAGTATAGCAGACTTCTCAGGTGTTCATACTCTGTGCTTTCACTGCATATCTTTGATAACAATTCATATCCATATTATTTCTTTACAATTGTCGCCCATAACGTGGGGAATTAAGTATTCGTAATATTAAAACTAGTCAATTGGCTCACCAACGTGGGGCATTGAAAGTATTCGTAGTATACCATTTATTACAATATATATATATATATATATATATATATATATATATATATATATATATATATTGGAAGTAGTTGTTGTCAATGGGTTCAACAAGATTTTATGCATCTTAAAGTTTAACATCTTCTGGATAACTGTATGCCTAATGCTTTTATATATAATGTGTTCAAATAGAACAAATATAAATAGTAGACTAGGTTTGTGTATTCTAAGAATTTGAGTTCCGTCAAACTGATGTCAGAAAACGTCACTGCAAGTGTTGGAGTATTAATATTTTAAATTCAAGTATAAATGATCAATGAAACAGATCGTACACTGCTCTGAAGATCCTCAATAAAGGTGAAAGAACTTGTACAACTTCTAAGTGGTTCGTTTCCGTGTGTATATCCAGATATAGCACTGGTAAGTGTATCTACCTTATTATTCGTCCTTATTATTAGCTTTGAAATTCTTTGCTATTCATATTTGTTTTGTGAAAAGTAATCTTGGGTTTGTAGCATTTCATTACATATAGAAATAAGCAAATAGACGAATAAGAGGAAAGATACTCTTACCAGTGCTATATCTGGACATACATACGGAAATGAACCACTATCGTACACTGCTCTGAAGATCCTCAATAAAGGAGGTAAAGGCACTGGTAAGTGTATCTTTCCTCTTATTCGTCTATTGGCTTATTTCTCTATGTATAATGAAATGCTACAAACATATATATATATATATATATATATATATATATATATATATATATATATATATATATATATATATATATATATATATATATATATATATATATATATATATATATATATATATATATATATATATATATATACAGGGTGAGTCAGTTTTTTGTAGACAAACTTTAACAGGGGATAGAACGCACGTTTTTAAAAAGAAAAGTGCCTATAAATATATGGCCGATCTAGCTTCCTAAGGAAGATACAAGGTGTTAAAGTTTCATTTTTTTTTACATTAATGTGTAATATTTTCTAAACGGAATGATATATTCACTAAATATTTTACACATATCTTAACCTGCCTAGGATCAACATGTTGTATTGTTCCTGTCGAAAATACTATAGTGGGTGTTACTTTTTTCGGGTACTTCGGATATTCTGCATAATGGAACTTTTTTTTCGTACGCCACTGACATTATCTGATACATATTTCTAAAATAACGGCCCCTTAGTAACAATTTTGATCTCTTGTAATTTTGCTCTAACTACGACAGTTTTAGAGATATTGGCCTTTGTTTCTCTGACAGTGTAATGTCGTTATTATATTTTTTTTCTCGAATTTTCTTTATGACTTATAAACGAACGCTTAGATTTTTTCATGTTTAGGGGATAATGCCTATTAATTAAGGCGCATAAAACAAGCGGTAAGAATGTTCAAAAACTTGCACAGTGGCGGGGTGGAAGGGGTGCTCCACCCCTTTCGTAAACAGAACATCTACGCCAAAGACTATTTAAAAAAAAACTGTTATTTGCATTATCTACATACAGTTTAACAAAAATAATGTCCCTTCTTCTGTTTCGAAATTCCTGTGCGGTTCCTAGTTATTTTGATTTTTAGTGTTTGATGTGGTACTAAATTAAGTAATTTATTTATTAGCAATAATAATTATCGGCTAAATATTTAATTCTTTCAACGAAACCTACCTAAATATGGTGTGTTAAGGATTCTAAAAAGCCGAAATCTCTTATTTATTCTTTATCTTTTTCCAATGTAGTCAAAATAAATATTTGTTATATCAAGCCTTACTCAAATACAATACTTTTATATGTTGAAATCTGTTAAATTACAAATGTACTTACAATACAATAGATTATTGTGCAGATGCCAAAAGTCTTAAAAATTTCCTTTAAGTTTTATTAAACTTGTGCATGTACAAATTTCTGTTTCAATTTTTGTTGTTGTTTGCTAAATAATTTCCATTTAAAACTAGCGTATTTGTAACTGTACGTAATAATTGCAACAAAATATTATACTCCTTGGAAAACAAGTAAGCATTATGTCATATTTTGAAACGACAGTTTGACGTATTACAAGTTTATCTACAAACAATTTTGCTTCATCTTGAATATTTTCACTGTTAAAAGTTAAAAAAAAAATTATAATAACGACATTACACTGTCAGAGAAACAACGGCCAATATCTCGAAAACTGTCATAGTTAGAGCAAAATTACAAAAGATCAAAATTGTTACTAAGGGGCCGTTATTTTAGAAATATGTATCAGATAATGTCAGTGGCGTACGAAAAAAAAGTTCTATTATGCAGAATAGTCAAAGTACCCGAAAAAAGTAACACCCACTATAGTATTTTCGACAGGAACAATACAACATGTTGATCCTATGCAGGTTAAGATATGTGTAAAATATTTAGTGAATATATCATTCCGTTCAGAAAATATTACACATTAATGTAAAAAAAAATTAAATTTTAACACCCTGTATCTTCCTTAGGAAGCTAGATCGGCCATATCTTTATAGGCACTTTTCTTTTTAAAAACGTGCGTTCTATCCCCTGTTAAAGTTTGTCTACAAAAAACTGACTCACCCTGTATATATATATATATATATATATATATATATATATATATATATATATATATATATATATATATATATATATATATTAGCATTGAAATTCTTTGCTATTCATATTTGTTTTGTGAAAAGTAATCTTGGGTTTGTAGCATTTCATTACATAGAAATAAGCAAATAGACGAATAAGAAGGAAAACACACTTACCAGTGCTATATCTGCCATACATACGAATGAACCACTTAGAAGTTGTACAAGTTCTTTCACCTTTCTTGAGGATCTTCAGAGCAGTATACGATTTATTTCATTGATCATTTATACTTGAATTTGAAATTCAAGTATAAATGATATATATCAATATATATATATATATATATATATATATATATATATATATATATATATATATATATATATATATATATATATATATATATATGTGTGTGTATGTATCTCTTAATATTAACTTTGTCCTGTAATTGGGTATTACCTGTTGGGCGAAGAAAGCAATTATTAATTACTAAGTGCAAATCTGTGCTTGAATCTTCACACTGAAATTCTGTGAAAATGAAAATGCAACCCTCTCCATACCTCCATGTTACTTCCATTCTACGATGTAATTTCCCTTCCTCTAAATTAATAATGCTACCAGCCAGGCTCGGAAAATACTTTAATATGCCTTCATATTCATGTACTTGGTGAAATGAGGGGAGTATAGGATAGGATTCAATTCGATGTAGAATGTGTATTTTGACACCATGAATTGAATGGAATTAAACGTTATATTTGAGCGCCCACCAATTGTAGGTGCTCAAAAGATTTCTTATGAGGTATTTTTGACAGGCGGTGAGTATTTGTATTGCCGGGAAAAATGCGGCAGATTTTCGGACATGCGATAAAAATAACTCTTTACTTACGCTATGACTGAGAAATTCACGACGGTCCGTGATGAAGTATGCTAATGCATTAAGCCCATTGTCTGTGCGTGCTAAAAAATTAATGGCATCCGGAGCGTATTGTACTTCTTGCGAGATTGTGTCACTTGACGAATAGTGAATTATATATTTTTACGAGTCGTGATGAATATTAGGCCTCTTTGTAAGCTACAATATACATTTTTTTATATAATGATCACCGGGAGATAAGGACTGAGTGGGCAGAAAATATTCGTAGCGTCAATTACCATAACGGGAATATATCGTATCTGCGCGGATTTAAAAATGATCAATTTATTTCTATAAATTATAAGCATATAGAAAAATATTGTTGCTCTGTATTTTAAATAAGCTACGTAATATTTGATCTCCAAAAAGCACTAAGTAAGCAAATCCGTATGTAACAAAATGAAGATAATAATATAATAATAAATACCATTATATAACCCAGCGGGGTATCAGCTGATAGCTGTTATTAACCCCAACCAGAGTTCCATCCGAAATCCAAATATATATAGTTTGTAACATCGAAATATGAGACATAAAAACCCGAGCAATCATTATATCGATCCCTTCACAGCCGCTACAGTAACTTAAAACTAGTTTTAACCGTCTGTAAATTTTGGTGTGTTTGTGGAAACTACTTCGAGTGTTAATAACTATTGTAGTGGAACGGATCTACAAAAAAGGGGTCCAAGCGGAAGTGACTTTTTTGAAAAAAATTTTATCCAACTTATTAATAATGTTCCCCCCTACCCCCTGTTAACTTTTTCCGGTAATAGTTGTCCACCAGGGGACGCGCGCAGCCTTTCAAATATTGTAAAAATAGGTTTGTTTGATATTTTAAAACGCGTAATCGAGAAGATGGGTAGAAAAATATTTTGAACAATAAAAATAGGTCTCCTCGACACACGTAATCTGGTTTTTGACCCGTCAAAATAGGTCCATTAGAACCGGAGATACAGCCGTTTTAAGGTTTTTGTTTTTTAGGGGGGACAAGAAAAAGGGAGTGAGCAATGGGGGTGTTGCGGGAAAGGGGGTGGGACTGGGAGGCTGATTTTTTTTCACTTGTAGGGTTATCGGAAGCCCAAGCCCATTTTTTTGAGATTGCTCAATTAGGGAAGGGATGGGAGGGAAGAGGGTGGAAAAGGGTTAAACGGGTGTATCTCCGGCCTTGATGAACCGATTTTTAAAAAATGGAGTTTTTTTGTTTTTTTATAAGGAATCGAGGACAGATCGACAAAAACTCAAAAACACGGCCGTGGGGGGTGAAAATAAAAACTAATTTTTATATTGCTAATTGAGCAATTTCAAAAAAATTTCGGCCTGGGCTTCCGATAACCCTTCCCTACAATTGAAAAAAAACATTTATCTATTCGTCTCCTCAATTACGCGTAATCTCAAAAAAACCTGTTTTTACAATATTTGAATTGCTGCGCGCGCCCCCTGGTTGACAACATTTACCGGAAAAAGTTACCAGGGGTAGGTGGAAACATTATTAAGTTGCAAACTCATAATCAACATTATTAAGTTGGAAAATTTTTTTTTTCAAAAAGTCACTTCCGTTTGCAAACTTAGATCCGTTCCACTATTGTACTTTTAGATAATAGTGTGCATCTAAATGTTGCGTTTGGAGGCAGCTTAATGTAAATATGGTAGTTCGTATTTGTACTTCGTGTGCTGTCACATATGGGCTAAATTGTTATTGATTAATAACTCAACCACCAATAAATAATGTATGTGTTGTGTTGGATATCAGAACGAACAGATGTGTCTCTAAGGTGTAGTTGGGTTCAGAATTCCACCAATAAAGTGTGAATTTTTATATTTTGCCAGGCTTTAGGTGTCCTTAGGCGACCGTTTAACCGAAAATATACACAGTATATCCCAGGCTTCCGTCCATCTAGCTAGCTATCGAAGGTATCCATAGTACGGGCTCCGAGAAATACCGAAAACTAATTTAAACAAAAAGCGGGGTATTTATAAAAATATACGACGCGAGTGAATCTATTCGTACATATTAAAAAACTATAAAACTCTCCCTTAACGGATTAATATTAAATAAAGAAAAACAGCTTATATTTCGCTATCGCTAACAGTAAATTTATTGCCATGGTTGTTTTGTTTTTATGCAGTATTTAAATTGTATCAAATAAATATAAGGAAATATTATTCATATTGGATGATAATATGCCGGTAACAGATCTCTCACTTGCATTGTTTTCCTTTCTAATTGCAATATCCAATATAAAAATCACTTGTGTGATTTATTTCTATGAAATTCTCTTAAGTACACATTGTAATGACTACCTTTCAGTTTGCATTATGTTGTTGCTTCTCAATATACTGCTCAAATGTCACTGACTCCCTGCAAAATTATATAATTAAGTTCGATGCACAAACATTTTCTATTGTGTGGAAAACATCAAATATAAAATAAAATCATAAAATCATCCTAATTCCTAAACATAATAAGGCCAGACAACAACTGCAAGTAGCTGCAAACATCGTAAGCTAAACGTACGTTTCATACATACATAATATTCATACGTAACAAGATATGCAGCTGGATGAGGCAAGCATCATGATAACTGAGACATGTCAGCGTACCATGACAGGTCAAGGTTTAGTAAATATCTCCAGTAATCTGTCGACATGGAATGAAATCATCGTCACACACATTGAGTGAAGTCATGATTCACCTAAACTTGTTCAAATGTGGTCAGCCATTCGTGTGAATGTAACCGAAGAATTTCTCAGCCCAAATGGCATCAGAGTGAATGTGAAATGCCGAAAGGCGTAACAAAACATATCGCGACCATCAACAGCAATACCTACTGACTTGGCAGTAGTAATGTATGTTATTCACATCATCAGTAAAGAGTTGGTTAAGTATCATTGGAGTGGTCACCCCAGATTAGTTCTTTCCATAGGAACTTCTCCTAGGTTCACTAAGTGGATATGATAAAACTGCAGTTGATGACTGTTAGATTGTCTTCATAATATAGCGTGTAGCAACTTCAATGGCATATTTTCTTGATATAAATATATCTAGATATTCTCTATAAGTAGGGTATAGAATATCATTTCTGGAAAGATTTATAAATATTTTCAATCGCGTAAAGCCCCATTTACACTTATCTGTGATTTCCCTCAGTAGGCGAGGAAATAAAGCGATGAACTTTGACGAATGAACGATTTTTTGAGCAGTAAGATGGACCTTAAAGTGGTTTTGATTCGTGCTAGCGTCTACAAACTTTATAAACTAAATTGCTCAATTCATTTTGAAGAGATGCATTTTTGCATATAAACATATGCATTTTAGAAGTGCGTCTCGAAGAGACAATAAATAAAAAATTTACAACTTGGTAAATATTGATGGAAATGAGTCCAATTTTGCTACGCGGTGGTTTTTGGGGTCGCTGAACCCGAATATCATGACGGAAACGGTCTCCGAGAAAGCTGGTGCTCAGGTGGATAGTATGAACGACGTCTCCTACAGTTTTCATTTTGGAATATAATATAATAATTTTGGAATATAAATAAGAATAAGCTGATTATTGACCAAAAATAAACGCCTACAGACATCGGGTGTCACATTATACCTAAATATTTTTTAAACAATTATTGCTTATACAATTTAAGAATTTATACAATGCCTAGCAAACTAAAAACGCGAATATTTGTTAGGACGGCTATAGACGTCGTAAAATTGAGGTGCCACAGCATGCACAGAGGCCTAAACGTTCATAGACGTGACTGTCCTTTAACGTGTTAATACTCATTCTTATTCCTCTACTCTTAGTACAAGTATTTCATATTTTTTAAACAGTAAAATATTTAAACGTAATTACGAATATATTTGAAGCTTTCAGAAATTATTTTTCAAAACATTGCGTGAATGTGCAATGTACACCTTTCTTATAATATTTAAATAAATATTTAAGAATAATATATTTAAATTCAGATGCACTTCCAAAATGCATCTGAATGCTCAAAATCAAATCAAATGCAAATGCTCAAAAAAACGATAGTTAAGCAGTTTTTAGTGCTTTTTAGTGCCTCGACCTGCATTTACTTTTATAGGCAATGGATCGAATCCCGGCAGCCGGGACTGTTCGAGTTCACCTTAAAATCCCGGCTTAATACTTCTGCAGTTAGTAAAATTTCATGTGGTGAACTGTTAAATAAATGAATAAAAAGTAAATTAACCCAGTATTTAACGGATGATGGTACTTTTCGTTTAGGCTTTTGATTTGCAAGGATTTTTCATCTTCAGTTAACTTGAGATAGATATGAGCATCACAACCTTGTTTGAAGGAACTGTAAGATGAAATAAAAGTTGCTAAACCATTTAACATAAAAGTTGCTAAAATATTTAAGAAAACATTGAACGAAAAATTGAACTGGGTCAGACAGAACTTTTTTATATTATTACTACTAAATTATAACAACACAGATTACATTTTTTTGTATGCACATGAAAATCAGTTGCCTGAGATAGACAATAACTTAGCTTTTGTTTCCTCTCGATACTGATATTGTCTTAATAGAAATTTTTGCTGTTTAAGCCTTACCTTGTTTTTCTCTTACTTTTCTTGTCTTTTACTTGTTTTCATTTTTGTCCACCATGTATACAGCAATATTTTATATAATAATATTTCAAATCGGGATTAGATCGGTTTATTATATCAGGCACGCGCTTTTTAGCAGAATTGAGGGTTTTGTTATCTCGCACCCAATACTCAGATAACGTTTGTTGTTTACTTTCCAAGTGGTCCTGGAACTCTTTAAATGTCACGAATTTCTCACCAACCATTCGTTGTATTTTATCCTCTTTGACTTCTATTTCTCCCGAAATACTTTTGTCGGTTTTTATTTATTAGTCATTAATGTCGTGTTCTTGACTGGCCGGTTTTTCGGATATTTGTCGTAGACTTATGGCTTGGCTTCATAATTCTTTATATATAGCCTCTGTTGAACAATAAATCGCGTGGTGAAACATGTTTGTACTTGCTTGCTGTCAGCTCACTCTAACCTAACCTTAAATAATGACGTAAACTGACGGGATTTTATGATGCATTCGAGCGGCTGCCGATATTTTATGTTTAATTCAAAAATCCCGGCTGCCGGAATCCGATCCACTGCCTTACTTATATACAAACAATAGAATTATCTAATTCTCTGATAAATGGGACAAATACGAAAATAATTACGGACCTCCGTCTATTGTCATTTCTCAGCGGTGGAAGGCACACCGATTAATAGAGTCGAGTCGCCTTTGAGGAAGCCCCCCACTAAATGTATGAAAGATCAAACGAATTAAACGTATCGCGTTTGGTCTCCTAACTCTCGACGTCCACGCCACGTTATTTTGTTTTAATCAAACCAACAGAAGGGTTGCGCGGAACAAAATTTTCATCCCCTTAGGTTGCGGTGCGGCCATCTAATGGAATCGGCTCTCCACATGTACATGGGCGCCGATGGCAGGGGACAAGAAATACGGGCAATAATTAAGGGTGGCAACGTGTATAACATGCGAATTAAAAATTACATTAAGTTTTTAAAATTATTTACATGGCGCTTCAAAATAATTTCGATATGATGTTGATGAGATTGAATTTTTTTAGTACATTGGGCTATTTTCACTATTTTTGTCCTAACTCAAGTATGTTCCAAAATGAACTGTCTTTTATGCATTCTAACGTAAATATACTCCGTTCCATTCAATAGCAAATACTTTAAATAATAATACCCTATTTCAAATGTTTGAAAATAAGCCGCGACATACGGCCAGTAAAATTCAAACTTTGGTAGGTACCTATACAATTGGTGCGTTCAAATTCAACGTCGGGTAGAATAGTCAAGCGTTCAATTTAATGGGATGTATGCGTCCGGGTGTACAACTTTTTACCCCAGTACCTCGTTAAAAATTGCCCCGCATGCGCATTGTATCGCCAATGCCAGTTTGCAACGTTTTGGTAAAATCAGATACATAATATTTGATAATATTCAAAACGGATAGATAGATGTTAGAGTTTAGGTACGTTTGGTAGTCCTATGTGTCTATATTTTTATGTCTTTGTGTTTTGACTAGTTTGTTACAAAGTTTACAGAAAATATCCAGTGAAGATTATACGGAAAAAATTGCTTCAATACGCATAGGCACAATCTTGTTATAAGCGATAATGAATGTTTGATTGTGGAGAATGGAAAAATTCTTGTATCCTAAATAATTATGGGCATTAAAATAGTTCTTCATCGAATTGTATGTCCACTACCCTAATAAATATATACAATATGCATGCAATATCCGCTGTTCTCATTAAGTTGTTAATAATTGTAAAATTTCAATACATTTTATGCTTATCAAAATTACATTTTAATGTTTAAGTATAAACAAGACAACTTTGTTACATCATAGTTAGCATGTTTGCTTTTATACACATTTTCACAGTAGCCATCACGTTTTGAAATCTAGGTTTGACACTTCTGGACAGTTCACACAAATTCAAATTAGTTGTTTAACACTAGGTATTACCGAAAACCGTTCAGATTTTATCGGTGTCGGATGTAAAACTCTGCGTTACCCTTTACCGTGCGTTATCCTTTACCGTGCGCCTTAAAATGAACGCACTCAATGCGATTCTAAACCGCGTGTAGCACGCGCTAGCTGAAATAGTAGGGCGGCGCGAGGTTATAAATACGCTGGACGCCGGCACATTAGGTCTCTTCCATTTCCTTTCATTCGCTGATATACATAGCTAATGTAGCTTTGATAACTTAGCGGTTATACTTTTCTTTACTGCTATACTATCTTTTGCTTGTTATTTTATACCGTTTTGTTCTTTTATAATTAAAGGAACATTTAATTATTGTTTGTCGTGCCGGTAAACTCACAGTGTCTGGCTCGTTCAGGTTCTACGTACAAAACACAAATATTTCTTTATTCATTAAATTAACGAAGAGCTTTTAATCTGAGCAGCCGATAAGCAAAATAAAAATCTCTCAGTATACATCTCTTGGATGAGAGGCCATTTAATTCAGGTAAATAAATTAAAGGAAGAGGTGTATAGCATTTAATTTAATTAGAGTAGTTTTAGCATTATTGTAGTTGCTCGCCGTTTTCCATAATCTGGTTCCCAGTTCTGTACCTTACGAACGCATTGCGTTCATACTTGATAGAAACGCCTGAATTTCCTATATCATTATGGCGAGGCGTGTGCCCGCAGGAGTTTAGAGTCGCCGCCTATGCGCGCGTCATCCAGCTCAAAATATTTGTAAAAGCGTTCCGTCTGTAATTCATACGTCCAATGTCCATTAAAAAAGTTGTTTAACTCCCAACGAATATGGAAAATCAAGAGCCCTTGCCCGGGCCTCGAGTGGTTTAGAATTTACAAAATCATTACTTTATGAAACAACTTTACGGGGCTCGACAAAAAAGGTTCTCTTCATGTCAACATTCGCACCCCAGCAATTGTCAAATAAATGGGATACTCCGGTATGCGCTAAGTGTCTATTCACACGTGTTATATCCACCATATACAACGCACAACAAATAAGGGGTTCCTCCATGAGAATGATATGATTTAAAATGAAATAAAATAACAATTATTTCAGATATTACCGAACTATGTATATTATTTTTTCTACTTCCATACTTTGATTCGTTTATTAGACAATCCCTACATATACTTTAATGAGATTCATTAAGATACAAATAATGTTCCTGTCACCAACTGTATGCTGATGGAAAGAAGAAGACGGACACTTGACATTGAAATAGTGCGAAGGTGAACAATTACCATCAACGTTAGAGAGCATAACAGTTTCCAACGAAGATTCTACAGGTAGTTGAGTATTTTTATATTCATGAATGATAACGTTAGGTACAATAATTTATATCTAGGGTTTTATAATTTTCCAGAAAATGGGGAAAGCTTACACGGGAATGAACGCATTGAAAGTTCCAGTGATGAGAGTTCAGAAGACGAAGGTGATAACAGTTCCGAGGGAGAAAGCGACAGTTCTGAAGATGAATAAGAATTTTCATATTATTCCTGTACTCTGAATGAATAAAACTTTCTCATTTGAAAATATACCTAATTCAAAAATCGGTGACAAAAAAATACAACTTCCAATGTTCATAAAGTTTACTATGTCGTAAAAATTGTAATCGGGGACTCCAAAAACCCCGGGATAACAATTTTAGACGGATTGGAGCAACTAAGTTTTTGATCGCCATCTTAGATCTGCCACTTTAAAATTTTTTATCGCCATCAGTTGACCCTTGTCGGTTCGTACAACATTTGTTCGAGCACCACCAAACTATCCCTAACCTTTGCCGAGTTATAACTCTTTAACATTGGTATAATTGCCATCTTGTTTTCCGCCATTTTGCTCAATCCACCATATTCGATTTATAGTGATTTCATTTTATTTTCTAATTCTTCCCAGCAAACCATTTATTGGATACCCATATCATGTGCATAAAAAGTAACTAGTCCGCCATCTTTGGGAGTCCGCCATATTGGATTTAGAGTTTTGATATCCATATTATGGAACTCCATAAAAAATAACTCGTCCGCCTTGGGCGGTGCGCCATATTGGATTTAGAATAACGTCACTTAGCTAACCATGCATTGTCATCCAAACTATATGCGTGTGCAAAATTTCAACTCAATCAGCCTAGGATAACTACTTTAAAATTCAGTTGCAAGATTTCACCCGAACAAACATACATAGCTACGTACATACATAACTCAAATAAAAGCTTTTAAAAACATATATAGTGCAACACGCACTCAAAATATTGGAGGTTTAAATTCCTAAGAGGCTTAAATCTCTAAGATATGGATTGGATATTGTCTTATATAGATTATGTTTAATGTAGCCGTTCCAGACAAATTATGCACTTTCTACTTTATTATAAACAAAATTATAACTCCCGACTAACATATTGATATGTAAATATTTTGCCCATAACTGTTTCACAGTTAACACACTTTTGAGGCTCCAACATTATAGGCGGTCATTAATTATGATTTTAACAATATATTAATTGCCATCGTTTACAGGAAAATTAATATTTTCGCAATTTATAAACCGGGTGAATTATATTTTTATATATTATTATAGATGGTTTATGGGTAGTTTGCGAGCAATTTAACTGTATTTGTTATGGAACGTAGTGACGGAGAAATATTGATAGGTTTTTTCACCATGCCTGATACTGTTTTACTTTATTATAATGACTGTAAACTTGCAGATTCAAATAAAAAATATCTTGAAAAAACTGTCTAGAACGCATGTCAATTTTACTCTATTATAATTGGGATCCTGAACCATTTTGATGTATCAACGTATCTCATTATTGTCTAGTGAGTTCTGTTTGATATGTTCAAGAAGACGACATATAAAAGACAGGGGTAGTTTTAAAAAATGTCATCTAACAGAAATAAAAACGAAATAATTTATAGACCCTCCCTTATTTATTTCCCTCATCTTAATTTCCACCAATCACAAACGCGCAATTTTGATTTACAAATGGTTTCTAGATGGAAAAACTGTATGACAGCACCTGTTAGCAGTTTTTTCGAGTTTACCCGCGGCAAAACTTGACATCTGTTGTCACCAAAAATTACAATACCTTTGATAACAAGTAACTATGGTCTCCTGGGACACCATTTACTTGGATCCTTTAAACTTCTTCTAGCTTACTAGAGCTGCTTCGTCCTGAATGGACACACTACAAAACGATCTGGAAACACTTACCTAATGTGTTGCACAGTTTACATTTTATTATAGCTTTATAACAATAGGTAACGCGGTTAACACCGTTATAAAAAATATGGTAATTTTTCCATTCCCGGTTACAGTGAAAGTTGGAACATTGACATTGCACGTCTCATCTTTTGTAAGCTTACTTATCTACCTCCAGACATCGAATTGTTGTACTCTGCTCTGGTTTCAATTGAACTCGAAGGCAAACACGGCGAGGATAATTTGGAGCGCCTTTGCGCCTTTTACATATGCCAGAACCCTTAGATTTTGTCCTTTCCTATATTACAGATCACATCACTATTTGCTCACAAAAGAATTTACACAATTAAAAATATCCAGAGCCTTAATACTCTGAGTTTATCCCACTTCTGCAGGAAAGCGTTTTAATTATCACTTAACATAATACTAACAAATATCAAGACATTGTAACCATTAACCATTAATGTAACCATTATCTAAGGTCTACTTTGTCTTTACGCCTATACGCGACACTGCTTCTTATGTAAGTACATATAATGGAATATTTTTAATATGTGTATGATATAAACACTTGTTAGATCCGAATCTATTGACGGAGAGCTACGTAATAATACATATATTACTAATTTTGACTCAATGATTGACCCAAACGTATCTGGCCCATAACATGTCAAGGTGGCTATGAAAGGTGGAGGCGGAAGCGAAACAGAAGAAAAAAACATGTCTCTATATCTAGTTGTTTATAGTGTATATATTTTAATAAAATTCTTGCGATTTTGATTATTTTAAATTGATAAATATTTGGATATTTTTCCCTGCAGCTGCTAACACATTGAGACACCAAGTACATTCACGCAACGTATAGTACTTCATCTGGTACTCAAAATGTTTAAGCACACTTTTTATTGAATGACTCGCCCAAAACTCCTGGCTGTAGATATCCAAACAGTTTTTCTACTGCGTCATCTTGGCCGTATAATTTGTCAGGTTCACTTTAAGGAAATTTACAAAGGCCGCAAATATTTACAGTTTTGATAAGAGATAAGCTCCGTCGAAGATTATACACGCTCAGGTGTAATAACCACACGCTATTTTTGTTTTGTTGTGTAACACAATTAGCCTGATCTATAAATAAGCTCGTAGACGAAAGACCGGCATATACGTAAATAAAGATGGTGGGTCAGTTAGTTAATTGATCAAATACATTAGTGTTATTTTAGAAGGATCGGAGAATGTGAAACGGAAATTTTTATTAATAGACATAAAACTGAGCGGTCTTAAATGAAATATACGCACGTATTCGCAAGGATTTGATGTAAACCCACAGATCTGAGAAAAATGGTGAAGGATGTTTCAATGTAAATATATATATATATATATATATATATATATATATATATATATATATATATATATATATATATATATATATATATATATATATTGAAACAAGAAAAGATTGTAGCGAGAGAGCGAACATATAAGTCGATATACATATAAAACATATTCTAAATAAACTTTCATTGCATAGTATTAGTTAAAAACTCCATGTAAATAGTATTTATAATAAGTAAAAATAGTCAAGTCCATTTTAAAACAAAAATATATAGATATTTATTCATAAAATAACACAATTTCATATTCATCGGTAAGAATTTGACCAGAATTACCATGGAACGCAAGATTCAGTTAAACATTGAGCATCTTGTACTAAATACAGCCTATTCAAATTTGCCAAAGTAATTGTAAATAAAATGAAGCAAATCATGACATACTGTACATTATAAAGCAAGTAGAAATAAAGCTGGAATATTTAATCAAAGTAAAAATATGTCCAGATGGTGAAATCATTTGACAGCTATGTCACATGTAAGACTACTTTCATAATCCAAAATTATAATACCTTAAGAATATTAGAGACATATAATTATATATAAAGTCAGAAAAAACAATGTAATATAATAATATTAAGAGTGGTTAATAATAATTTAAATGTGATTGATATATAAACATAGTGAAAGTGAATATAAGTCAAAACTAATTAAATATAAAGAAACAATAAACAGAACTTTGAAACAAGTAGGTAAATATAAGGTTTCCAAGGAAGTAAAACAGATGAAAAAACAATTTTATTGAGTAGCAAAGAGTGGGTTTTGGAAGAAAGCATGTTGCATAGAAAATTTTCATAACTTCTCCTTAAAAAGTAAGAAATTATAAGAAAAATACCAAGAATATAAATACTTGCTACATCGCCTACAAGAATATTCAATAAGCAGCAAGCAGACGAGGTTCCAGTTTCGTAAGAACATTTGTTGGCCATTTCAGAAGAGCATCCATGAGATATGGTATAAGCAGTGCATAAATGCAAACCCCAGCAAGGAACTAAGGCCTAAAAATAACAGCGAAAACAATATAAAAGGTACACCTTATAAACATTTATATATCTGATCAGAATATAACAAGTAATTGATAACCTAATTAACATATATCAAAGTATTAACATGCATGCTAAGTTTACTTACCAATTTGAGCTCTAAACTAGTAAAGTAGATCTTTTTCTAACATTTCTTTTTAAATAATCTTCATAAATGTAGAACATAATAAGTAAATTCCATATCTTAGGTTAAAATTTTAGAATATATGAGTCATAGATCGTACATAGTACAATATCATAGATAAAAGACAATCTATAGCATCGATCCATGTTGTGTTTAGGTTTAAGGCAAGTTTTATGTGTTCCAAGAAGTTTATTTCGTAGTATAGGAATCTATGTTACATATACCCAGACAACAGAGAGACATATTAAAGGTTTGATGTTTAGCTACGAATCGATAGATGAAGTGATGTGTAACATAGAATTTTATATTTAAATTAATGGACATTTTTTAGTAGGTAGGTACATAGTAATAATACAAGCAAATATTTAAATTTATACATAAATATGTATAATTTGATTGCATATAACGTAGAGGTGTAAATATATTTCTCTGATCACAAACAATTTATAAAAATTTGATAAAAGATTGTGAATAAAATTATGTTAAATTTGGGTAAATTGTATCTGTATTGTCTTGTTGTGGATCTGTAATTTCTGCTAGCTTCCCTAATGAACCGACTTCTGGGAGAATAAATATTTCAAATGATGCCCAATGGTAGGTATACTTGGTAAACAAAAATTAAAATAAATAAAATCAAAATTATCAAAATAACATAAAATTTAATAAATAAAAAATAACTTATTATCATTTCAAAATATGTAAATATAACTTATTATTCCAAAATATATATATATATATATATATATATATATATATATATATATATATATATATATATATATATATATATATATATATATATATATATATATATATATATATATATATATATATATATATACATTGAGATAATGGATAAAATAGTTCAGTTATAGCGTTCGAAGTACGAACAGCTCGCTATGTTTCGATTATAATATTGTACAAATTTAATAGTTATAAGTAAATTAAATTCAATAAAATAGTGCGACGTCAGTGGAATCCCAAAGGGAAACGTTTTAAAGTTAATTTCAACTACGGTATTAGGTAATTTTTGTCGACAATACGACATAACAAGTATAGCATCTCCAGACAGCATTACTGGTAATATAGACGAGTGTGGCAAACAGACCAAGAAAAGGAGTATTAAATTACAAAAGCAGTGAGTAAAGAATCTGACGATTTTCAATTTGATAATATCCAAATTAAACTAAATCAACAAGCGTAGCAAGCGAGTATAGCAGCATTCCAGAGTACGGCAGTTTCCTGTAGATAGCAGCAGACGTGTAAAAGAAGTTATCCGCATTCTAAAATCTCTAGCACCGTTCCAGTAGAGGGCAGCCGCAGCCTCCAGCATCAGTGTAAACAAACTAGTTTTATGAAAATAGTGACTAGTGTTGTGATTCGATAGCAAAATTGATTAATATAAAACTTTACAAGGTAATGACCATCTAAAAGATATTTAATTTTAAGTAAACATTGTTCCAGAGGCTTAGTCCCATGTTATTAGAATAAGTTAAGTAGGTTTTGGCGTAGGATAGTTATAAGGTTTGAAAAAATTATTTTTTACTATTTTTTTTACTATTTTACATTATAAATCGCATCAAAATTTCTATTTCCAGTTGCACTATAACTTGCATATATATAAATTTCGTACTTGTGCATTGCAATTGTCATAGTGACAATCATACTTCCATTTATATAAAAAAAATAAAATTAGTCCTATACAACTTCTGCTTTATTATTCATATCTCAATATTTTCAGCACATAATTTAAAATCTATAATTAATAAATATTCTTAAATTTCAATATCTTTGCCAAAACAAAGTAATAAGTATCATAGATCCATTGACCATTTTAAAATAATTTCTAATTTCAAGTTAAAATATTATAAAATAAATAGAGGCCTAATTGAACCCCCTCTTATTGACCATGGGAAGGATACAATAGGGAAGAGACAAAGTAAGTATCCTGGAATCTTATCAGGTGTTTCTTCGCTGTGTAATCACTGTACATACTTATCTCAATTATCAAATCCTTAAAACAATACTTTAGAATTTTCACACATTGTATACATCACAATGGTTGCCCAACATTAAGGGCTTTCACAAGTTCATATTTCTCAATAGTCGCCCAAAACGTGGGGCTTTTGAAATTCACACATTGCATATTTTCTCAATTGTCGCCCAACAGTGGAACATAACAGTCACAAATTTAATATTACCACAAAATCGCTGAGGATAAGTGATATTAATAATTATCAAGTATCTAACTCATATAAACTTTCAATGTTAACAAAATTATAAATCAATGACCAACACCGAATGAGGGAGTCGAGATTATATTGGCTGTTTAATTTTGAAGAAAGATCTAAATGTCAAGCGAGACGATCGATGTGTAAAATGGAGACAAGAGAAACCAACAGCGGAAAAGTGATTTAAATAGTGTAATGTGTGCTTTTGTTTTTAAAGAAACCATATCCTTAGCGATAGAAATCACTGCAAAATAAGGGACAACGTAAAAGGGATTCAACTAGATAGGGACGAAAATTGTTGTGGATACAACAAAAGCATAAATTTATAATATAAAATTAAGTAAAATTGGTATATTTGAAAGTTAAAAGTAATATATAGAAAGTGTGTATCGAAGTATATGTAACATTTGTATCCAGATTCAAGAGAATTACTGAGAGTTTTTACCAAGATATAGATAGCTATGAAGTCATAGATATATATGCTTCCAAATTCCATGTAGGATAAATTATTTCTGAAGAAAAGGAACCAGGTATTGTAATTTACAAAGTGATGTGGCAGATTAAAAGAATTTGGTATTCTGGTTTCGAGATCTATACTAGTTGGGTGAATCCAAGACGATCCAAAATCCTGAATCCTGAAAGGGTCCCTTTCTCTTGAAAGACTTGAATTATCTCACACTGGATTCAACCTGAGAACTCCGTACTTATCATTCTTTTCCTGCAGATTTATATGTGGTAAAAGTTTCCCCCGTTTTCCGTGCAATAAAAAAATGGCTGTAAGCATACATTATTTCTCGCTAACGATATACTTAAATTCTCGATAATTTTGCAAAATGAATATACATAAAAAAGACAAATATTGTTCTCATTCAATCACATTAAATGAATGGTTACTGCCCGGGAGTGTTTTACACATTTTAACTAAACTTATCAGGTCACCGTCATAAGATAACATAAACAATAACTAACGTCTGATTGAAACATGTAAGCAGAGAGTCATGAGTCATTTCAAAACTAAATAATTACAGTTCTCGCAATAAATTATTACGTAAATACGTTAAAATTAAACTCATGATTTCGCACATAATCTATTAGTGTTGCTAAATGAGTTGTAACTAATTGATAATTAATTCACTGTATTATTTCCAATAGTGTCATGTAGCCCAGAGGTCAGGTAGTTACCTGGAAATAACTCAGGAATATTTTATTTCACATATACTGAATAGTAGTTAAGCCCGTACATAAAAAAGGACTATATTTCCAACATAATATCTTGTTCTATGATTTTTTTGTACAACCGATAACTAACGCATGACTCCGCGATGAACCTAACTTACAACGGAGGAGAGTTTATTCGTTCTATAATAGGTATCGCATGGTCGCAGCTCGCTGGCCTAGCCGTTCAATTGTTCATAGATATCGCTGCATAGATACTCATAGATATCGCTGTTTTTTTGCGTTCAATCGGCAAAAGCAAAAAGATTCTCGCCTCGTTACCACCAATTGAAGCTACAACTCGCCAGCATTCGTTGCGGACATACCACCAGATACAAATATGCTGTGGAAATGAAACATTATGCACAGTTTGGGTGGAAAAGAAGCGGAAATGCACTGTTGCTTCAAGTCACTACATTAATGGATCCCGCTCCAGATAAACTGTTGAAATGCATTAAAAGGATATTACGCCAGAGAAGAAGAGGGCGCCCTTCCAATCATTCTGGAAGATATTATAGAAGGGCTTGACAAGTAGTGTGATGACACAGGAACGGCATAATGAGAAATATCAAGCAAAGGACGATCCTCAAACCAGACATCAATGTACTGGAAGTAGCTGAAGTAAACGGAAGTGATCCTTTTCATGATTATGATCTCGACGGCCATTAAAAATAATGAAACGAAGAAAAGTTAACTATGGCCGTTTTCGAGGCCAATATTTATTTATTTATAAGTAAACGGGTCAAGCCCTTTTGGTATAATAAACATACAAAGCAAAATGTGTAAGCTACTTAAAGCTACTTAGCATGGATTAAGACATCCCAAATAGTAGAACATGATTTAATGCCGTCAGAAGATGCACACTAAAGTGTAATTTATAATGAGAGACAGATAGGCAGTAGATCCCTCACTGTTATACAGGATGGTCACACGACCATAAACGTGCTTTTCCCATTTTTTTAAAATAATACACCACGTATATTATTACTTTTGTAATGTACGTTTATTAATCTTTCAAATGATGATCATTTGATGCCTGTATTCGTAGCCTTCGAGGCATTGCTGTTAAAAGTATAGGAATATGTATCATTAATTTACAAAATGTAAACATATTTTTATTGTTACGGTCTACAATGAACGTATACCCTATAACAAAAGTAAGTACCTAGGCTAAATAATCATTTCACACATATTTAATAATATTTAACGGCAACTATATCTCTTAAATATAGAGTTTTCTAGACAATACTACATATTTCTCTCTTGTAACCTCCCTTGTAACTTTTTAAATAGAATATAGATATTTATAGATATTTCATATATTCTTCAATTCTTCATATAAATGTTTGTTGGTAAATAAATCCCTTTTCTCCTTAAAAGGACTGTCTACTCAATAAATAAAATGGTGGACACTTTATGTCCAGTTGAATAAATTATTCAAATATTTTTGAAGAAATGCAGTATCTTGAGTCGTCATCTATCAGATGAGTCTTTAATAGTCAAATCATCAGGCAACATTAAAAATATACTGTTCTGATCAACATTTATTAATATTCTATACAAATAATTCACGGTCTAATGCCGAATGCATTGGCGTTATATTTTTAGTTCTGCGTGCATTAGGAAACATGGACGGAAGATCCTCTAGGGGTTACTAGGTTTTATTTGGCCTCAGTCAAACAAAATATGCTTTTTATTGTCCTGGCACTAAAAAGGTCAAACCTGATTCGGATTCTGGTATTTCCGCGGTGTATCTTAGATGGCCGCGGCTCAATCGATGAAAAGCCCACCATGGCACTACAAAAGAAAATTCTATTGATATGCGGGCGGACAAATGACGATCGTTTCCGCAGTTCGCCTTAGGGAGAGTTTTAGGTTCGGGACAGTTTTTTGGGTGGATTATTTCATTTACTATTTGCTTTTGGGTGTTGTTTCTAGACATATATACTTATCAGTGTTGGGCTGATTTAAATCTAGTTAAAAATAATGATTTAAATCAACTGATTTAAATAAAATCGAGGAAATTTTTTTAATTACAAAAACAAGAAAAAATCTGCCACAAGAAAATGCTGCATGGAACAAAATATTAAATTCCAACACGTCATTTTAACTCTCATTATAAGACTTGAGCAAAATATTCCATCACTCTGTGACAAATTGCCAAACAATTTTGATAATAAACTACTTACTTACTCTGCTGGTATTTTTGTTTACTTCTCGCGCCTTTGACCATTGATCATCAACACTTGTTGAGGAAATTAAACTTTTACCGCGTTAGAGGACCTGCATAGATGTGGATCGAATCGTATTTGACTGAAAGGTCTCAATTCGTTAGAGCGTTTACTACGGTGTAATAAATCCCTAAAAGGGTGTTTCAGTTTTTAATTCCACGACTTTATGAGGTTGTAGCAAAGATATTCTAGGCAGAATATTTCTAGTAAACTTACTACTTCCAATCGCGTCCTAAGGGAGCCGTGGCGGCTCCTCGAGGTGGGCAGGGTAGGCAGTGCCCACCCTAGGATTTAAGGTATAAATATAAAAAGAAAAAACAATATTCACAAAAATGTTTCAATTATCATGTAGAATGTTCAATATGTTTGAACACAATAGCATAACAGATTTTTAAAAGTCTTAAGTAAGATTTTTTGATTTTTGAAAGTGATTTTTTTGTGAACTCTGAACTTCCCGTTGGTTCTTGCTGAGCTGTTTATTTTTGGAACGTTCTGATATATCTACGAGCTGTTCTTTTTTTTTCAAACACACAAACTACCCATATCAAAAATTCTAGAAAAAGTTTGTTTTAAAATTCCAAAAGTAAATTGACAAACTAGTTAAAGTGTTAAATAAAAAATCGAAATACGGCAACGGAAATTAAAATTCGTTGAATCATTGATCGTAAATTCGACAAACGAAATACCTATTGGTTTATAAAAAATATTTAACAATCTAATAAAATATATTTTGTTTATTTAAATTTATTTATAACATCAGTAATTCGTGAATAAATATTATTTCAAAAAAGTTTGATACTTTTTCCAAAAATAATTTTTGTGAAACCCTGTAATTTTTTGTAAATGGATTTTTCAATGAAATTCTGAAGTGCCAGGAAAACGCGTGACCTTAAAAGTTTGAAAAATTTTCGCTATTATTACTTCGCGGACCAAATTTCATATCAATATTAAATTTGTCTGCCCTACCTAATGTTTTAATCACGAGTCGCCACTGTAAGGGAGCTACACCCCAATAAAAGATTAGGGTGGTAACCAGTGGCGGCTCATGCCAAATTAAACAGGTAGTGCCAAAACTGGCAAAGACAAATAATGAAGTGCGAAAATTTTAAAAATTTTCAAAATCACGCGTTTTCCTGTCACTTCAGAATTTCAATAAAATATCCATTTGAACAAAAATACAGACTTCCACAAGAATAATTATTTGAGTTTATGATTACCATGGCCACCGGCTTTAAGGGTGCATTATTGTTTTGATTTTCAACAAAATTTACTTTTATAGATACTATACACTGAGCTCGTAAAGTTTGGAATAAATTCAATTAATCGTTATTGAAGGATTTTCACAGGAAATTCTCGGACACGTCAACTTTATTTTATAAAATGTCACTTTTTTCAGCCATCGATTTTTTTTTTGTTTTGTTCGTTTTTGAGCTATGACGTCATCGACAATTTTTTTAAATGACAACCCATATTTTTTTTCACGGATTTCGATAGAGTACATTTTTCTGAGTGCGAATATGTCAAAAACATAGTACCTTTAACATTAAAGTGTTCGAGATATTCGGTTGCAAAGTTTTAAGAATGAATTATACAAGCGATGACCAAATGCTAATCATTTATCAAGAAAGCGCAGGAAAAACAACAGTTTTGACAGTTGTCACAATTTTGAAGTTTTTCCTCGCAAGTTTGTGTTTTAATCAGTTGAATAATATCATTAAGTAAGTTGATTAATCATTATTCCATCATAATTCATTTTATTTAAAAATGGTCCGTCGTTTGAGTGAAAGGGAAAGAATCGAAATTTTGATGATGATCGGTTACGGGGACAGAGCTCGCACACAAGTAGAAGTTTGCCGTTTATTTAACAACAAATATCCAAACAGAGAACCAATTACACAGTCCACCGTTAGCAAAATAGAACAAAAGTTTTTAGAAGTGGGTCATACGAGAGATCGCCCTAGAACGGGTCGTCCACCAGTGCAACAAGATGTTAAATTGAATGTTCTACTAGAGCTTCAAGAAAATCCCCATTTACCCACCCGCCAAGTGGCGGCAAACAACGGAATAGTTCAAAGCTCCGTCTTGAAATATTTGAAATTGAACAAATGGCATCCGTATAAAGTGGTTTTGGTCCAAGAGTTAAACGAAGATGATCCTGACCGTAGGTTACAGTTTTGCCAAACCATGTTGCAACGCCTGATTGATGACGACGGATTTTTACGCAATATTGTTTTTTCTGATGAGGCTACCTTTTATCTCGACGGCACAGTTAACCGGCAAAACTGTAGATATTGGTCTCCTGAAAATCCACACTGGAAAATGGAAACTCGTAGTCAGTTTCCACAAAAAGTTAACGTTTGGGCTGGTATTGTAGGTAATCGTATTTTGGGCCCATTTTTCTTTGAAGGCGTATTAACAGGTGAAATATATTTAGAATTTTTAAGAGACGACTTAGTCCCTGCACTTGCGGTACTTTACCCAAATGACGTAGATCCAGATCTGCCCCATCACACGATATGGTACCAACAAGACGGTGCACCACCCCATTTTGCAGTGATCGTTCGCGATTATTTAAACCATGTATTTCCTAATCATTGGATTGGTCGCAGGGAAACTATCGAATGGCCCCCTAGATCTCCAGATCTCACTCCCCTAGACTACTTTTTATGGGGCTATTTAAAGAGCAAAGTCTATTTCAATAGACCAAATACCATCGAAGAATTAAAGGACAGAATTCGCAATGAAATTCGAACCATTCAACCCGATACTGTTGGTAAGGTTCTGCAGGAGTTTCAGTGGCGGATGGGATATTGCCAGGAAGTGAATGGAGGTCACTTTGAAAATTTACTCTGATTTTATTTTTTACTTTAATTATTTATCATTTATTTGTTAAAATAATTTTTTATTTGTTTAAATTGTTGTTAAAAAATTAAACAGATTACTCCCAAATCTTTCAAAATGTTCGATAAGCTACCAAAATAAATAATATTACTCCTTAATCTTTTAAAATGTAATAAGCTATAAGCTATTAGAATCAATAAGCTATTAAAAATCTTGACCCGCCCGATAGCTTATGCATGGTGCCATGGTACATTTTATAAACTTTGCAACCGAATATCTCGAAAACTTTAATGTTAAAGGTACTATGTTTTTGACATATTCGCACTCAGAAAAATGTGCTCTATCGAAATCCGTGAAAAAAAATATGGGTTGTCATTTAAAAAAATTGTCGATGACGTCATAGCTCAAAAACGAACAAAACAAAAAAAAATCGATGGCTGAAAAAAGTGACATTTTATAAAATAAGGTTGACGTGTCCGAGGATTTCCTGTGAAAATCCTTCAATAACGATTAATTGAATTTATTCCAAACTTTACGAGCTCAGTGTATAAATAGATATTATATAGCACGTAAAACCTCCAAAATCTCTCAACAGGTCGCCCTTTACATAAATATCTACAAACTACAACCAACTGAAATTCGCAAGCTACGTCCGGCGTTTCGTCGGCAATGACTGCAACAAAAGGGGAATTTTCTATTTCTTTCTTAATGATATATTTCTAACATGCAATCAAGAACTTCATTTTGGATTGTCTTTGAGGTACCCTTAAAAACACTCGAGCTTTGAATATGTTTTTAAGTTTTTATCCAATTCGGCGCTAAAATTTACCAGTTCCTTAAATATGCCCCTATTTGCGGAACCTTCCTTTTCATCGCGACCCCTAAACGCTAATTCAAACGCACCACAAAACCGTATACAGTTAATTATTTGGTTTAAAACATATCTATTCTTATCCACTTCATCATTATGTTTAATGAGAGCAGTCCGATAAAGCGAGTTTAATTGTGTCTTTATATTTGACTTACCCAGCTTGGCAAAACTGAACACGTTGTTCATGTGAACTTTAGATTTTTCGTGGGTTTTCATTTTGTCTCATATATGAACAGGATCGTCCGTGCCATTTGTCGACCAAGTTTCATCACCTCCATACAGGCATACAAAACAAAACAGTTTATTAGTCTCTTCACATCCATACAACCAATTATTTTCGGACGCCATTGTATTCGATTGCGACAAATCTGGTATAAACCGTTGAACTAGTTAACTAGACAAATCTCGATTATACTTTTGAATTAAGGGTGATATGATGTTTTTTCCTCAAAATAATTTCGATTTCCAGTTTTCGTTTTATAACACGTAATATCCAGCGACGAAAATAATTTCAGACGCCAGTGTATTCGTCTGCGACTAATTTGGAGTTTCAATGGAACTAAGGGTGCAATTTCCTTAAAATATGAACTTTTTTCTATTCCCGGTTTTTTATTAATTTATAATAAGTTATGCCTATGGACAAAAATATTTTCGGACGCCATTGTATTCGTTTGCGACAAATCTGGTATATAGGTACCGTTGAAATGAGGATATCATGAAGTTAATTTCATAAAAATATTAAATGTTCAACGTATGTTTTTTTAATTATGTTGGAGCTTATCAGCGGTAATTATTTTTTTCCGCCAACATATTTCTAACACACTGTATAATGGACCCGCATTGTGTGGAACAGTGTTCACTAAACGGTATTAAACATACAGCTTGAGAAAATTCATATTATCTCTTATTTAGGGCCTATTATAAGTCTGCACTAAATTTCAATCTCAAAATATCTTGTTATTGCTATAATATTTAAATTTTTTATATTGCCAAACAGTATTTGTTTGGTCGCCTGTAAATAAATGTATTTAATCTAAAAGTAAATCTAAATCTGAAGCTAACTTTTGTAAATCTAACTGAAGCTAAACAGGGACGTTTTTTGTTATTTCTTACTTAAGGATCGGTAAGAATCATACCGCAACTAAGGGTATCACAATTTATTTATTCAAATAACTACACTTTATGAAAAGAATACTGTTTCGGAATAATTATGAAATACTGTGTCTGCGGTTTGTTTTACTTCGGCGTCGAAAAGGGAATGGCATATTCGCGTATGCCAAAATCGGGCTAACATAGATATTTATCCTTGAGTGACTGATCGTCGAACGTGTCGAAAAGTTCCAAATCTGGCGACGAAATTATAATATCCGAGCGATTTCCATAAACGCCGATGCGTTAGCGAAATAACAATATGACAACAGTGGGACAATAAGTCAATTTGCATACAGACGAAACATCTAACGCGTTTGGGTTGCCTGTAGTGCTCGCAATTATAAAAGATATACTTAACTTCTGCCTTTAAACGTTGCAATACTTTTTTGTAATGGTATTAAAATGTAATTATAGACTTATATTTAGAATTGTGTTTTAATTTAAATACATATACGGAAATCATTAGCATAATTATTCTCTATTCCTAGTAATATTTCATTAAATAAATAATGTTATAGATGTGGAAAGTTTATGAATATTCTAGAAAAGGAAACAGTTTTAAGCTAGATATTTATTGTTTATAAATTCCTGTTTAACATAATAAAGTGTCAATGAATGCCTTTATGAAATAATATGATGAATTATTATAAGCTACCTGCATTTAAAACCGGAGAAAGCCAACCCGATTTCAATCTATCGGGCTATTATATATTTATTATTATGGCAGGGTAAAATTAGACAAAACCCCAAACATCCAAAAAAAAAGCCTCTTTCTAGCGTGAAATGCTTCCATACTCTTTTCATAGTTCGTACTAAAAAGTTATACGACCACGAGCATCGGGTTTCATTTTCATAGTTTCAATTTTCACAGGTTTTCACGAATATCTCAAAAACTATAAGGTTTGGCGCAAACAACAAACATCGTATACGCAAATGATGTACATTAAATTCCGAATGACCATAGAATTATGGTAAAGTGAACGGCTTCCATGATATGGAGCGGTAAAGATTTCTTTGTTTTTTTATTTCACGTACACTTTCTTGAAAAAACATGATATGATTATTGAATAACTTAGTAATTGAATAATGTGTATAGATTGTACACATCTATGTATATATATATATATATATATATATATATATATATATATATATATATATATATATATATATATATATATATATATATATATATATATATATATTGAAACAAAAAGAGATTGTAGCGAGAGAGCGAACACATAATATACATATAAAACATATTATAAAAAAACTTTTCATTGCATAGTATTAGTTAAAAACTCCATCTAAATAGTATTTATAATAAGTATAAATAATCAAGTACATTTTAAAACAATTTTATTATATAATATCAATTATTTATATATTTAATTATATATTTTAATTATTTATATATTATTTATATAATATCAATCATACATAAACTATATCTATATTAAAAGATTAATGCGAAAGCATAGTGATAGAAACGGGTTTCGAGAATTTGACTCTAGAAGAAAACTACAATGTAGATATGACGTATATTTAGAGTACTGAAATTAGTCAACAAAAGGTGAATGTGATGAGTGTAATAAGCTAAGAATTCAAAATTAAATCAAATATATTTCAAATTATAGAGTTTAAACATAAAGTTCAATAAACAAAATCATAGCCATTAATCTTATTGGCCAGATTATATAAGGACGATAAAGCAAGAAGTGCGTATCCAGGAAGTGCAAATGTTTTATATACAGCACATCCGTGGTTACAAATAATAATGCAGAGAGTCCAGCTATAGCGTTCAAGGTGTGAACAGCTCTGCTAGTGAAATTTTTATAATATTGTAAAATTATATAACTAGGTACTGTTAAGTGGCAAAGTAAAAACTTTACCATGATGTTAGCAGCTTCAATATTTTTGGTAACGGTTCAATAAAAGGATTTTTATTTTTATCGTTACTTTTGACATTTCTCTTGCGATACGATTGGGATCATTGTCTCGACAAACAATGTCTTGCAGCACTCATTCGTGATCGTCGTGATCGCTCATGTATTTTGTGCTCTGATCTTTAATATCTCCAGAATATCCATCAACTATGACGTTGGCGTTAGTTTCATCGTGTAATTGAACGAAAGAAACATATACAAAGACAGAGAAGACTTTTGAGACAAAATTAGTTGTGGAAGTTTTAAAGGCACTCTGATACCTGTGGATATGTATCTGTATTATATACGGATTCCATTTTTGGTTGCGATTTCCGCATATAGTGACATCAAAGGTTATTAACAGGTGGGCAATATTGATTATTATCATTAACGCGCGGATGAAGTACCTAGAACCGACATCACAACAATTTCATAACAGCATTCTAGATGGGCGCTGTACCTCGGACTAATTTACTGTTTACTGTTAAAATGTTGCTCCATATGTACCGAAACAATTAACATGGTCAGACTTGGTCAATAACATATTAACTACCTATTTAGGTTAGTTTTGGAAAATAAGTTTTCAACATTTTTGTTTATACTGTCTATAACGGTTTATATAAACATTAATCGCTCTTTCCCCGAATATATTTAAATCTGCATCAATATTAACATTAAACATCAGCTGTTTAGCATTTATCCCATTCATATTTTTATTAAATTCCGCCGCTTTAGAATGTATAATCATCAAACAAACAAATACATATGACGGGCACTTTCGTAGTTCTGTTGTCTCTATAGTAACCCAAACATAATTAGAATAAACAAAACGCTTTTCTGAATCCTGTCAAGCCATGAATCGAGTGGTAAAAAATTACGAGATTATTGTTCTGTCAACAAACGTACAATACGGCGTTAGCAGTTAATTTAAGGCACTCTATTTTGTCCTGTATTCTACAGGGAAATGATTACAAATTAGCTCGCGAATGTTAGATTTAAAGTTTTTATATGGAAATTTGTGTTTGTTTATGAACGACTGAAAAAACAGTGCAGCGAGAGGTTAAATATTTAAAATTTGGCTCTATAAACATCGCAGGCCTGGATAGATATCGCATAAATATATAATTTATAACTCTTGATGTACAACGTAAACAAGAGAAGTTTGCTCTTCGTCTTCTTCCTCTCAAGGTACAAATATTTTACAGATTTGTTAAGAAATGTTATCTTGAATAATATATTTCTCCCATATACTCTAATTTTTTTAGCTGGTTATTTTATGAAAGGCTAAATTATTATTTCGATGCCTTTAGCCTTTTCACTGGGTAATATTCTCGGCAGAACCCCACTTTCACGAGGAAAAAAAATCAAAGGGAATTACAAAAGGGAAACGTCATTTATTTTCATTTACACATAAACCGCAGTATCCTCGTTGAAACCGAATTAATATTGATGATTTTACCAATTAACTTTAAAAGGCCGATTATTATATCATGAAGATAAATTAAATCTTTAAAAAGCTATTCAAAGCGATACTGTTTGAAAATTATATTTTGCTTGCACATTATACCTACAAACTCATCAGCAAGACTGCCTAGTTTGACCATATATATGTTTAATTAATTCGTAATAGATTTTTTTAATATTTATAAATCAAATTATGTTTATACTTGTGTACCGTTGCTAAGATACTTAAACTTATTACTTTCTGTCAAGTTTGACACTTCTTGAGAATAATTTTTCGTACAAGTAAATCGGTTAGTCAGTCAATGATTTTCGTTTGCACTTTGAGATTAAAAGCTAAAACCAAATTTAGATGATTCCTCGCCATTAGAACTATGAAAAACCCGAAGACACCGTTTAGACACTTTTCACTAGAGCGTTTTGAGTATTAACGTTTCCCATTTAACAACGTGTGTTATGAGATATTCAATAATTTTTTAAAAATATTTCTAGTGGTCTGAGGTAAATGGTACTTATGTGTAACTATTCAGCTGTTTTTTTAGATCCAAATATCCAAAAATCTTTTTTAGAGTAACTTTCACATTTCGTCCCCTACAGCCACCCCCTACAGTATGATATGTACAAGTATGATCAGAGAACACTGACAGAGAAGAAAAACTTCTTCTCTGTCAGAGAACAGAGTAGAAGCAACATTGTTCAGGGTATTTTCAAAGAATTTGTATCAATTTTGGAGGTTAGATATTAACTTCTGTGACTTGTGTCATATGTTACACAGATTTTATCAAAAAACCTACCGAAATTAAAAATCGATCTTATTACCTAAATGTGCATTGAGCAATTCAAATTTCTTAAATGTTAAAACCGATAATTTTTCCGAAATCTAAATTTTTTGGCCATAATTTGAATCAACTAAGTACAAATTTTAAAAAATCTGGTAATAAGTTTATTTTCATTTAAATATAAGCAATAAAAGTTACAAATACGAGTATGTATTTATTTATTTAGTTACGCCACCTCATATCACAGTACAAACTAATTATTGCGAAGTGGGAGAAATAACAGAATTTGAAAAAGTCGCTATAATACAACCACTTAAAACAAAATTAGAGGTCAAACATCAAATACGTACATAAGAACATTAAATATTATATTATTGCCTAAAGCTTAATTTTACGACATTTGAATGAAATACATTAGGTTGATCTTGACTCTTTATAATAAGTGTAACATATATCAAATATAAAGGCAACGTTGATGAAATATATTTCGTCAACCGTTAATTGAAGCGTAAACTTTGATAAAGGTAGACCTTCAGGACATTGGCTCGAGGAATCGGCAGATAAAATGAATTCAGATTGTGTGTTTCAACGTTTTTAGTGTGAAAATTTAACATGCCTAAAATATCAAGAACCTCAATGAAATTTATATTTAGGTATAGGTATATTTAGATATGGTATTAAAGTTATATTTAACAATACATATAGGTAGTAAATATGTATTATCTGACAAATTTTATCTGCAAGTTTATCCGTAAGTTTATCTGTAACACTTAAAAAAAATCATTTTTACTTAGAACTCAAAGCAGGCGACATCTAGAAGCATTTGATACAACGTTGAGTCCATTCAATGGGAACAGTTCATTGTAACTTAGGACACCATCGTGAGGTCCAAGGTACAATGCGGTCCAAGGTACAACACTCCCCAAATTGTAATTTTCCTGTTTTTCTTTTTCTGTTTTTTTTTGTGTTTTAATATTAGATCCGTTGTCCATGTTTAAAAGCACAAATTTTTTTCAATAAAAAATAAAGAAAATAAAAAGAATATAAGTAGAATAAATTTAATTATCAGTACATCAGTAGTTATAATATCAGTTAGATAAGAAAAAATATACCATTAACACTATTTCGCTATTCCATTGTATGATTCCATGGTACCCCTTTTTTTTCCTTTTTTTATTTCATGACATGATTACCCATTTGATATTTACTGCTTTATTTGTAATTTAACAACCGATGGGTTAAATATTTCTGTGGCTAATCGAATAGGTTTTCGGTACCCAAACCTCTCCAATAGGTTTACTTTTCTTTTTTGTAACGTATAGCTGGTCATCAAAATTAGAAATGAGTCACTCATAAGCTGTTTTTACCTTCTTTTGCTAACTTAATTAGAAACATTTCATCACTAGGAAGCTGATTGTATAGATTTGAAGCAGGATGTGAATAATTATATGAAAATGCAGAGGTATTGTGAAAATGTTCTTTTTTCGTGATGACCTATTGACATTAAAATTACTTAACCTAAGTATTTTGTGGTATAAATAGCTAGGGGTATTAGAAATTAAAAGTTTATGAGTAAATCACAAGGAGTGGTATTACTTGTCATAAATTTTCAACCAATTTTCAACCTTCAAATTTGTGACTTATATGATCGAGCGATTTCCTTATACCATAAGAAAAACGTATATATGAATTTTGCATAATCTGAATCCTATTTCTAACAACTTTTAACATACATGAGCCAAATACAGCATCATTTATCAGAGAAAAATGTGTGTTGTCCCAGGTTCTTGGTATGCTTTCTTGGCGTTTTTTAAAAATATCGGTGAATGTACAGGGTGTTCCATATCTCATGGACAGCAACTAACTTTCTTATTTTATTTTAAATGGAACACCCTATATATTTTGAGTCAAACACCCTAAACTTTTGAGTCAAAAACCTGTTTCGCACCCTAGGCTAAACCCTCAGGTTTCGGAGATATTTACCATTTTAATAAAAAAAGTGACAGATGGAAAGGTCTGGAAGGAGCTTTATAACTTTTTTCACATGATATATCGAAATTAATTTTGCACAGCATAAGAAAATAGAGTGGACTAAGTTGTGCAATTAAAATATAATCGAAAATAATATACCAAGTGTTACATTTTCCATGCCACATTTAGCTAATTTAAAACTGCGAAAACTTTTTTTTTCAAATGGAATACCCTGTATTTTTTATGCCCAGTTATGTAAAATTAAATTATCTTTCTTCTGGTATAGCCATTGCAGGGGCACTTGGTATAGCCAAGTTAGCAGTTTGTGAGATATTTTTAATTTTCTTTCTAGCGAACAGATTTACTAGAATTTTGCTTCAAAATTACATATAAAATTAGCCTTGTCCTCCAAGAATTAACTTTTATCAAAAAAGGCTTTGACAAATTTAAGCAACAAACACAACTACTGTCAGTTTCTCAGTAGTTTTGAAAAACGAATTTAGTAGCTTGTATTACTACACAGGTGTTTGTCATCCCATTAATATTACCTCGTATAAAACGTTAATATGAATTAGTTGATATGACTTATTTATTAGGAGAATGTCATAGAAATTGTTTATTGGGGTCCATAGTATATGGTGCGCGATATCATCCTGAGCGATGAAAAAAAAGTAAAATGTTTTGAAAAAAGGAGCGTTTTAAACCTACTGCTAATACTAATTATAAGAATACACGGCAAGGAAAAATGATTGGTGAGGCTATGCAATTTGATATAGTTATTGCAGTAGTTGAAAATTCCAATATTAGTACTACACAAGTTAGTGCTGTCTTGGATATCTCTCAGACATGATACTAAGACTACAATATATACTAACGCGCATGCGATCCCTCTGCTGACGTCATTCCGTGACAAATTTAAAATATTTAAATTTGACACATCTTTAAAATACATTATACAAGTTTAAATGCATTATTTTTATAAGTTTAAACACGTTATTTTAATTTTTGTAATTGTGTGATTGTGATAAACAATGGTTTACTGTGCAATGAAGGGTTGTACCAGTAACAATAATAAAAAAAGTAAAAATTCTTCCAAAAATTCTCCTAAAAATTATGGATGCAAGAGTGCTACCATTGCTACCAAACGCATGATTTTAATATTAAAAATGCTAGAATATGTTCGAAGCATTTTCCTGATTATGATTTTCATGTTAAAGAAAAATTATTTGAATTGCCCAAAAATAACTGGAAGGTGAAAGATATACTGTACCTTAACGTCTTTGCCTTTCACTTTTTTCTTTAATTATGGATCGTATAATTATATTAATAAATAATTAAGAGTATGAAATATATACGTTATAAAAGAAAATCTTAGCTAAAGGCTAAAGATGCCAAATTTAGGTTATGGTTATCTCAAAACTTACCTTTCGTGCGGTTGTGTGTACATGCTAAATTGATGCCTGCTCTAAATATTAAAAAAACTGCACTATGTACGCGAATAATAATTATTGTACAAATTTAATCAGCGATATAAATTTAACACTAAAAAATCCAAAAACCAAACAAATAACATCCGACATCTGCAAAATCAGAAGAGCAACACGACACGGGAAGAAAATAAAAAATAACCGAAGCTAAATTGGCGCGTATGTTTAAAGGAGATGTGAATATTATTAGTTATTTTGTGACAGTTTTGATAATTAATTATATAAAATAAACTAATATATATTTATATCTATATTTTAGTAATTTATATATATATATATATATAAGGTATTTACCCGTTCACTTGCTTTAACTGTAAAGACCCCGTGCAATGATAGAAAAGTAATGGTCTAATGCAGTGCCATTCCAGTTCAAGGATTATAGACGTGGATAGTCATTGATTCCAGTTCGTGCCGTAGTAGACCTAACGGCAAAGTACCAGCTCCCAGCTCTCCGACACCAGCTATTTGCCAGTGTTCGGGGTACAGGCCCTTTAATGAGCGGGAATATCATGTTGGTTGGGTTGTCTTGTTCTTTTTTGTACCTACCTATACAGGGCATTTAATAACTCGGGAGATTATTTTTAATTCATGATAATATATTATACTAAAAGTAAATGCTTTACAAAAAATAAACCTAATAAAAGTGCTTTAATAACCGAGAAAAATTAAAATAGAAAAAGTTTCTCAAGTTTCCCTATATATTTAAACAATGTCCAAAATAGTTATAACAGTCGAATCATAACGAAACTTTATAATAAAACCATGTTAAAAGCTTTCGTCTCCATATATCGTATTACATTTTTGTCACGGGGTGATGTCATGCGCAAGTTTGTTCAAAACGCGTTTCCTAAGTGATCATATCTTGTACTCTTAATATCATGTCTCTCAGGCTTCGGTAGTTAAAATATTACATAAACATAAGTTCCATGACTATCTCCTGAATATGAACAAAAACTTAGTGAACAGGATTATCAAAACCATATAAATTTTTGTAAACGAAGAACAATTATTTTCCAAATATGTATTATTTACTGATGAGTGTACTTTCTCTAACACATCGTAGAAATTATCACCATAACGACAATGAAAACTCTAATTTTAAATCTCGATAGAAAAGCAGCATCGTTTTTCTGTCAATGTATGGGCAGGTATTAATACATAATTGATCCTTATTTCTTCGAAGGAATCTGAATGGAGAAAGGTATTTACATTTTTACCAAATAATCTACTTGATTTACTCGAAAACGTGCCATTGGATGTAATCAGGCGCATGTGGTTTATGCAAGATGGGACTCCACCACATTATCATGGAAATTCGCCGATTTTTAGATAACTTATTTCCTAACAAATCGATTGGACGAGGTTGTCCAGTCACTTGGCCTCCGAGATCTTACGATCTAACTTGTTTAGAGTTCTTTCTTTGAGAACATATTAAAAATCTAATTTACCAAGAAATATCAGAAAATATAGAAGATTTAAAAACCAAAATACGACATGGTCGTACAATTATACTGGAAAAGTTGGAAGAGGTACAACGATCATTTAGAGAAGGAATTGAGTTATGCATAGCAAATTTTATAGTACAAAGTATAGTATAGTACAAATACATGATAAAACAAATCGTACATCACTCTGACGATCCTCAATGAAGGTGAAAGAACTTGTACAACTCCTAAGTGTTTCGTTTCCGTATATATGCCCAGATATACATCTGGTAAGTGTGTCTTCCGTATTATTCATCTACAGTTCATACAATATGTATGTATAGTTGAACGACCGGCAACCCTGACCTACACAATATTTTTCATTGGCGTAGACATTTTTTTTTCTTAGGGGGATGAAAGTAGCAGGTTTTTAGATGCATATTTTCAACACCACAGCTAATATTGAATGCAAGTTTTCACACCACTCATAAAGTATTGCTTTCAGCGCATTACCATTTTTTAGTGGGTGGTTCGCCAGTAGCCATATTTCCCACAAGTAACAAAAATAATTATGTACAAAACAGCTAAGTAGTCGAGAAAAATAAACTTTAAAACGGAAAAATAAAATAAATATACTTGCGATTGAAATACAATCATATTTATTGTCTAAATAGGTACCTACCTAATCTACCAATTCGTTAACACTCAACAAAGACAAAGATTATTAACAGACAAGCTTTGACAAAGATCAGAGCTTGTTTGTTAATAGATACCTACATAACTAAACCGAGACTAAATTCAACACATTTTTAAAAATCATTACAAATTCAATACATACCTACCTACCAGCTTCTCATCGCAAAGCGATTTCCAATACACACACTTCTTACAGCCAATCAAAATTAGAAACTGACCTTGAGGTATTTTACAGTCATTGAAAATTTTCCTTTCTTTTGTGGCTAGACTAAAGTCAATATACAATAGGTACTTACTTATGTAAAACATAAAAATAAAGACAATGGACAATAGGTACTTACTTATGTAATAAACCAGAGAGCGTTTTCAGTTTTGTAAATCCCAATAAAAAACCTAACTTATATCGTTGCATTTAGCATTTATAACCTAGCGGCCTCAAGCACTGGAATATTTTTTGGATAAAATTATTTGAGAAATGTCTTAAGTGGAGGATGTAATAGGTACCTACCTACCTCAGTACACGTCAGTACCTACTTCGAGCAGCCCATAAATCATTTTTTTTTTAAATCGGCTCTGCTCTAACACCCACTATCCATTTTTGCCATCAAATAATATTTTCCTTAAATTTTTTTAACATGCCTATCCTATCTCGTAAATAAAGCGAGGTCTGGTGGAAATCTACGTTTTTCAGGTTTCATACGAAACGAACAAACATGTTTGCTAACCGCCATACTCTTTTATTTCAGCTCTCGTAGCGATGTATACCTACATAGGTGTAGGTATATAAATAATATAGTCCAGCAATTCCCGCGAACACGGCACTGTAAGATATGCGAACCTGATCCTAATCGATCCGAGAATCCGATCCCGATCTGAGAGATACGATTCCAATAAGTTAAAAAGAGATATACTGCTCGAATATTCGTTATTGGAAAGGTCGTGGATCGGCGTTGCCGCTTTTAACTATAAAAATAGATGTTAATAGATGTTTAGTTGAATACTGAGAAAATTGAGAATTACATGTGGTAACTGCGCGGTATCTTATATGGGGTCATTTAACTATACGTACATATTGAATGAACTGTATTTGCTTATTTCTCTATGTAATGAATTGCTACAAACCCAGGATTTCACAAAAAAATATGAATATCAAAGAACTTAAAAGCTAATTAATATATTCCAGGGTAGAACTTGGATTTTTTTCGAATTTTCGTAACAATTAATACATAAGATCCAAGACATATTAGTTTTGACTAAGCAAGCAATTTCTGTATTATTCCCGCTTTAAATGCTTTAGAATTCTATTGTATATGTAATTCAATATTTTCTAACATACATATAGCTAGAAAAAGTAGTTGTTTTAATAGATTCTACAAGATTTTATGCATTTTAAAGTTTAACACCTTCTGGATACCTGTATGACTAATGCTTTTATATATAACATGTTCAAATAGAATAAATATAAATAGTAGAATAGATTTGTGTTTTCTGTGAATTCCAATTCCGTCGAACTAATGACACAAAATACACAAGTGTTTTTAATAAGTATAAATGATCAATAAAACAAATAGTACATCACTCTGAAGTGTTATATATTAAAACACATACTATGTGTGTTTATATAATATATAAGCTTTGAATAATGCCCCACTTTTGGGAGACTATTTACTACAGTACAATTATGTGAATTTTCAAAAGTCCCACGTTTGAACATCAATTTATTATGTGTGAAATATGCATAGCAAATACTGGACGAAAAATAATGTTGATCACTATTGAGAAATTAATTTTTAATAGATATTTTTATTGTTATTGCTTATGTTATTAAAGTTATAGTTATGCCATCATTGTTGTTCTTTTGTTATTATTGTTGCTATGTTATTGTTATTATATTATTTAAGTTATTATTGAAAATTTGTTCTCGTTATTTAACAATGCGTTCATATTAAATTAAAAGCAGTTTTTAATTCTTTAAGTACAAGGCTAATTTTATATGTCATTTTTAAGCAAAATTCTGGTAAATCTGTTCGCTGGAAAGAAAATTGCAAATATCTCACAAACTGCTAACTTTAGCCCCTGCAATGGCTATACCAAAAGAAAGATAATTTAATTTTACATAACTGGGCATCAAAAAAATACAGGGTGCTCCATTTCAAAAAAAAAGTTTTCGCACTTTTAAATTAGCTGAATGTGGCATTGAAAATGTAACACTTGGTATATTATTTTCGATTATATTTTAATTGCAGAACTTATACCACTCTATTTTCTTAAGCTGTGCCAAAAATTAAATATAGAGATACCATGTGAAAAAAGTTATAAAGCTCCTTCCAGACCTTTCCATCTGTCATTTTTTTCTTAAAGTGGTAAATATCTCCGAAACCTGAGGGCGTAGCCTAGGGTGCGAAACATGTTTTTGACTCAAAAGTTTGCGCTTTCCGAATTTCAAAAAATATATAGGATGTTCCATTTAAAATAAGAAAGTTAGTTGCTATCCAGGAGATATGGAACACCCTGTACATTTACCGATATTTTTAAAAAAACGGCATAAAAGGATACCAACAACCTGGGATAACACACATTTTTCTCTGATAAGTCATTTATCCAGTTGCATTCTGCATTTTTGGAAAGGAATTAGTTCTGATTACCTACGCATTTATTTTACTTTTTCGTTTATTCTAAAAATTTTAATCAATAATAATTTTCAATTTATAATACAAATAATATAATACCATTTCAATACATAGCATACTAAAAACAAAATACTTGGTTTTACCGTTATCTATTTATATCAGGCAACGGTTTTACCTAATGTATGCATTCACAAAATATTCTTGTAAAATACTTTCCATAAATGGTTAGCTGATATTAGACATAGGGAGTTTTATAATCATCATTTATTTAAAAAAATATCTTATAAGGTTTGCATAGTTTTCCACTCGAACTATAATACCGAAATTTTGAAAAATCTTGTCAACTTATTGATTGCATAGACGTTTTTATTTTTATATTACCCTATTATTAATATTTCATACTAACATTAATGACAAAGGTATGTCCAAATTGTCATCTATTTGATTTTTGATCTGTTTTTACAAAATATCTCCCTAAAAATGAAAGGCAGCTGCACCAAAGTCCCGTGTACCGAAAACAATAGTGCAAGAAGGAAATTAACAGAATCTGCCTTGTCTGCTAAGTTGACATACAAATTTTGTATAAAATTCGGCAGTATTTTCGTCGACAATATTTTCTGTAACTGTTGGTAGCCAATAAGAGACTTAGAGATTACAACTTAAGACAATTACTGTTAAATAATAACAATATTAAATTAACAACTACTACTGAATATATATTCCCCTCGATATTCCCTATACCAATATGGGGATAAATAAGGTCATATTTGATATAAAAAAGTCAAAACACAAGACTTTTCAAAAGTCTTCTAATGGCTTTATTTTTAGGTTTGATATTTGGATTCTTAGAATCACAAATTGATGCGAAACCAATCTATGACTGGCCTATTGAGTGAAGGGGATTATTTTTTAATATTTTTTTAATATTTCAAACGGAAAAAATCCAATTAAGAAGTCTAGGAGTGACATAAAATAATATTCCATTAAATATTAAGGAAAAATCAATATCCCCGATAGTTATTTCTAGCACTAACAACATGGAACACTTAAACATCTCTTAACCCGCTACCGGATGAGCCTAATAGCTGTTGTAGATTAAATTATCGTACACAATGTCGCTCACCTATCAAACGCGATCGGGGGGACAGATACCTATCCTCAATGGAAGCTGTGGTCACTTTTATTCATCTGAACAACTTCAGCACTTCTCGTTCCAAGCTGTCTGAATTTCAAGCACTCACACAATTCCACCAGGTACAGTGTTGTGATATAGAGGTTACTTAGGAAACCTTTTAATATACGAAATATTTGAACCTGTCACTCAAACTAACATCATCACTTCGAATGCGAAGAAAAGCGCAGCACCCGTTTATTATTATTCTATTAGTTCCTCTTTAGCTACAACGTTGATTTAGAGAACATATTCCCTGATTTAAAGTACCTAATTTTTCAGCCCACAACTATGCTGTAATTAAATTTAAGAAGCTTCCCCTGTGTCACTTGAAAGTTTTTGGCTACTTTGGGAGGCCTTTTTTATGCGGGCCGATCGTGGAACACTGGCCGTGTTCAAATTTTCCGCTGATCTATCGAGTGTGAACGGGAGTAGATTGGAGTAGTGCGAAGCAAACGCAGTAGGCCATGCTCACCACACGGATGCCGGCAGTCAACTGTTTTATCCATAGTTCGCTACCATGTTTTGTCTCGGCCTGCGCGATTTTAGCCAAATGTAAATTCGAATGGAATACCGATATACATCTTATGGTGGTTTGCGGTCTAGAGATGTTTAGGTTAGCAGATGATGCATCGTTTGTGTTCTTCTGGGTGATTTGATAGTGGTTTTTGGGAGATCGCCGTGTGCAAGGCCCGGGACGGGCTGTGGGACTCTCGAACGTCCTCGCGCGGGCTGGATCCTAGGCTATGTGGAATCCCCTCGTTCCGTTTCTAGCAATCCTCGGCGACCGACAGGTGGATATTTCCGGAACCGCACGTTGCAGCAGCTCGTCTCACCAAATTCAATTATTTGTTGCACTGCATCGCATATAAACGATTTTTTTAAATAATACCTTTTTCTACTCCTACACTAATTCGTTTATTAAACATTCACTACCTGTGATATTTTAATGAGATTCATTAAAATACAAATTTTCCGTTATAGGGCAGCCGCCATTTACCTTCGAAAAATTCCGAACTTAATGAAACTTTGAGATGTTGTTTGTAGGTATCCTGTAGCGATACACCCAATTTATGCATCAAAAAAACCCAGTGGAATTTTGGAGGGTGGTGAAAGACACCAACATTTTTGTACTTTTTTCGGTTTTTTCGAAATATTGCTAGAACAGTTCATTTTAGCGGACAACTTCAAATAAGTAAATTGTAGAGGATGTTAAAACGTATTTTTAACCCCATGGGTAACAGATACAGAGATACAGAGTTTTGAAAAAGTGCAAAATTTCTTAAAATCGTACAAAACTAAAAAACTAAAAATGCTGGTTTGTAACAATTATTTTCCATTTTGCAACCTCCTCCTTTTGAATAATCATATTGTACAGTGTACTTGTAATGTTTGAAAGGGCATAAGATAACCAAGTTCACCTTTCCACTAATATAGGCTTTATCCAGAGTGACCTTAATAAGAAAAAAGAACACAGTATTTTTATGTATAGTTAACACAGCCGACTAAGAAACTGACCGTGGTGCACCAAATCACGTGACTAAAGTAGGTCTATAATTTTAAAGCTGTAACATTTGGAATATATAATTTATACACTTATAATTTATACAAGCAGCAGGATGAATAGTTTTCCAATTCCAGCCCCACCATCAATGGATTCCTCCAATCTTTTTCCAACCCCACATCAATGGATTTTGCTTCACTTGATGGTAAGTTCTATAAGATTATTGTTTTGCAGCCGCTGAAGTGGGGAGAAGTGTAGCCAAGTTGGACATAGAATGCACAGCTGAGATCGTCTGCAAATGACATTGGTGACGGAGCCTGTCCAAATCGTCGGTGTTTTTAGACACAAACATGGAAGTAAAATGATTTCTAGCCACTGCATTTGGGTCTGCGTTTGGATAATTGAATGTAAAAAACTTCGTGTGAAGCGCCTTGTTAGCATGAACTTTTTAAATGGCGCTCTTTTACCAAAAGTACGATTCCATTCTGCGTCACAGCTATATTCGCCAATCTGAGAAATTATGTCATTTCTGCCCCCTACATATTTCCGTGACCGTTTACTTTACCATAATTATGTACGTGAGCATTTTTGTTCAAAATTCAATGTAGATCATTTTCGTATAGAATGACATTTGCGCCAGGCTTTTACTACACCCTTTCTTACATTTACAAGAGACGATGTTCAAATATGTTGTCTGGGGCTGAATTACATGTGGTCTTGATTGATACAATGTCGTTACCCAGCCATGTCTGGACCTGGGGATATATTCGGAAAATATGGTGGATGGACGCGTTTTTGGTAGGTGGCAGTCTGGCCATTTGGCATTTAGAATTTTCCTTATCCTATACTTATCTTAGTAGTGGGATCTAGAAGTAAGCTGTGAGAAAACCATGCAATCCGCATCACAAAGAAAGATAATATATTATATCAATTTACACATTTATTCAAACACATTCGACTATTATTATGCTATAGATATATGTATATGATCAAATGAGAATATGGATGTATGGTGGATAAGATAAAATGATATTAAAGATACTATTATAAAAATTTCTATCCTCTACTTAACCTAATATAAAGTTGTTGACATTTCTGACATTTATAGAAATTTTCAGGTTTTAAGTCTAAATGGGTTTCACTAAAATATTGTATCTTTGAGCTCTATTTAATAGCTATTTATGTAACCAGTTGGAAAAAGTACTATTTTGTGTAACGAGCGGATTTCCGCGGAACGAGCGCTAGCGATGCGAGTTACACAAAATACTGTTTTCCAACGTATTTCATACAAGATTTTTTCTATTTTACCAATTTTATATTTTATGAGAAGAAAACTATGAATTTTATACGTTTGAAAATAATCCAGTAGGTTGTCACGGTGTGACAGCTCGTCACTTTAGCTTGTCAGGTCTAAATAACCTACTATGTAATGAACTTTACACAACCAGTTGCGTAATATTTTACTTTTCGTATATGGTTGTGAAAAGTAAGACGCTTCCTAACGTCAAAGGGTTTTGAAAAGTCTCACTTTACATGTCAAAATTAGAAAAACTGTTTTATAGTCATGACTTATATACGCATCAGGTATGATAAGGTACCTAACTTTTTTCAATGACGCTTCTATACGCTTTCACTTTCACACTTCGACCTTCTTCGTCTAACCTTTATCAAACTCCAGCATGTCCCATCCGTATGGTTTCATGCAAACCAATAACTCCTTTAGTATTCTTCCCTTTTTCCCCTTTTTCTCTCTGCAAACTGCTTACGAATGTATATTTCCAATCTACGTTCCTTCTTTTATCTCCCCGCCTTTTCTTTCCTCTTAATTATTCTCCGCAAAACTCGTTCCCAATCTCTATCTGCTATCCGTTTCTTGGAATTTTCTCCAATTATTATTTTTCCTTGGTTCCCCGTTTTCATGACCTCTTGATTCAATTGTTTAATAAAGTCTATGTCATGTACACTTTCTCACTTTAGTTATAGAGGTTATTTGTGTTTAGCATTGTTACACCTTCACTATGTCTACTATACACTATCCTACTGTTTACATTTCTACTTCCTATTTAGTCTATATTATCATTTTCCCTTCTATATCTGATGTATCTTAATACATCCATATATAATTTATCATTAGTAATCATCTATTATAATATCTCATTTGATAACTTGTCGTGCACAATACTTTAACGAGAAATCTCTTTGCTAAGTGATTTATAACATAATTACAACGCAAATATAGTTCATCTGTTATACAACATAATTATTTACAGATATTCTTAGTTATAATAGTAACAAATTATTATACTTTTCTACACATGATACGTAAGAAATTATGTATTCTAGTATGTGTATTATCCCAACATATGATTTTAGCCAACAAGAAGCTCCCTTTTATGTCATACATCGGCTTTGTCCAATCTTACAAAAATCCCAGTGCTAATACAACATTATCTACCTCGATTTAAACCTTGATCGCATGGGAACGATAGTTGTCGTCACCATGGTGACCTGCAACGAGTCCTTAGTGCCATCATTAATTATCACTTGGGAGCATTTTTTATCGTTAAAAATAATGATTGGGGTACTTAAAATGATACTTGGGATACTTATGCGTTTGAAATATAAACAAGTGTTACTAAATCAAGAGTAAAATTGTCTTTGTTGGAAGCTAATATTTTCTGAATTTAATTTACATGATTTAACAAATTTAATAATCAAGACCGGTAGTCCCAAATACGTTACTTCCAGTTTATTTCAAGCTAATCCGCAACAACCATGTTTATTCCACTTACCAAAGCTTGCTTACATAAACATTGAAATTCCCGAACTTAATTATTTTAATCAACGACTGGAAGCATCGCTATGGCATGATTTTGCCTCGTTGTCAACAAATCTACTAATTTCATTACGGACAAGGGCCTGGAAGTTCACGGCGCATTGATGTTTTTATTGCCCGCTCCCGGCTCATTAGGATTAATTTACAGGATGCGTATCGGTGGACATCGGATACAAGAGACACTAATTAAATAACGTACTTCATTCAATCATAATCTGATAGAATGGAGTACCTTTTATTACCACTCTCGATGACTAGTGTTCGAAATCAAATAAAAGTCAAGTGGCTCGGTAAGGTAAATAAACATAATATTAATTTCACGAAGTGGATCCTCGATCTAGTAAATGGGGAAATAAATGACGGTATTAAATGTGGGAACGTTGATTGAAAATTTCGCTGATATTTTTTGTGTTTCATGCCAGTGGCTATTTGAAAACATTTTTAAACGAAAATAGCAAGAAAAGTATTAAATATATGTGTAAAAAATACTTACTTTGGAGGTCCTCCACCACCCCGTGGGCTAAGATATCTACCTGTATGCTGAAAACCGTTGATTGAAAGAAAACATGCGCTAGCCTGTTTAAAATATCGTACGTTTTGGTATCGCAGTAGAGGACAGAGGGCGCAGCGGTCGTGTTCCGCAGATCCTTACAGAGACCGATGAATGAGGGGGCTGCATTACTCTCTGGTTCCATCTCTACGGTTGTCCAAACTTCTGCGAAAATCAACTGCAGATTTTGCCTCTAGTATCGATTGCCATTGGTTTGAATCGGTTACCTCAATCGGTTACCTCATAATTCACAGAGGTGAAATATGATGACGTTGAGGTAACCGATTCAAACCAATGGGAATCGATACTTGAGGCAAAATCTACAGTTGATTTTCGCAAAATTTGGACAACGACAAAATATATGAAAACCATAAAAATGCACTTTTTTCGGTACGCTATTTGAACCAAATTTTCACTTTACCTCGTCATATCTTAGCTAATTTTTTAGATATCGATTTTGACGTTTTAACACAGATAAGTTTAAGTGAGTCTCGAAATACTGGACTCTTTCGAGCTCTTTAATAGCAATTAGAAACAAAATCGAAAATTCAACGAATTCGTGATTTTTTTTTCGAATTAATAATGGTTAGGCCACATACTATACGCCTGAGAATATTCGATTATGGCCCCTGCCATGAATATGTTCATTAATTATAAAAAGCATTTGAGATTAAATTTTTGTTTTCTTGAAAAATTGTGGGCAGATCGAACCACATAAAATAGTAATATAGTAGAGTATTAGTATATTAGATAGACAGTGCTTAAATAGAAAACCCGCTATAATATTGTATTCACAAATTAGTAGTCATACATATTAAATATTATTTTAATATGTAGAACCATATTAAAATAATATGGTTCTTATATTGGTTCTAATAATAATATGGTTCTAATAATATTTTAATATGTATTATTGTAATAGTAGAACCAGCAATAATAGTTACCAAATAAGTTGTAAATAATTTTTAAAACTGGTATTTTTCTCTATTCCCCATTGTAGTCTGATACTTGAAGAATATTTCTGAATATTTCTGAATAATTCTGAAAAATTCAAACAATATTCAGTTGAGGTAGTTCCGCAGGAGGCCCCAGGAAGCAGATTGGCGTCAACACAAATAAAAAAATTATTGCGAAAATAATATATTGTGTGTATTGTAATGAAATATGAACATTTACTGTTCGTAATATTAAATATTTATTTTTCAATGTATTAATCAATCTAAATTAATTTCTTTTCGCTTTATTATTATTTGGTTTATTATTATTTAAAATATCCCCAATGTTTCAATCCATTTTCAATCCCGATGTAGATTCCACCTGCAAAGTTGCTACAACACTCGGAGTAGTTTCCACAAACACCAAAACACTTTCACTACGCTCGACGCGCGTTTCGCCAACCAAGTCATCCGGAGACGATTAAAACTAATCATAAACTAAAAATCTACCCTATTTATACTATTTATGGTGATATCATTAGTCACGCTTCAATGATTAGTTGCTAAGCAACGCGTAAAGCGGGGGTATAGGTCCCTTGTCGCTATTCATACTACTTTTACATTTTACAATTTCTATGCTCTCAAATGCATCCAATTGTCTATTATTGGTCACATTTCTGACTAATCTTAAATTACTAATATCTATTCTATGATTGTTGTCAAAAGCATGTTGTGCAACACTAGACATCTGTTCTTCCATATTTTAGATGAGCCATATGCTCTTTAAATCTGGTGTTAATTGATAGTCTCGTTTGTCTTCAAAAACGTGGGTATAACAGCGATTCATTCATCGAGTAATAAATTACAACAACTTTTAGACAATCCAAAGGATAAAATTGTTCTAAATGAAAGGTCTGGGATTTACGAAATTAGTTGTAATGATTGTGATCGAAAATATGTTGGACAAATGGATTTCACCATAAATAGTATAAATAGGGTAGATTTTTAGTTTAAGATTAGTTTTAATCGTCTCCGGATGATGCCAACTTGGTTGGCGAAACGCCCGTCGAGCGAAGTGAAAGTGTTTTGGTGTTTGTGGAAACTACTCCGAGTGTTATAGTTACATCAAAGGTTCCAGCCCTATCCAGTAGAAAGTTGCTACAAATAAAGTACTGATGGATTTTCAAAATGTCGAATGAATATTGACCTTTATGTTCCGAAGCGTCTCAAAATCTATATCTGGGGTTTTCTGAGGTAGCAGAATACAATTTTTTTGGCAATATTAATATTTAAGATGACAGACATTTTCGCCATTTATGGTCCTATGCTACTCAAAATATGTGTCATGGTTATCTCAAGGCACCGTTTTTGAGGATACTGCTCTCAAAAGTCGGCAATTGTTTTTAAATATTTTTTGTCACACTTTTTTGTCACAATTCTCTTGGTAACTCCTCGGTCGTTTTTTTTCAACAAAAATCCCATGACAGAATATTATAGAGCGGAAAGGTGATTTTCAAGAAGTTTTATTTCTAAAAGATTTTATGGCATAGCATGACGGGGAGACATCTTTTAGGTATAAAACTTGAAAAATTATAGTCCGTACGCACAGAATGACAGGGAAAGTACCTAAAAATGCATAATTATGTTAAAAAATAGTGTTTTTTGTGCATTTTCAAGGTTTTTCAAATAAACTGATCAACAAAATAAACGTTACACTGTCAAATTTGCTCTGATTTTGGAACAGAATAAATCTGGATTGCCGCCGCCTATTTAGTTTCTGTTTGAAGTGTTAGCTAGTACAATGTTTTGTCTGCCGGTCCTTGTTTGTACCAAGGATATATGTTTCATATAAAGTTTCTACAGGGCGGAAAATAAAACAGTGCTAAATTTATGAAATTTCGGCATCGTTCCATTTCAACAAAAAAATTTTTTTCTGGATTTCAACATGAATGTCATAAATTAGAACCTCATATCTCGAAACGGTTTTTGCGATATTCGTTGATTTGCCTTATTTACACAGTGACCGAAAAAACATCCATTTTTGGCCTTGCATTGATAACTTTTTTACTCGTGAACCGACTCTCAAAATCCAGGCCTCATGTTGAAGCTAAAACTGTAGTTAATAAAGCACGATAAAGATAATCGACTCCAGGCAAAGTTTCAATATACAGGGTTGCATCAAATTTGAACCAAATCTGCATAACTCGCAAAATCTAGTATTCTGAGAGACTTCAATTAACTCTTTACTTTTTCTCTTTTGCTTTTCGAAAATGAACGACTCTTATAAACAAATTGTCTATAATTGGCCTTTGTGAAGCTAACTTGAAAATGTCAGGTTCAAATTGGCTGTCATTATGTGAAATTTAAGGTGGGTCTATCATACTACTTCTAGTGAGCAAAACAAATCCAAAATAGGTAGCAAATCATTTATTTTTCTAATACTAAAATATGTTATACATTCAAACGGCCATTCATTCGCCGTCATCGAGATCTAATAACGATTATAACGAAACACTTTTCGGAGAAACGCGATTCAATTGTCCAAGCACTATTTTTGTCTATAACAATTTGCAAACTATGTGGCATTGAAAAAATAATGTTCTTATGTAATCCTCAGTGATGTTATCCCATGCGTTTGCAATACCCCCAAAAATTATTCGGCGTTAGCTGGACGGTTTCTGCCGCAGAAAAATTCTCGAAATATCCCCAGGCGGTCTCGGTTGGGTTGAATTCAGAAGACTGAGTACCAAGGTAAAACATTGATGTTGTTATCAACGAACCTCTGACGCAACTCTTGAGATATTAATTGAACAATTATCCTACTAGAAAGTGAAACTCTGAGGATACAGCAACATCTGCCGCTGCACTCTGTGGGCTTTACATGTTCCGAATACCTCCGGTCGGTAGACACGAACAGAACCAGCGGACCAAGACCAAAAACTTTTCTCGTCCGAAAACATAACATTCTCCCAAAAGTTGTCTGGTCTTCCTACAATTTATCATGTAAACCCTAACCTCTGTTCTTAATGGCGGGGAGCAACTTTATTTGCGGCCATATAATTCCTCAGATCCGATTCATTCACACGCCTTAAAATTAGCACTGATCCGGGAAAATTCGTCTCTAACGAAGCCGTCACTGCCCTGTCAAAAGGATTTCTTCTTAAGTAGTCAAGGAATAGATTATCTTCATCAACGGTGATTACTTTTCAATGCCCAACTCCGACAACATAATGCACGTGACCCTTCGTATTTCATTTTTCTTTGAGTTTAAATATGCTGTTCTTGCATACATGCAGATCATCCACAACTGCTTGCAATGACCAACCATTCTGAAGTAGTTATAAGTTATAGCTGTTGTTGCTGAAGAAGTTATAGCTCTCATTTTCTCTGGTTCCGTTAAACGCGGCATCTCAAATTACCAAGCAAATTCACACTGATTTATAAAAACTTGTCATAATAAGAAAAGTACACCACATCGCAATAGAAAAATAAATTTTCCACTTTCAAAGGGCCGGCACTGTAAAAATATGAAATTCCTCAAGACCCACTACACAACCAGGAGATTTACCATAATTTTTATGGACATAGTAACTCTCCCAACAGAACTTAAGTCGGCAGGACAGGAAATGCGCTATCAGATGAAAAGATATATCGACACCAACTTCCACCTGTTAGCTAAAATTTACATTACGAGAATTATTTCTCGCCAAAAACATAGATAGACTGATCAAGCTATTGGACTTTAAACTCCAGGAAGAAGGAATCCCAACACATCAAGCATCATCACGCTGTTATAAGACATCGATCTCGCTGTTCTACTTAAGCAAAAACGCCATCTGACCACAACATCGTGTTAATAAAACCTGAGAGAGGAAAAATGTAAATCAATGTTTTTTCCACCAACCAATTCAACCCATTCTGCCAGTGATGACATTTGGCATAATTTTTAGCTAATGCTTCTGCAGATATATTGATTGATGAAACTTGTCGTTTCTCCTCAAAATGTTGCTTTTCTCTGTTCAGATAAAGTTTGATATCGAAGTACTAATCTAATAATAATATAAGGAATGTCGGTTCAAATTCCATGCTTTCCCATTCAGTTCAAACTTTAAATAATGTAAAACAGCTAAACTTTATGTACATCCATTACAGAAACCAGAACTAAAATTCCTCATAAATTTTAACGCCATATTTATTGCCAATACTAGTTTTATTCTATAAAACTCTCGCCATGTTTCATATTATCCTGCCATAATTCATAATTTATACGCGCTATTGATGTTTCCTTTCGGTACCCAAGAAGTTATTAGGGCTTATAAATAACATTTTAAAGTAACTAAAACTGATCGTTACCAAGTTTAAGGTATAAGATAAACTGCCTTATGATAGCTCGTTTCGTACTGGGTTTTAGTGCTTTGTGGGAAACCGGTTGGATATTTTGTTTTGTTTTCACAGCAAGGGAGGGTATTTAACGGCGAAAAAACGCGACAATCGAATCCAATTTTGCGCTGGACCTCGTGCTGCGCCTCTCATAATATTTACTTATCCAAATGTTTTATTAAGTTGAATTGAATTTCTTTATTCCTCTATGTGGAATATCGACGATTACGAACGGCGGATACAAAAGGGGTGAATAACTAGTGATTTAGACTTTTGTTGTTTCACGAAGTGGACCAAAGATGTTCCACGTTTTGCTCCATTTTTTATGCTACAAAATATTCCGCGGTTTTCTTGTAAACTGTGGTAGATCTCATATTTTCTGAATATATGACTTTGGACTTTTTCTAGTATTAAACTGAATAACACTGATGATAAGAGGTCTCCTTGTCTTACATCGTTTTCAACTACAAATTCATCTCTAGTCCTATTATATACTTCATACCAGGAAACAAGGCAGTTACGTCATAATTGGTGAAATACAATACCTACATTGTAGTCAAAGAATATTGTAGTTGATAATATTTTGGGCTGTAGTCGCCTTGTAAGAATAAAATGATAGTGACAGCACATTTGACGTTTATCGTGTTTGAGGCTATTTTCGTATCACAATTCCGAGTATATGGATCATTTATGCGCACCAGCAAACAGAAACGTTTAGGAAAACATTAAATTTCACTTATAGTTCTAATATAGTACCTACTTCTTATAATAAATTATGAGCAATATAGTTTGTTGGCGCATTTGTAGACAAGTCGTTCAATTGAATAGAGTTTTGCATTGGCAATTCCTCAGAATTAGAGCAGCCTAGGGTCATACGTCTTAGCTGATGCAGATTTACGCTTGAAACTTCCACGAAGGAACTAGAAACTAACAACTTATGTTTGAAATATTTAACACTTACTCACCCCCGTCTCTTGAGTATGGCACTAAAACAGTTGCCCAAACATAATCTCGCTTAATTATCTCACACGCGGTTCAACCCGAGAACCTTGTACTTTTCATAAAAAAAAAATCAATATCCCTATTCATGATTGAATAGTTACGCGAATATCTTAACCAACGACCGTTACAGATTGCAGAATACGCGCGTAATACCGCAAACCCGCCCATGTAAGAGAGACGAAGGTTTACTACCGTTTTCACTAAACACAAACGGCGCGTCATTCCAATAAAGCGACTTTGCCGCTTTTAACTATAAAAATAAATGTTTACGGAATTGCCATAATTAAAGTAGACAAAAATAAATGTAAAAATGGCTAACATCTTGGCCTATAATATATTATTTAATGCACAATTATTCTTTTATGACTTTCATAAATAATATCTACAACTTTAATATTGTGTTGTGGAATTTGATATTTTAATTGAACCGGGTCAGCTAGTAATAATATAATAGCCCATAAGAAAAATAACTAAATTCTATCAATCGTGAAGAATAAAAAAATCAAAGGGTGGACTTTTCTTATTTTTTAATGTGTTATCATCAAAAGAAAACTAAATAATTCTCGATGCATTATCAATAATAATTGCCGAAAACTGTGTAGGGAGTGAGAGAATGCTTATTGTGTGAGAGAGACGGCTTCGTTCTCATCCCTACTCCGTGCTGTTTAATGCGTGAGAAGTGACACCGGTAGACGCCTGGCGGGGATAACTGATCAGGTATCGACCAGGGTTAAAATAAATGATTGAATTACTAATATGACTATTAAAAAATAGGAGTTGGTGATAGAAGGGTGAAAATTAAGGGTTGTATGTATTTTTTAATGCCACATCATAAAAAAATAATAAATAAAAATTTTGTCCAAAGAATTTTAAAAAAATGTTTGAGGTTTACCACCCTTATCACTTAGGGGTATAAAAATAGTTTAGACCGATTCTCGGACCTACCGAATATACATATAAAATTTCATAAAAATCGGTCCAGCCGTTTCCGAGGAGTATGGCAACTAACACTGTGACACGAGAATTATATATATATATATATATATATATATATATATATATATATATATATATATATATATATATATATATATATATATATATATATATATATATATATATATATATATATATATATATATATATATATATATATATATATATATATATATATATACATACGAGAATTTTATATATATAGATAGATTTTTATGGGAAAGGGGGCGCTGGATTTGTTTTGCAAAGAGGGCCTTCAGAAAATGTTGGGAACCTCCGAATTACCTTCACGTCTATAGAAATACCGCCTAAAATAAGGAGGGTATATCCTAGACAACTCTTTGTTCCAAAGTTCTGCTTGTACATAAATCCCAGTGGAAAGAAATAATACCCTGCAATCGATATTCAGGGCCTGTGCGACATGGCATGTTTCCACAGCCGTAGTTTTGTAGGTTAATGGCGTCGTGCGAAATGGGAAATTCTTTTTTAAAAACATTATTGCAACATATGTGGAACGCTATCAGTCAGGAAAGTCCAAACGGCGCATTAGGTGAATGAACAGTGCTTATCACTTAACGAAATCTAGATGTGTGTGCTCTCTTTTCTATTCCCTTCCTTGGCGATAAGAAGTCTTGCAGAATTGGAATGTCGCGTACATTATTCAGGATTAGGATGCCTTTCGTGACGTGAAGGGTCCGATTTTATTTAACGGGGGCAATGGAGCATTAGTTCTCTATAATGTTGTTTAAAGCGTTTTATTTCACTCTCAGACACGCCATACGGCCCTATTAGGAGCAGCTAATAAATTCTGACGGTGGAAAACATGCCTGTAAGTGAGTAGGTTAGATACCTATATATTCTTACATATAAAATTATATTGGACATACAAGACGCTCAATTTAAACTAGATTCAATGAGCATATGGCTCATCTTAAATATGGCAGAACTGGGAAATCTATCGCTGCTCAATATGCTTTTGACAATAACTTATTTTCAAAGCCTCCTAGATGGTAGTGGAAAACCTCGAATCATGTTTTTTTCTTAGCTTTTAACTCACCCGTTGCGTTAATCAAGTAATGATATCGAAAATGGTTACACTCTATATGAAAGGTGCTTCTTTTACGAGTATTTTGTTTTTTATTCACTGATCTATCCTAAAATTGTCCAAATTACAGCTTTTTTGCCGAAACCTTGCATAATTACCAAATTTCTGAACTCATCCTGAAACAATTTTCTAGTGCAATAAATTCGAATTTTAAGAAAAACATTTTTATTAAACACAAAATTATAAACTGGGTTAACTGCTTAATACCGTGTATTGCCACCCCTGGCAACTCTGAGAGCTTCTAGTCTACGCGGCATACTGGAAATTAGGTTTCTTATCGTTTCCATTGGTATACGATCCCATTCTTCCACTAATGCACGTGCTATTTCAGCAAGACCTTCCGGAGGCCTCTCGCTAGAATGTACCCTTTTCCTTAATTCATCCCACAAATGTTCTATAGGGTTCATATCGGGGATTCTCGCAAGGCATTGTAATGTAGTGATACCCGTAGCTTCTAAGAAATTTTGCATTATTGCCGCGGTATGTGGTCGGGCATTATCCTCCATTAATATAAAATTATTCCCCACCAACTGTGCATGAGGTAAGACATACTGCTGTAAAATGTCAATGTACAGGGTGTCTTTTCATTCGTTGAAACCCAACACCATAACCGACCCACCATTAACACTTTCGCATTCTATTAACCTCTGACTAAACCTTTCACCAGTCCTCCTCCACACTCTTTTTCTTCCATCCGCCATGTTAAGACAAAACCTTGATTCTGTAAACAATACATTCGACCATTCATGATTGTCCATAGTTTTCCACGAAATTTCTTCGAGCAGCATGATGTACAGGCAATAATTTAGGACCTCTTGCAGGTGTCCTAGTTTTTAAATTAATTTCTAACAGACGTCTACATACCCCGTCTGCTTACTTACTGCAACACCACGAATTTGGCGAAGATCTTGCTAAACATTTACCGCAGTATTTGATCGATTTCGTAAAATCCACAATCTCAAGAAGCGATCATCTCTTGGATAAGGTTTTCGAGGGCCACCAGAACCCACCCTCCGAGCGATGTGCTTCCTGTTTATTCATACTTGCGGATCGCTCTACGAGCAGTCGCTTCATGAACTCCCACTGCACGAGCGGCGTAACGTTTACTACGTCCATCGTTTACTAATGCAACTAATCTTGGTACTTGAGAGTTTATTTGAGGCATTTTACGTGACAGCCTCTAAAACTTTTTTACTGGCACTTAATGACACAACAATAGAGTGAAATAGTGAGTAATTACTATGACAACGGTAACTGTTTCTTCATATACAATGTGATCCTACAATAAATTTAGTGCGTGGCATAAACGATAAACGTTTCGGCAAGAATACTTGGACAACTATAACTATAATTTGGACAACTTTAGAGATAGATCAGTGGATAAAAAAACAGAATGCTCGTAAAAGAAGCGCGAATTCATAGAGTGGCCATTTTCGATACCATTACTTGATTAACACACAGGGTGAGTTAAAAACTAAGAAAAAACATGGTTCGAGGTTTTCCACTACCATCTAGGATGCTTTGAAAAATTTTCACCTCTATAATTTTGAACGACAAGATAATTACCTACCAACCAAAAAAAAATCAAAGTTTAAGTAAACTAAAAACCTACTTACTAAACTTAGCGTTGCTAAGTTTAGTAGTGTTTTAAGTAACTTAGCGTTGCTAAGTTTAGTGTTTGCTAAGTTTAGTAGGGCGTTAAAGAACGAGCCGCTATGCTACGAAAAAAATAACGTAGGATCTTTAACTTAAAAAACGAAAATCCTACGACCCTACGAAAAAAATATCGTAGGATCTTTAACTTAAAGATCCTACGAAAAAAATAATCTACATATTATGACAGCTACTTAAAAAATGTATTCCTGTTTTTCTGCGTGTCGTTATTTTCAGAACTTTTATCATGGTCTATGATTTCTTACTTTCATATTCGTAAAATATGTCACATTAAGCTATCAAATTTAAAAAAATGAAAATAGTCTTTCTTAATACCAACACTAAGGGACCGCCAAGATTTCGATCCTTGAAGTTAAGCAAGGCTGGTGTTGGTGGCACTTGACCTAGACAGGCTTGGGGATGGGCTGTGGCAGTCCACCTGAGACCTGGGAACACTCAAAATCTGCCACGGGCGCGTGGTCCCAGATAAATGGTACTGAGGACAGAGCAATAAAAATTGTAAAGAGACTTTGCCACCAAGCCACCCGTAAGAAATAGGATGGTTTGAAGAAAAGTACTCGAGTAAGAAGGAGAAATGCACAAAGGGCCTAATGAGGCCTAAGTGCTGTAGTGGAAGTTAAACCACTACACTCCGACCCATATACATACATATTGTTGTGAAATGGGATAGCTGAGATTTTTCATTATTAATTTACGTCAATCTTGGCATTGGCCTTTTAATTTTAATTTTGACGAAAATTAATTAATTGATTTTTCGCTTGTCATTGTAAGTGACATATTATTACTTTTTTATTTGTGAAAAACTAATTGTTGCATTTTAATTGTGTCTACTGTGTGCTACATCAAGCTTAGAGCAGCTGAAGGCGTGGAGAGTGGTTGGTGTTCCTAATCAGTTGCTTTCTACTTCACTGTTGATAACGGATCTTCGCGGCCCCCGAATCCACGTGAGTTTGAGGGTTTTATACTCTCCGGCGAGCTAAATTAGGCCCAGTGACCTTATTCACTGGTGGCGCCCTGGTAGGTGAAAGAAATTCCCCAACTCTTTTTTTTTTACTCTTCATTAAATTTAGTTAACTTTGTTTGGTCTCTCTGTGGGAACCGGGGCTAATAATTTTACATCCCATATATACCGAGAGAAACCAAAACAATATACATACAATACCAACAGTAGTAGAGACGAGTCGAGGAAGAGAATCGAAAATAGAAAATTTGTGTTAGAATATTAGAATAATAATATAATTAATGTCCCGTGAAAAGTGTCGTGCAAGGGTTCAATTTTCAGAATTTTTAAGTTTATATTTTAAGTCTCCGATATGAAAACATCGTTCAGGCAATTCCCGACATTTACGTCTCTCATATACATATTTTATAGCACAAGACTGGTACATTTCCAGAGACATCTTTTTTTTTTAAGACATGCAAATTTAATGGAAATGGAAATGTACTACGACAGAAATGTAAACGAATTCCTGGAATACGTAATGTCACGCATTTTTGCGTTACTCTATTTTTGGGCTTCACCTTTGGGAAGAAACGGAATTGCTAATAGTGGGATGAGTAAGAAATAGCATTTTGTTGAAAGTTAAATAATGCGCTACGACATACATGCCTGTGATGATGATACGGAGGAATATATTGCTGAAAAGAGTCACGTTGCTCCTAAGTAAAATAAAACGCGCGTCTTTGCATTAGGTACAAACATTTCTGTAATTATCTACGTTGTCATTTTGTAGGATAATTTCTAATATACGTTCTAAAAATAGACGCAATTGAAAATTTGTAAGTCTCATTGTTGTTGTTTACTGCTATAAAATTAATCGATTGTAACCTGTCGACCTTGTGGATCATCACACAGATAATTAGTAAAATTATCTTATTACAATCATTATCATTGACATTAGTTACTGAATATTTGGGCATGGAAACTACTTATTTAGTAAAGATAAACGAGCATCTTTGATAAACAATAAACTCAAATAAGCGTTTTGAATCGGCGAAGGTATCACACTAATGTGTGATACCTATAGTGTGATAGTGTATTCATGATGGACATCGGTTGGTAAATTCTAACCACTATTTGTATTAAAACTGTATAGGGCTGGAACCTTTGATGTAATGATAACACTCGAAGTAATTTACACAAACACCAAAACACTTTTTCTTTGCTCGACGCGCGTTTCGCCAATCAAGTTGGCATCATCCGGATACGATTAAAACTAATCTTAAACTGTACCTAATCCTAATCTACCTAAAAACTAATCTTAAAAAATCTACCTGATTTATACTATTTCACCTAATGACTATTGTCATTAGTCACCCTTCAATGATCCGTTGCTAAGCAGCGCGGAAAGCGGGCTATACGGTATAGGTCTCTTGTCGCTATTCATACTATTTTTACATTTCATAATTTCTATGCTCTCAAATGCATCCAACTTTCTGGCTCTTTAGGAAACCTTATTAATAAGATTTTTTGAATTATAATATGAATTTAATTGTAGATGACGAATGTAGATTATGTACTATATCAATTATATAATAAAAATTAATAGAATATTATAGATTAATTGCAGCAATATAAAAAGTTCATTTTACGTTTCAAGGCCGCCCCTGGCCATGCCAAGCCGCCAAGCTTGTAGGTAACTTTAAAAATACTTGATGAAAAGTAACATTTTCCGAATTTAAATGATCCACCCATTTACAAACTATACAAGAATGGACCATAATTACACACTTATTGTTCACCTAAATCGCAATAAGCACAAAGATTCGTAGAACACACTAAAGAAAACACGGCAAGTACAAAACGGCGTTGCGGCAACCTCTAAAATTTGTTTCCATTGATAAATCGACATTGACGTAAAACTCGAGTAAAATGCATCAAGCGGCGTTGCCGTTGTTGAGATTTATATCTCAAGACAAAGTACATTTTCGGTTTTCACCATATATTATTAACGCAATAAGGCAATACAACAGATTACTTTTACCAAGAAGCTGTTTCAAATAACATTTTTGTATTGAAATGAATCAGATTCGTGGATATTGTCAAATTATTTGAACATCTCTTACGATATTCAAAGACTTCAAGTGAATTTAGCAGCAAGCCTGGCAAATGTGCGTTCGGGAGAAGAGGGCGGACGACAAGGATGGGACGATCTTGGATGTCAAAAAGTAAAAACGTAAACAATTCTGTCTCTTCGTATTAATACGTCTATGGCCCCGTACAAATCCAATGTAGGCTCCGAGATAAAACCAGCCTCATAAATTGCACACCATACCAAAAATTTATATTTCATCGTCCATCACGATCAACTTCTTGACGAAATGCACTCGCCTATGTGTATTTTGGACCTTCCTTCTTTTCTGGAAAACAATATTCTTACTTGTATTATGCTATACGTTTTAATTCAATATTAATTGAATTTAATTTAATAAAGGCAGAGGAGGATACATTTGTTTGAATAGTTATGTATTATCAACCAATAAACAAAAACACCTTTTCTTATTGAGTGAAATAATAATTTTTTCAACAAAATCAGAATGAAAACAATATCTGTATAGTAGGGATAAAAATCGAAGGATAAGCTATGATCAAGTGGTCATATTGCGGGAAATTTTTAAGTAACGTGTTTACTTACAATTGAATACAACTGCCTAAATCGACACCACAATTACAAAGAAACCTACATTCAAACTTCTAATACAATTAGAGATACCTATGCTACTTCGTTATACGTTTGTAAACCTTGGCTAGCACCGACTCCAAAAATAACAATAATTGTACATTATCGCCCTAATAAATTTATTGTATTCTAAGTAAGAATGAATAACGTAATTATTTTTTACTTTTAGTGCAGTTTTTTAGAGTTTTTCCATTCCATGCACCGTCCCTGCACCTTGCTGCTATGCAATAGCCATACAAAATAGGGCTAATGTAGTACTACTTTTGAAGTTTCCACACGCGACATTTACTCTATTTGCAATAACTAGATTTCAAGTTTCTTGATAAGGATGGGAAAATTACTTTTATGTAGATTAACGACAAAATAATGAGCGTCTCTAACACTGTAGTTAATTAACTACAATGACCATGTTTTTATCCTGTTTCCGCATCTTAATTGAACGCGATTAGTGGGACGTTTTATTTCTGTAGAAACGTAATCTAATAAACTACGGAAATCAGATTATGATGTCACTAGGTATATTATGCTGGGCTGTGATTCCATAGAAGAACAATACGGATGACGATCACTAGCCGAACTCAGTGTTAAACTATGTCAAATAGTGTCACAGAGGAAGATTTTGCCCCAATAATGTGTAACTTGTTCAATAATTGTTGTAATAGTAAACGTGCATCTTGGTGAACGTTTAACTTAAGCACAGCAGAGCAGCAAGCACGACAGCATGTTACGTTCACTTTTAGTAGTTAACAATTTGAGAATCCTAAATTTGTTGTAGGTATATTTGACGGATAAAATTGATTTTAAACAGTGACTACGCGTTCCCTTTTGCATGCGTTTAGAAATTCAGGCATATTACTTTTATTAGTGGATTACATCAATATTGCCACAGCGCATTTATTAGTTTCTTTGTCATAGATTTACCACAAATAAATAGCGCATTTTTGTGTCGCCTTATTGTTTTGTGAGTTGAACATTGGCAGTTCTGTGACGCTAGCCTAGCTCGACAGATCTATGGTCTAATTTTCAGGGTGGTGGCCTCGTCACTTCCTTTCTGAGCCGAACGCGTGGATGGCATAGTAGTTTTTCATTGTATTAAATTTAAGTGATTTTATTGGTTAAATAACGTATTATGTAGGTACGTTCCGATATACTGGGATAATACAAGGAAATCATTGTGTATGTGTTTGAATTTTGTAGATTTTGAATGCATCTGCATATACCACATTAGTGGGTTCAAATAACTTTCATGAAAACATTGATTTAGGTAAGCCGTTTTGTTGGATGATTCTGCATATACCACATTAGTGGGATCAAATAACTTTCATAAAAACATTGATTGAGATAAGCCAAGTTGTTTTCTTGAATCCGCATGTTCATACTTTATTTTGCCTACTTTGTGTTCTCTGGAGCCTGCGTTGCGTAACTTCCTAGAGGTAATTGAGGACCACAGCTAAGCTATCTTTTCGAAGCTGTTTTCCAGCTACTTAGTAAGTTTTACCAGGTATATATTCACTTAACCTAACTTTTTTTTATACAAGCTTACTTACTTTAGACAAGCTTACCGGACTGTATTACAGGGCTTCATTGTCATTCGGCGAGTCACACCACCTTTTCTTTTACACCTGCTTTTACAGCACCTATTTTGGAACCACATTTATTTTGAACCACCTTTGGAACCACCTTTAGGACCACCTAGCTGAAATCTATCGACTCCTGTACCGACGTAGACTCGCAGGAGAGATCCACATTCCTGGAAGACTCGTGGCATATTACAGATAAGCATAGTTTTAAGTATTGAATTGATATTGCTAGTGTGTACCTTTTAAAATATAAGATTATTACGAGCCCTCAGCTAACGTTTAACAAAGTATTCACCTGGTTGCTCCCGCTGGTTAAGCAACCTAGTAACAAGTATACTGTGTATATTATTTTTCTTTTCCCCAAATATTACAGAAACTGCCGGAGTGTATTCGATACCCAGGAAAATTTAGAAATTATCTGACTAAGTTGCGCATATTCAGTGGCGTCCACGGTAATTAGTGACTTCGGTAATCACCGAACTCATTAACTTAATTTGAAATTTATTTTTATTTTTATCAAGAGCTGTGCTAACTTAGGCGAACTTTTATTGCCCACTTTAAATCGCTATTGAATGTACTCCAAGGGGTAATAAGCTGGTTTTGAATTTGTCGGAATATTTTCAAAGAAAAAATGAGAATGTACGCCATTGTCATTTTGCTTTTGAAAATATTCTAAACTATTATAAAATAATATAATAGTTGCAGTTGCAACTATTCAATAGTTGAAAATAGTTGCAGTTGCTACCATCACTGTCATACTCATCAGAATGAAAGACAATCAAATGCGTTTTTTTATATTTTTCCAATATCTATTTTGCCACAAGTATTGCCATACTTCCGAAAATTGTTCCTCAAATTTCTTTCTTGCCAATTAGAAGCATTGGCCACAACGACAACAGTCAGCCAATTTGAAAGTGGCATTATGACTAGCCGCCCACCGCTTGACTATACCCCAAACATTTTCAATAGGGTTGAATTCAGGACTGAATGGAGCCAATTGCAATATTTCATGTCCATATTGTCCTAGTAGTTTGCCCATGGTAATCCCGAAGTTTTGTTTTAATTTCTTTTATCGTTTCTTTCAATAACCCCAGGTGTCAAACCTTTTTAAGGGCTTGATTCACATCTGGCGATACTGATGTGCATTGTAAAATGGTATCAGCTACTGAGAGCTAGAAATCTAAAATGACACATGTATCACAAACCTTGAACTTACACGCCATATGCCATTGGGCGCCACAGAGGGGTTATGGTCAGACCTCATGCAATTTAAAATTGATACTAGCCTACAGATTAGCCGCTGATCTATATAAGTATGATACTGAGATTCTAGATTCTGGAGTCATCCGCGAACAAAAATATCACCATATGTCATAGGCACGATAAGGTACTAGAAATAATGGTAAAGTTCATGATAATTATAAGTCGTCCACCATTTATATTCGTTTTAAAAATTTAAACCTAAACCTATCTTGACACAAACACAATCATCACTTCAAAGAATCGAAACTTATTTTATTTAAAATTTCTTAAACTGCTAATTTGTTTTAAAATTTTTATTAAATATCAGTTTACAGTTTCAAAAAGTTTCTTAAATTTTAGACATTTACCAAAATTATGGCCTTGGCCACAACGACAACGTACTTATATTTGGCATATTATGTAAGGATCCCTTTAGGGAAATATTATCATGGGATAATATTGATTAAAAACATTGATTTCTTGTGCACATAAAATACGGGAGATAAAACATATCAAATATCCCGAATGATAAACTGATTACGCATTTAGGTAAGCACGTTCAAGGCGGATTACAATGATATTATAATAACAACGCATAGCAAAAAATTATAATGGATATCAAGGGCTCAGTTGAAGGTCTGAACGGTAATCTAATTAGGTGATAATTGGTAAAGGGTTAACGATTTTGAACTGAATTAACGTGCATGGCAGCGTGATAATGATTTTCAATTTGTGTGCCCTGGGGCGTACTGGCGCTTAACTGGGGTACGAATTGTTATACAACGGCCTACCTATATAATTTCATTGTGTAGAAAAATCAGCTAAATCCTGTAACGAGCAATTGCCAGTAGGCTCAACTATTGCCAGTATTTGCTAGGAAATATCTATAGAACATAGAGAACTATCAATAGAATATTTGATTGATTGTATATTTCAAAGATTTTTAAAGAACCTTCTTACATACATTTTTGTACAACTAAAATCTCTTATCAACAGTTTTTCATTGCAACAACAAAAAATTAATGAGTGAAGTTTTTCCTCCAAGAGAAAAACTCGTTTATCCAGTTACTTGTTAAGTTTCGTGTCAAATATGAAAGAATCAAAATGAATGTCGATGTGCTTGGTAGGCCAAAAGGGCATAGAGTGTACTTAAGAGACATCCAGATAGGGTCACCACTCTAATTCAAGGATCACTCAAGACTGCAAGTAGTCCTAATGTTAAATGTCAGTCACACTGACAAAATAGTGCCTGGAGAAGATACCAAATTTATGGTATTGTTAGAAGGCAACGTAACCCGCATCGTACAAGGGCAACTTTCGAGGGTTTAATATAGTTTTGGGCCATCAGAGTACCAAAATAAGTACCCAAACGAATCGTTAACAGGCTTCACAAACGTCAACTTCATGCAAGAAGAACAACTAAAGTACCCCCTTTAATCCCCCAGAAGCGTAGAGCAAGAAGATTATTTGCTGAAGAATATGTTAATTGGAACTTGGTTCAGTGACGAATTGACTCTTTGAATCACATTCCTGAACGAGCTCGAGTCTGGAAAGGCCCAGGTGAACCCTATTTAGACTGCACTGTGGAAGAAATAGTTCCATTTGGAGGAGGGTCTATAATGGTTTAGGGTGAAATTACTTTGAATGGGGGCATTGAGCTGGTGGTAATTCGTGTGGGGAATATGACGCACGTATGTATATGTATATATACGAGGTTTTAAAACCACATGTGGTATCATTTGCCGAGAACGTAGGTCCAGAATTCATTCTGTCACAAGACCGTTACCTCAGTCCCCATAATATTGAGATTATGGATTAGCCCACCCGCAGTTCAGACCTCAATGCAATGGGGCACGTCTGGGATATACTTCGGTAGAGATTGAAGCACCGTCAGCCAATCTGGAACCTTGAACACGTTGAAGAAATTCTTCTGGAAAAGTGGGAGCAGTCTCTTCCAGTTATTCGGAATTTAACTGAAAGAGTGCCCCGTCGTTGTGCAGAGTTATACGAGTTAGAGGAGGCCATGCACATTATTAATATAGAATTTTGGCCTATTTGAACTTTTAAGAATTTCATTAAAACAATAAAGCTGAACAATAGAGAGCTGAGACAATAGTGCTGAAACATATTATTTCTGTATTTTTCTTTTTTTTTCTGTATGCATCAGAAGACAACAAAAAATGTACTAAATTTTTAGAGAACAGTCCAATATACTTAACAAACAGAATTGTAATAAAAAGTTACTCCAGTGAAAAATATCCACATGTTTAACAGTAGCTCCTTTTTCGTTTTGAGTAGTGTTTGAAGATTCTCCTCGTATCTTGATGAATTATGTTACGGTAGAACTAAGTTATTGTATAATAATTTTGATGAAACTATTGGATAAAAATATACTGAAATATTTTTTTAACAAATTATGTATCATGATTATCTTAACTCACTAAAAAACAAATAACACATTGCTGCAAGTCACTCAACAAGACACTTTGGATACTCATAATATAACGTACATATTTTTTCAATTATTTAAACTATATCTGTATTTGTTTATATTATTATTAAGCCTGTACAAAATAACTAGTAAATTACTGCAAAAGTACTTACTGTATTTCAACTTGAATAAACCACATCATAGTGTTTCGTCCTATAGTGCTTTCGTTTGATATGCAAACTAATAGAATGCGGCGATCAGTGGCACGTGCAATTATCCTAATATAGGAAGTACAATGAAAAACGATAATCTTATCATTCTCGTAGAACAGAACAGCTGCCCACAACTGCATGGCGGAAAGGGCAAATTAAAAACTGGCTGGAAGAAAGAAACATTGAACACGATGATTCACTACTTAAAGTTGAATTGTTGACATTGGCAAGGCAACATTTTCCAGCTTTTAAGAAGTATGTAGTGGATGAAGTGGCAAGAGGAATGGAGGTAATTCGATTGCCTCCATATCACTGCAAACTGAACCCAATTGAGCCTATTTGGGCGCAAATAATAGGGAAAGTTGCTAAAGAAAATACAACATGTAAGTTAGCTGATGTGAAAAAACTTCTCAATGGTACAATCAAAGAAGTAAATGCGGCCAACTGTAAACTGTGACGTAAAACTAATGTACGATATAATCTATGAGACTAACAAGGGGAGAAGAGAGGGCTATAAGGGGAAATTGAAACATCACAAAGTGTCACAGACTCCGTTCGGTGCCTTTCGGAACCTTTCCATGGCCTGGATCGAACCAACGTCTTTCAGTAACTGATACCCCAGTGAGATTCATTGAATGAGAAAAAGTTTTACATATAACAAATAAAAGTCACTTCAGTAATATTTAACATTTAAATTTCTTATTATTTGTAGTTAGATCTTGGTACATGGAAATAGAATTCCGTGCTGGCATCTCAGAGATTCTTGAACTTTACTTGAAATTATTAGTAACCCCCTGAAAGCATCTAAATTATTGCTTTATTATTTTAAAGCATAGCTATTCTACGATGATGGCGTAGCATTATAGGTGGCTTTGAAAAGTGTTACCGGAAACGCTCTAAGAAAGTTAATTGCTTTACCAAAGTTCAAAGTGCTATTAACAAAGTGGCCCTTTGTAATATAAATCAGGGCTCGGATTCGACATAAGCCTCCGATTCCATTCCGGATCTCGAATCTCTAATAATTAGTATTTAAATAATTGATTCGGAACAGTCAAGAAACTGATTAAGATTCGCGAATCGGCTGGCCGTTAGAATCGATACTGCCTCATCTAAACACCGTTTTTAGGCCGGACTTTTTATGGCGAATGCCTTTTTAAGTTTTAAGTTTTCTATACTGCATCTGGAAAATTCAAATATAATTCAGATAAATTGAGATATCCGTACTCTTAATTTCATAGTGCCAAAAACACCTAATACAAGAACATTATGAAAACATATTCAAAGACTATAATAATAAAAATAATAATAATAATAGCGGTTATTGGTATGGTGTTTGGTTTGGATAAATTTGCACTGATTCATCTCAAGAGAAAACAATGCGGGGATTACGGAGATTATCCGCAGCTGGTAGACGGAGGGCATCTCACACCACCTTGATGCCGGTGAGACGTATACCTACCTACCTGGGTGTGCCACATCTAAGAGGTAGATATTATAAAAGACGCTCTCCGCGCAAGCACCGACAGCTACGTCGACAGTAGCTGTCGGTGGAAACCCCCATGCTCGGTGGAATCTTTGTGCTGCTGAAAACGGAGTGTATTTCCAGCAGCTAAGGGGGGCTTTAGCTGCTGGAAATACACTCCGTTTTCAGCAGCACAAAGATAAACCATTGCACGGAGACTATAGAAAAATAGAATACTTGGTTGTAGAACACCCTGGTCTACCGTAGCCGCGTGATAGGTAAAAGGTGCCTGACGTTGCTGCAGAGTATGTCGTCAGGCGCCAGATATCATTACATATTTGCTATCAGCTTGTCCAGCATATGCGGTCGCTGCCTATATCCATCGACATAACGCGGCATTGCGAGTGCTGTATTACGGTACTCGTACGGTATAGATCCGACACCGGAGCGGCGTTGTCCTATGCTCCGGGGGATATTGAGTCCGTTGTGGGGAATGAGAGGTCCCGGTTATACTAGAACTATTCATTCCACATCGTCAGGTAGACACAAACCTATAAGTCTGACATAGTCCTCGTCGACCACCAGCTCAAGACGATATTCGTTATAGTTTTCGGCTCCGCCCCAAAGGACATTGTCTTGAAAGAGGGGGAGAAACGGATAAAATATCGAGATTTACTCTCCAAACTCCGCAGTCTGTACCCGGGTTATTCTGTTAAAGTAGTGTTTCTTATTATTGGCTTTCTCAGAGGTATGTGACAAACATTGTTCTCAGAATTAAGAACCATTCCGGCATGTCGTCAATCTGCAGAATGCTTGGCTCGTTGCGTCTACTCAGAATACATGAGTTGCGGCGTCAACGGCTGCTCACCCCGCGGACGTGGGGAGTGATAAAAAAATGGTTTATGCCTATGTACCACGGCGTGCCTACCCATCTCGGTCTTACTCATGCCAAATAGTGTTACCATCAATCTTAAAAGTATTTCTGAGCTGTAGAATTTTATAGTAGCCACTACATTTTTCCGTCACGTACTGTTAATATGATATTTCCACGTCAAGTCACCGTCAATATGGTAACCAATAAATTTTGTTGTTTCACTTGGAGCATTTTTTTTCACTCAGTTCAACACATCGTTTTAATTTTATTTGTTAAGTAATTTTAAACACGTGTCTACTTCTTCTGTTATGAGAACGTCATCTGCGAACAGTCAAACGCATTCTGCAACTAATATGAAGTGGTAAATCATTTATGAACGAAAGGAAGATAACTGCACCCAGTACAGAACCCTGAGGAACTCCATAGTTAACGTCATACGTATCTGAGTTAATTTAATTTGCACTTAAAAATGTTTTTCTAAAATTGATGTAGGATATTATCCATGAGACAAAATCTTATCCCCGTATTCCCATTGCGCGTAGTTTTTCAGCAACATGTCAGATCTATTGAGTCAAATGGCTTGGATAGGTCGAAGAAAAGCGCAGCCACGTACTTCTAGTACGTAATAGTTTTCTACAACGTTACAATGTTGCAACGTTAGACATTATGGCCCTCAGCTCTAGGTTGAACTGACCAGTTTACGTACATCAGTAACTTTTGACTTGAACGCCTAGTTTCGTAAACATTCTAACTTTTGAACACAAAACAATATTATACTTGTAAGCTACTTATGAACAGCTCGCCCTTAAAAAATCACTAAAAGTCCAGATAGAGAAAGAAACTAATATGAGCGCAGGCGTTGGGTAGGCAGATTGATTTTGAGGAGGATAATGCTTTTATTTCAATAAAACATTAAATTCTTCTTTGTCAGGAAGGACTTGAATTTTATTTCGACTTTTCAATCTCGCGATACACGTCCTGAGCGGTTCACTTTCCCGTGACCAGGGACTTCGCGAAATTCCTTGGCTTCTTATGCAAATTGCGCCACGTCCTGAGATTTTATATAATGCCCCTTTAATACCTTGAAAAAGTTTCTTCTTTCCGTGGCGACGCTAATATTCTGCTTTTATTATCTACGTAAAGCCGATAGTTCCGTCGCTACCTGGATTGAAAATAAAAGAAATTTAATCCTTAGGCAGAGTAGAACAAGGAGGATTTGTGGCTGATTTGCATCGAAAAACAGTTAATACCCCGAGTCCATAATCTAGTCAGTGTGTTTTTACTCCATTCCACAGCTACTATATCTGCCTTCATGAAATTATTTCTATACAGTTTCAGGGAAAAAAATGTCCTTAATTTATTACTAAAAACTAAATGATATATTATTAGAAACTGGTCTAACAAGTATAAAAAAGTACAAAAAACATCAAGACGCCTCTGGAAACAATATTATTTATTGAAGCTGTAATGAATATAGGCCAGGCGACAGGTAGTTCAATAAGGAAATAATTAGTGGAAAGCTGGAAATTGCTTTAATCGCTTTATTTGGACCCAGATATTACTCTCCCACGTGTTCCCCCCGAGCGAAGAAGGTACCATTTGTCGTTTTTTTCAACTTCATCAACTTTAGCAACAAAATACCTAGATATTATAAAAAATAATCTAGAATAAATTTGCTACAGAAAAGTTCTTTACCGTTTGTCTCTAATGTGAACGATGCTACGACCATTCATGGTCGGAGTCATGGAATTGACACAACAAGTGTCAAATCCAAAGAAAACGTCCTCTTTTTTCATGCGTTTAGTGGATGCGATACAACGTCTTCGTTTTACAGGGTAGGGCAAAATGAAATTCGTAACACTGCTGAAGCGTAATGAGGAACTGCAGACAGCTGTTAGGGTTTTCCGAGACGTGAAGGCAATCCCCGATGAAATTGACAAAGCGGTCCAGTTGGTTGTGGCTAGGCTTTATGATAACAAAACCACGGGCAATAAGTTGCGGTTGCACCTGTTTGCAAAATCTCTATTTAGGTAAAAAGTTGTCGAAATTTAATACGTTATCACTGCGGACCCATTCCTGAAAAATAGTCTCGTCCCGATTTGCTAACTCATGTCGCCTTTCGTCTGGGTTTTATCATATAACGGTTGGTTCGGAAATACTGAAGGAATAGCGTTTTTTGTAAGTTTTGGATTCTCTCTACGAACCTCCAAGATAGAACCACCGTCTAGTCGTTCTATCTATTTTTATAATACACGACTCTGAAAAATACCTAATACAGACTACCATGTTTTGTAAGACGACTCTCTATGAATAGCTTTAATCCATATTTGTTTAATTTCCTCATTGGAATTTTTTTTCCCCTTAATTTCCCTTTTGGAAAAGAAAACACGAACACATAAGTATTGGTACTATCGTAATTACTTGAGCACTTAGGTACGCAACATTTAGAAGCCATAATGGAAAAAATTAAGATTTTACATTTTAAAACACCCGGGTATTATTTTGTTTGCACTTTTTTCTACAAAATAGCCAATATATTTATGGCATTTTATTGTAAATGACACCTACTTTATGTAGTTAAGTATATTTTTAACTAACACGTTTTTATAACACAAGAAACATACTTTTAATATTTACACAGGAAAACTTTCACTATCGGCATTCGCCATTTGACAGATAACAAGTTTAAGGAGTCCCGGTCACGCCACACAACAAAAACAAACCACCTTCCGATGTCTATTTTACTGACTTTACCGACTTTACGAAATGTCACCAAGAACTAAATACATTTGAGGAGTCTTATACATTCAATTACATATTATTTTAACTGTATTACAACTTTGAAATAGAGCTTTTTACTAAGGAAAAACGTTTTATGAGTATAATCAACAAGCACTATGCGATGAAATAGTCTTTATCTCAGGGTTAGAATGGTTCGGGATCTGGCTAGGAAAATTAATCTCTCCTGGTAATATTTAGATATACTTTAATCGATGTTTAAATATTATTACGATACTACTCCACGCAAATTGTTACGATAACCACAAAAAATACTAAAATGCTAAAAGAAAAGGACAGATAACATACACCATATTATTTAAACTAAGGGCCGCTCTTACCTAAAAGACCGGGCAGAATAACTAGCAGAGAGAAAACTAACTAACTGTTCGTTTGCCTTTTACCACAGGGCTCTTTCAGCTTCTTACTTAGCTTGCGTAGGTATGTGTTGTGTCCAGACTATTGTCTGGATACAATGCTATTGATCCACCTTATTTGATCGTGTTTATTTCTCCCAACAGGCCGGTTTTTCCGTAGGCCGGTGGTTTTTTGGCCGGCAGGAAATAATAAACGCAAATAAGCTAACCCGTACGCACACTGTTGGTCTAGCTACTAGTAGCTACTAGTACAGTAAGTGTCAGTTAGAGCACTACCGATGTTTCGTTCTGCCACAACTACAAGCAGCGGACGATGCCTTAACTAACTACTGTATTGTATGCGGGATTCATTAATTCCATATCGAGAAATACGTAGGCAATGATTTTTAGAATCCCGGGGTACGGTACTTCATAGATGACTTGATGTAAAATAGTGTAAAATCACCTTGTCTTGTGACGTCATTGTCGTCATATTTTTGATTTTCCCGGCCTCTACTTTACGAAGGTCCCGCTTACATATTGCTCCCCGTATTTTTTTTGGAACACCTTGGTTTAAAAATCGTTCCTCGAGTCTTGAAACGTCACGGAATGTGAAAACTGTGGATAAAATCATAATCGTCATAAAAATCCTACGAAAACAATAATTTTCTCACTCTGTGGCGACAGGAACTAAAATATAAAATAGCAAGTATTCAGCAATTAAATACTTAGCAATTATCCTTGACTAATAAGCACCGTACCATTGATGAACACACGCGGACGTTTTAATAGCATCTGAGCAAGGAAAATTAAGATTTAAACACTCCTCATTCCAAGGGTCGCTTCTAGAAGGGCTCAAAATTAAACCGGTTAATAATGTATCTGATGCACAATGTCTTTCACCTGATACGAAGGTCTGGCTTCCCATGCGCACTCGAAAACAGTTATTTATTAAACTATGCCGAGGAACTCAAAAGAGCTATCTTTATATAGGTAAATATATTTGTAAAAATATTCCCAAGTCTGCTTTAAAACTGATTTTTGTCAGTACATAATTTCTATTCAGTATGGAAATTATAATCATTATGAAATATCAATTCAGTTCGAAAACTAATAATTTAGTAATTTACAAAACCCTGAAGCATGTTATCTAATGATATTATTGTTTAATTTAATTTATTTTATCTACTCCCTACATAGAAAGATTTTGCTCATTTATTTTACGGAGCAAATCGGTACTTTTCCTCCCAATGGGCAAACAAATAGAAAAATGCACTACAATTCTTAAAAGAAACCGCTGTTCAAGGATTCTTTAATAATATTGATCCATTTATTTTGACTAGCGCCGTACCTCCGGTAGCGTCGCAACTTTTCAAATTTCTTACAGAATTTGGATATCTTTCAGTTTATGGGCACAAGACTATTTATGGGCACCATTTATGGGCACTCCTTAAACCAAGCTCGGTCTTGTGTCTAGTCTTAATTATTTTAACATACAAGTTATAGGTTTGTAACGTAAATAAATTCCGTTCCGTTTTATGGCTAATGTGTGAATTCCTATTTCGAATATTTGAAATAAAACCGCGCGAACTTGTAGAAATTTACCGCGACTCACCATCTACCGTTATCCCTACCTTTCCGTCCCGCTAATGTCGCGTGCTCCCAGCAAGCACATTTATACGCGATATCCGCAAAAATCATTCTTTTTGCCGACCTGCTTGCTTGAGCCTGTTGACCGTGGCTTACGTTCCCGAAGATATATCTTCGGTGTTTTAGTATGGTAATTAAGAATCAAAGATACTGTTTTACCGAATGGTAGCATACTTTTAGTTTATTTAGAAGATATTACTTCGACGGCGTAGGCCATAGGTATTTGTTTATCTTTTGCATCGGCAAAAAGCAGCATTTATTTCAATTATTTATTTTTTATTTAAGTTTTATTAGTTATAGTGTAAGTAGTTTAAGTTTATTTAGTTATAGTGAAAATTTGCATACCACATTCCTGTCTTGATAATATTTTTTTTTCTTTGATAAAGTCATCTCAATTTTTGGGAATTTAATCAAAATTTACTTCCAATATTTAACATTACAATATTTTTTTATATAATTAAATCTCATATTTTTGAACTATTAATCTAGTTATTTTATTTAAATTCATTTTAGTATAAATTTCACTCTTGATATCCGGTTCAAGCGGAAATTTATACATATTTTTTTCTTCCAAATTTGTAAAACCTGATACTGGTAATAAATTTTTCTTCCACACCTTGATGACCGAGAATCAATTTCTTTGGTGAGCAGAGCAGACCATTGTTACCTATTCCTGAACGTCAGACTGGAAGGTACTCCTCCTGCAGCCGGCATATTCCACCCATTGCGGTATACATCACCCTTAGAGGCTACGTCTCAGCTCACCTGGACCACCAAGCCGAAGCTTTAGCCTAGGATCCTAGGAAACCCAGCACATTCACGAGGGGATCTCCAGAAAAGAGAAAAGGTATTTTTGTATAATTAATTGCCCCTAGGAATTACCAGGTCTTAAGGAATATTTCCACTTTACTTTTTTTCCAAGGTTCACAATTCACTTTTGTTGTTTTGTTGTAAATTTCTCGACTTGACCTTGTGTCAAGAGTGAACATTTTTTATTATTTTAACCTAAAGCCCTTCAGGCTACTTAATAAAGTAGAGTCGTTTTAACGCCCTTTAGGCAACCCAATTGTAAATTTTAATTCTAATTTAAGAATCACTATGAACCATCAACTGGCAATATAAATATTTTTGTAATATATTGTTTTTTTTTAAATCATTATCTTTTATTTCTCTGGGAAAAGTCTGAGTCACAAGATGGGTCACAGCTGATAATTAATGGCTGATCATTTCTGCGGTCTTCTGTACTATTTAAGTACTCTTGACCTGGCGTCCAAGTATTTTTATACAAATTTTAAGCCGGTCATTGTCAAGCTGTGATTTTTCTGGTGATATATCTAAAGGTATCTAAGTGCAAGCCTCTAGCAAATCCACTTATCCACGACTTCCGTATTTAACTGAGCAGCCGATAGGCAACAACAAAAAATTCATTACGTCACATCTCCTGGATGAGAGGCCCTTTAATTAAGGTAATGTAATTAAAGAGGAGAGGTGTTACAGGTTATGCGTTAAGTTTGTGTACATACATACAATACATACATACAATATTTCATATATCCAATATTTGCCGTAAAAATCCATTTCTATTTCAACAGTTTTGTAATTTTATTGTAAAATCAGTTCTGCTTACGATAAAATCGACAACAGATTGATTTCAGGAAAATGCGCTCCGCACACATGAACACATATTTCCCGATATCTAATAGCAATCCGTTTCCATATTCAGGCTCTGACCGTGGTAAGATAGCACAATGCAGCGCCGAACGCATAGCAATATTTCGCCCATGTAAAGCCGTCCCCACCTAAATTTCTATCATTAAGAAAGGAATCGATTAATTGGGCACGACATAATATTCAGTGAAATACGCGACTCGTACCGACCAGTTGTGCCGGCAAATGAAGGAGTGGAAAATAAATGCCAGTAGTTAGAATAAAAGTACTTAGGGTAAAAGTACTTAGGGTAAAGTTTAAAAATATAACTAGATCTAATTAGTATAAAACTGACCTCTGGTCGTATCCAATCTCCATTGCCATAATAGAGCTTCATGTAAGGCCTTATTAGGGCCACCTAGGTTAGAGTGTCACAATAGTTTCATAATAAGACGCCTAGTTAATCTCGCTTAACTATAAAACCTGCTTAAAGTTATACGGTGTATAACACTGCAGAAAATATAACTAATAATTATTTAAAAAATTGCACTGACGGGTTGTTATATAGAGAAGTATCGCATCTGATTTCTTCGGCGTTTATCATTTGCTGACAAACCAATTCGAACGCCCCCATAAAAGTTAATATATGCAAACAAGAAGAAAATTCCCGCGTTACTCACAGTTTTATCCAAGTTTTATTCGCAATTTGTTAAATAATTCAATGTACATTTGTAAGTGTCCAAGAAGATCCATATATTTTACTTTTCTAAGCACCAGTCATTTTTATCAAAGTTTATTCTATTTATCCTAAAATTACCTGTTTAAAGTTTTAAGCTGTTGCTCGTTCAACTTTTGTGAGACTGCTGTGAATTCAGTGCAGGAGAACATCACTTGGAAACTTTGTTAATTTATAGTTTTCCTCCGCGATTATTACTTTAACATACGTTTGACGTGTACAAACAAAGTTAATTTGGAATTATTGAATATAAATAATGGGATATACTCCAACAATTCCATTTATAAGGCCAATTGTACGTTGGAATTAATCCATATGAAATAGCTGATGATTTTAATCACTTTTTTTATCCAGACTCCTATAAAACAGAAATATAAGACAATACATAAAATAAGTACAATGCAAAATGTTCGATTAATGGCTATTGCTATTCTTCATGAGAAAGAATGAGATAGTGGTTTGGTGATTTGGTGATATCAGAAATGCAAAGAAAAAATATAAAAATATTAAATCATTGGCACAGGAAAATACTTGTAAAAATGTACCGCCAAATTTCAATAAACTAATTCACAGGATATATAAATAAAAAAATTTCGATTACCCCTTGTATTTCCGAAACGGTTGCTTTTCGATATGTAAGAAAGCTAATATTATTTTCACGTTTTCCACAATACGCCGATTACAAATTTTAACATGAATAAGTGAAAATCATGAAAATCCTTGGAAAATCGTGGAACATTCTTGGAAAATGCTAAAAATTGTCATTACAAGACCGTGTAATATATCGTTTTCGATGTGTATTTGGTCACTGATGACGAATTAAACGTTCATAACTATGAAACATTTTTCATTTTGCATATCTATACATGATCTTATAATGACAATTTTCCGCATTTTCCAAGAATTTTCCACAATTCTTAGGGGATTTTTCAAGATTTTCACTTATTTAACCACAACCAACGTTACTTAGTCAGCACATAGTAATGTTATATTAACACAATCATTACTTGAATATACCATGTATTAAAATTTACAAAACCGAATCACGTAATCATCAATATCAGATACAATATCGATTTTAAGGGCGATCACACGTACAACAATAAAACAGTATTTGTTATTGCGCAAGGACCATTATCGCTATCTCCTTTTCAGAATAATTTTCACAAGTTTTGCCTTAATTTTTCTCCTAGCGACTATTTAATTGGGCTAAATGCTTCATTTGCAGCATATTATCATCCAAAACTTCCACCACAAACCGATAAAAATTGTATTTTGACACGTAAGAACTGTGTAACTAATCAAGTTATTACCCTCCAGAGTATATTCAACAGCGATTAAAGTGAACAATAAATTTTGTATAAGCTAGCTCAGCTTATTTAAAAAAAAATAAATTAAGATCGGTGGCCGAAGCTACTAATTACCTGCGGACGCCACTGACCGTTATACAACCGAGTCAGGCGGTTTCCAACTATACTGGATAACGAACTTACTCTGAGAACTTTCTGTAGTTTGGTGAAAGAAAAATAAAAAAGCACAGTATACTAATATCTAAGTTTGTTTCCAAAGTTGGGTTGAAGGTTATATAATAGGTAAACTGAAGGTAAATTAAATTGCATATAAATCAAATTGCATGCCTATATAAACAGCAGTTTAGAAAAAAATCCCAAAAATATCCCAAAACATAGACCCAAATGTTGTGTTATACACAAATACGCATAACTTTTAAAAAATAAAACATAATATATCTACCTACTACCTGTGACCTGTGTAGACTCAGCGTGCACGTTGACCCCCACAAACAATATTAAGAAAGAATTAGGACTATAACATACAACATACAACTATAACGTAAACATCCAATTGAAAATAATTAAACATACAATGTTTGTAGCGGAAGCATTCAGGTACACTAACACTACAGTAAAATGAAATTTTAAATATATAGCTAAAGGTTCTAAATGCTCAAACCAACAACATAAAAGATTATTTTTAAGAAATGTGGCTCTTCGAAGCATACTTAAACTATAGGCTTATCTGTAATATGGGCAGTAGGTCTCCTGTTGAGATAGGTCTCTCCAGTATCCAAATACTGACGTATAGTAGCCGATAGGTTTCACATCAGCGGAGGCTAGTCCAACGCTCCAACGAACCGTATTGATGTTCTAGTAGATAAGGCCAGGGTGCATTGTATACTATCCAGCGAAGGTAAGGTTGCAAGTGGAAAAAAGCTATCTGACTAACCGAGAGGTCCAGGTAAAATAAACTATGAATTTCAACTATGAAATGGAACTATATGTGTAAATGGCTAGGTATCTAAGTGGCTGAGTGGAAGTATCTAAGTAGAGTGGCGTGACTTGAAGTGAACTTACACTTGACCTAAGAAGTCTTGCAAGTGACACGTCTAAAGAGTATGCGTCTTTACAAGTAAAACAAAATTGAGGTCAAGTTATCATAAGTATATACATTACGTACTTAATTGATGTTAAACGACTTAAAGAGTGGCCTAGCGATATGGTCTTCAATCAACGCTGGGAATTAACGCAATGCAAGTTATAGAGAACACAGAAAAAAAGGCAAAAATAGAATAAAATGGTCATGTGGTAGAAAAAAATCGCTTACCTTAATTTTAAATTGTTTAATAACAATAATATTTTTTAATAATAATAATAATATTTTATTTACCAACAAGAGATACAAGATTGTACATATGGCACGTCAAATATACAAATAAAAATAAAAAAATTAAGTAACAAACAAACTGGTAACATGGTACATACATACATATACAATAGATACATGCATACATGCATATACAATAAACATGCACGAGTCAGTATCAAAAGTCAGATACTGATACATCGTAACTTTTTAGCAAGAGCATTATACAAAATTATGGAGTTACAATATGGTGATTTTATTCCGACATCGTCGATTATGTGCTGGTTACCAAACTACAACAACACATGCCAGTAATTTCCTTTAAAATCACAAGTATCTGTAGGTAACTACGTACTTACAGATAAAAGGGAAACTTTGTAAACTTGAAATGTAACGTAGCGTCCCTCACGACGCTCGAATAAGATAGAAAAAGGAAAATGGACTCGTCCACCACGGCGAACACGAGTCTCGAATGCAAGTCTCGAAGCCTTGCCATAAATCTGCCGACTTAGCCTATGCGCGCCCACACAGAAAAATAGAAACGAAAGATCGACGAACAAAATAAGGCCACTAATGTGCGCTAAAAAAACCGTTATTAATGTTCCATGACAAATACCTAAATTGGCAATTAACAAAAAGTGAATATAACAACGTACTGTACAGTAAACAAAAAGTTGCATCTGGTATTTTCAACACACTTGAGTAGGATACAAGGTCTGTGAATTTTTAGATTTAGATTGTTAGATTAAGTGTATGACGCTTACTATACATGTATACTGTCTTAATCGAAAATAAATCTTTAATATTATCATCAGTATTAATTGCCATGAAATCAGAAAATTGGCAAAGGAAAACGGTAAGCTGCTGGTGCATCCTTACATCATCCCTTACTTATTTCCGCAAGGGTTCTTGAGATATAAGGAACCCTTGAAAGGTTAACGTAGCATATTAAGTATAACGTCTCGTGTGGCGAACGCTTGTTGATTCGACTGATACGGTGGTCGCTTCAATTCCAAGGAGACATTATTTGACTTTGCTTTCCTACGTATTTGGAACTGTAATCAAAATGTAAAAAAGAACTGGGAACCTTAGAATACAACTCCATCTCGATAATAGCCCATCTGAGTCCAATAAAAGCGAATTGCCAATCACCTTTAATATAAGTGCTCCAATAAATTTAATGACTATATAAACCCTATTAAACCGGCAATTGTGAAGCCCCACAAATAGTATACAGAGCGTAGATTACCACTATTGTTATTTCTTGTATGTTATCACTTATTTAGTATATATGTTGGCAGCCTGCAACTACTATGGGAGAAAGTGATAAATTCACATTTTTATTAAACTGTTTTATTTAAGCAGGTACGTTGGTTAAGACTATAAATGAATCCTATTATGCCTGGGAGCTTTTTCCGCCGCATGAAAATATATAATAAAATGTTCGCCAGAGAAATATCCATATATTTCGAGCAGAAATTCGAAGAAGTCATGATCTACAAGATAAATTATGACACTCAAATAAACATCGAACAGTTATTAAATAACAGTGGATTTAATACAATTCAGATATAAACAAAATATCTTCAGAACAAACCTTCAGGTAGGTACATCTGTGAATCAAAGTTTTCCAACGCAATCTAGGTAAAGGTTTGACAACGAATTGTATCACGTCACCAACTTGCCCCCAACTCCGGGGCGGTTCTAACAGTATACGGGGTCGATAGTAACAAAGTGTTTAAAACCCAAACATAAATTATTTATTCAACGCAGGCTACTTTCGCATACCTATAAAATATAAAAAAAATAAAGTTGTATTCGTAAACATGTAAAGAAATAATAAAGGAATATTTTTAAGGTATCAATGAAGTAAGTCTAATTATATAAATAGTCTAATTAATCTGAATCACAGTTTTGGCAAATGTATAAGTCCTCTTGCACTCCATGCATTAGACCCAGTCTTTCCCTGATTTACTTGAAGTGTCTGGTTCAAGGCATACAAGACAAAAACAATCGCCATCATCTTCGTCGCTGTCTTCTTTCTTGTCTTTCTTCTTTTGTTTATCTTTTCTAGGTAGATTTCTTGTTTTCGATGTACCTTCTGAAAAGTTTCTTTTCACATTTTGCTTCTTCTTCTCTTCATATTCTGCTCTAATTTGTTCCTTCTCAGGGGTATCAGTATATATAGCAGATCTCCTTTATTTCTTGCCCTTATTGTCTTCTTTTCTAGGCGTCGATTTGGGAAAAGGTCTGACTGCCTCTGGTGCAAATTTTTCAATTGAGGTAAGCCGAGAAGTTGCCGCTACAGCTCTCATCATCTGCTGTTTCTTTCACACTAAGGTTTGGATCATTGCCCACGTTATTTCCTGGAGCAGACCGATCTGTCACATATGACGGTGCGTAATCTAGACCTGTAAATATGTGTCTATTATAAGGAAATATCCCTGTGCACTTGACCTTGAATGTTGCTTGATGTCAGCGCCATCGGGAGAGCTTTGGAGATAATGGATGGAATGTTATAAATTGCCATTGTTTTGCCTGGATTACTGCGCATCCATCCATCACAGCAAGAATTAACAGCTTTTTTTAAAGGCCCACATACAAAACGATCTAGTGGCTGTAGCTTGTGCGAACAGTGCGGCGGGAATACCACTATACCCTTTTCAGAGCAGTAGTCAAGGGCTTGAATGGAGATATGTGACGAGTGGTTATCTAGTAGGTAATAGTAGGACTCTGTGGTCAGTAGTTGCAGATGTATATTTTTGGAAATGTTCTAAATATATAAGAAATTTCTTTTCCTGCATTCTACCGCTGGCGTTTCCAGTCCCAATGCTCCCAGTTGGACCATCCCGAATAAAATGTTCTTGGTAGCGAATCCTTCACTGCATTCACTGCGCAAGTCACCGTGACCAAGTTTCCGCGCTCAGTAGATGTAAGTGCTCCAACTTGCCGAGTTCCCCTTTTAGTGGCAATTCTATTGGGCCTTTGGACTGTAGTAGTCCCTGTTTCGTCCACGTTGAATATATCTTTGGGCTCAAATTTGTATTTCTCTAAAACTCTTCGCAGGTTGTCGAAAAACATATTTACATTTGTTTCATTAAAACTAGTTGCACGGGATGAACTAGTTGGTTGCGCACACCTTAAAGATAGCTGTGGTTGTCGCTTCATGAATCTGGTAAACCAGTCTTCAGTCGCCATCTGGGTTTCTTCCCACTGTGGTGGCACGGCTAACTTTTATTTTTTGGCCATTTCATACGCAAACCTTCTTATTTCTTTGAGACAAAAACCATAGTATATGGTTGCTGCTTTTATTATATCATTTGCCATAATATGTTCGTGCTCCTCGGTAAAGACTTTATTCCAAGCTCTATAGCCCATAGTCACCAAAGTATTTTCTCCTTCGTTGCCCTCAGTTAGTGTTTCTTTTTTTTTTCTTTTTAAATCTTGCTAAACATACGTGACATAAATCAAATTGTTTCGCCGCTGCACGAATAGACAATCTACCGTTTTCTACGTCGGCTAACTATCCTATGCAGAAATGGTTAATCTCAACGATATATGCGAGAAAAGGTACATACATGCAGCAGAAAAACTTATGTAAGTATTTAAAAAGCTTTAAACAAACTTACTTTAAGGCATATAAAACAATCTCGGTCTCGCACACAGCACTGATCTAGCGTACCGACGCGTGGGCTCTTACGATTGCTGTAGTTTCCTATATTTGGGTTGTTACTTTCGCCCCCTGTTACTTTCGACCTCGGTCTACCCAAGTACACAAACAAACAGGTAGTAGGTGAAATAAAGTGACAAGGATAGTTGAATACGTATGAATTGTAAGTAAAAGACTTAAATGAATTGTAAGTTAAGACATAGCGAAAATTAAACGTGAATCACCTAAAAGACTCTAAAAGTATTTTAACACTACATATTTTAAATCCAATAAAGGCTGAAAACAGGAGTCAGATTTGTTGATTTTCTCCCAAATTACATATGTATTTTTAGAAAATACTCTATTTTAAAAAAAATATTCTAGCATTAGGAACGGAGTCGGTTAATGCAAAACGAACAAATGGAACATTCAGTGTGTGCTCTTGATCTCCACCGTCCAGTTGTGCCTCGAAGAATAACTTACAGTGAAACATTGGAAGTACACAAACAAACAAACAAGTAATTAGTGAAATAAAGTAACAAGTGTATTTGTATGCCTAGTAAAAGTAAAAGACAAAAAAAGGAGTCCGAAAATAGGCAGCAGATTTGTTGGTTTTCTCTCGAATGACATTCGTATTTTTCGAAAAACCTATATTTTTAAAAAAACGAAGATACAATTGCAACTTAAATTTCTGAGCATCATTTTCAAGACGTTTGACCTTGAGAATCCTAAAATGTTCCACAGAACACAACTGAACAACATTTACGCGCCGCCACTGGCCCCCAATATTATAAGAAGGAAATTCCAACTGGTCAATTGAAAGTGCTTCTTACAATGCATTTTTTAGCATTGTGAGAAATCACTTAATATGGTAGTTGAAATTAACTTTAAAACGTTTCCCTTTGGGATTCCACTAACGTCGCACTATTTTATTGAATTTAATTTACTTATAACTATTAAATTTCTACAATATTATTATCGAAACTTAGCGAGCTGTTCGTACTTCGAACGCTATAGCTAAACTCTCTGCATTATTATCCGTAACCACGGATGTGCTATCAAATTAAACAATTGAATTTAACTTCTGCCTTTTTGTTGTTACATAATCTGACCAATCAGATGAATGGCTATTATTATATATTATATATTAGCTTTGCGTTTAAACTCTATAATTGATAATATATATGGTTTAATTTTGAATTATAAACTGTATTCACTTAACACATTCACCATTTAATAATTAATGATATTTATACATGTTGCTTATATGGAATACACCCCGTATCTTTTCTGTATTTGGGTACCCTAGTTTATAGCTATTTATACCATTTTAATTCAATATTTCATAGGGCCCCTCAAAAGGTAAAAGTAACTTCATGCACTTTTCTTGTTTGAGGTCGGTGACTCTTAAGCGTTTTATTATAACTAGATCTCTTTTAAAAATGACTTTGTTTTTAAGAGATTTCTGTTGTTTTTTTATATTTTCTAGCAGATTTCTGCTGGATTTTTGCCGCTGCGAACTAATAATTAATTAGCGAATTAATATAAACCAAACTGCAACCTAAATTTGTAGTATCAGAGGCAGATCAAATTCCCGAGCAAAAACAGAAGTAATGATGGAAGTTTAAAACCCGGCCAACTGATAGGAACACGAGACAAGGGAATAACTACCCAGGCATTACAGAACATAATATACAGAAACTTTTACACAAATATTACACCTAGGATCTTGTATTATGGTTGTTTATTCACATGTAACTAGTAATGAGCTAAAATACCATAATATGCAGAAATGTTTACACAAATTTTAAGGTCTATGCTCCTGTAATATCATCGACTTATGATAACTGCATTAGAAATTCAAATTAAAATACATTCAGAATCAAAACTACAGGTAAGTACATCTATGATACCAAACCTAGCGCAATCTAGGTAAAGATTAGACAACAGATTTTATTATTTAATTCATTAGCTTGCCCTTTGGTCTTCTGATCACCTGATCGCCCATCGACTATTATATACTAGACAGCGTGGTTACTACAAATAATGATTGGAGGTAAATCTGCATAATTTACACCGTTAGTGTCTTCTAATCAAGACGCATGTGTTACGTCTCAGCATTCAATAAATTTCTAATGGGAATATTAACATAAAAGTCCTTCCTAAAGCAGAAATGGTGCAGTTATAAGCTTGGGGAGCTCTCGCGATGGATTTTTAATCTCATTCATTAATCACTTGTACAGGGATTGTTCGGGATCAAGTTCTCAGCGTTTTAAAGACAATTTTAATGATGCTTTTGAATACCTAATCTTTTTTTTGGACAGCCAATGAAGTGAAGTGAATTGTTTTGTTTTGTGTTTTTTAAGTGCTTTGAAAGAAAACTCAAGAGAATCTAATTGAACTACACAGGCTGATTTAAATGGAATATTTTCTTTTCATAATGATCTAGAACTAAATTATAACGAAAATATCAGCTGAATAGGTAATATGCATATGCTTTCATTAAAATTAAACTGGAATTAATTAAGCGGCAAATGAGATTAATAATTGTAATCAAAGCCAACGAGGTTTCATAAAAAATATCGGTGATTTTTAGCACTCGATTTTTAATCTCATTCATTAATCACTTGTACAGGGATTGTTCGGGATCAAGATCTCAGCGTTTTAAAGAAAATTTTAATGATGCTTTTGAATACCTAATCTTTTTTTTGGACAGCCAATGAAGTGAAGTGAATTGTTTTGTTTTGTGTTTTTTAAGTGCTTTGAAAGAAAACTCAAGAGAATCTAATTGAACTACACAGGCTGATTTAAATGGAATATTTTCTTTTCATAATGATCTAGAACTAAATTATAACGAAAATATCAGCTGAATAGGTAATATGCATATGCTTTCATTAAAATTAAACTGGAATTAATTAAGCGGCAAATGAGATTAATAACTGTAATCAAAGCCAACGAGGTTTCATAAAAAATATCGGTGATTTTTAGCACTCGATTACAGGTGGTTAAAATTAGATATTTAAAATAGAAACGAATCAGTATAAGTTTATATATGTTCAAATAGAACATATAAATATTAGAGTAGGTTTGTGTTTTCTATGAATTAAAGTCCCGTCAAAACTAATGTCAAAACTAAGTGATTCGTTTCCGTATATATGTCCAGATATACAACGGGGAAATGTGTCTTCCTTTGATTATTCATCAATGTATTTGATTATTTCTCTATGTCATGAATTGCTACAAACCCAAGATTTCTTTTCACATAATAAATATAAATAGCATAGAACTTAAAAGCTGAGATGAAAATGAAATGAGGATGAAAAGAATGAAATTTGAGGAACAACTTGCACTAATAAAATAGCAGTTTCTGACAATTTTTGTAACCTTGAGATATTGTTACAAGGGGATAAAAAAAACCAGCACTATAATATTTTTCTCCTAACTTTTTAACGCGTCTGTATTTCTTTATATAAAAATTTGGCATACAAATATAGCTTCAATCTACAACTTTCTTGTCTCTTGAGTTTTCTTCGAGAAATTGTTGTTTGCCCAAAAAAAATAAATTATGCTCACATTGCCTTTCAAATAAATTCACTGAGGGGTTGTTATTCGGTTGTTATTCGTTGAAACAGTCAAGTAGGCTGTTGACAAATAAAATCATTATGACAAGTATTTAAGTCATTATGACATTTAAGTATACTTTTATTATTTTACCGCAATTGTACAGTTAAAATAAATAGGTATAAAATAGCTTGTTAAAATGGTAAACTATACAAATGCCGAAATGGCAGATATGCATTTTCTATATGGACGTGCTGATGGAAATGCATTAGAAGCTCAATGGCTTTACGCTAAGTTATATCAAGAACGAACATTACCTCATGATGGCATATTCACACGTATTCATCAACGTCTGCGAGAAAATGGTAATTTTAGAACTGTCGATTGCAGACGTGCTTGAAAAGTAAGAATCATACCGCTAGAGGAGGCTGTTCTTAATTTATTAGTTATTTAATTTCCTGAAACAAGTACAGTTGTATTCATTAAAAAAGCGTACAAGTATTATAATGAAAGGAATACGGAATGAGAGGACGTAAGACGAAAGATGACGAAAGAATAATACAACAATTTTATAGTTTCAACATATTTTATTTTATGTTCTAAAAAATTAAGGTCTTTATTAAATAACGCCCCTAGGCCCCTTTGCTTTGTCATTTGAGTCAATTGTACATTATTTATTTTATATGTACATAATAAGGGATGCTCTTTTAGTGAGCAAGTCATGGTCGTACATTTTGTAGCTTATTACTATCGCTCCATGAGAAAATGCTGTTGACATCGTCTTGTAATAATTACGCATCCTTCTCAATTTCAGCCTATCTATATCGCTTAATGTCTACATACCTTAAACATTTAGAGTACCTACTTTAAATGCTTAGGTATGTCGTTAACAAAAAACACAAAATGCAACGGTCCCAGGTTACTTTGAGGCACGCCAGTTTTAGTCAAATAAGGTGCCGACAGAGTGGTCACATGTTTTATTTGCTGATATCTAAATGTCAAATACGATTTATAAAACAGTAGCGAATTATTAGATAATTTATAAGTTTGTAACTTACTTAACGAAATATCGTCATTCACTCTACCAAAAGCTTTTGCAAAATCTAAATATGTAATATCCGTCTGGCCACAATTGTCAATTGTAGAACTTAAATCATCTGTAAATATCGTTAAATTAGTAACTATTGATTTTTTTACTACAAAATCATGCTGGCATTCAGTAATTTTTTCCGTCATGTGCGTACTTAACTTACTATAAATGATTTGTTCAAATACCTTTGCTACTGCTGACAGTACAGATATGGGTCTATAATTTTCTATATTTTGTCTTGCACCATTTTTATGTATAGGCGTTACTAAACTTATTTTCCATGTGGCAGGAAATGTATTTGTTGTTACAGCTAAATCAGGACCGGGCGAGTTTTTTGGTTTTAACTTTTTAAGGGATAATCGAATATCTTCCAAAGCAATATTATTGAGATGCAAATATTCTGTGGTGTCATTATTATTAGTGGTTGCTAGATTTAAGTCATATGTATGTAGCTTCGTTACTAAAACCCGATTGAAAATAGTCTGAAAAAGCTTGGACTACCTTATCTGGCATATCAACAGGTTTATCAATTGTTTGATCTTACACACAGATCTAACAAAACTATTGATAGCCTAAATAGGAAGGACCAAATCTGTAGGAAATTTAATTTCAAACAACTTTGGACATTACCATTTTTCGTATGAAATTAAAAACTAACAAGTTAACTAATAAATAAAAGTTATCCATAAATTCAAGATGGCTGCTGAAGCAAGTAGTTGTGATTCCCAACAATTCGAGAAAGAAAATCGATACTTACATTTTCCTCGTCAAATCCTAATTTGATTGGTCTATTCACAGTCAAGCTTCAAGACAGGAACGCACTTTAAAAATAGAAAATATCAATCCTAAAATAACACGTTTACATTACAACAGCTATTCTGAACCGCTTTTCCTTCTATTACAGTCACGCGGGAATTTATTTGATACGTACTCTTTTCTCATATAGAATCGCATCGTTGATAGGAGCCGTATATCATTCAGCCTCTGATATGCATAAACATATCATGTAAGACTAATGATGAGAATTCTTTACTAATAAAATAAATATTTTCCCTCGGCATTAATCTTGGGCATCTATAGTTAGATTAAATATTATTTGAAATTGATCCGCTATAAATAATCACCTGGATATGAGTCACCGGTGAAATAGGCAGGAATCTTCCGGAATTAGACAGCATTTACAAGAATATTTGGTCATCTATTGTATCACTTTTCAGTTGACTTCAACATACCATAAATTTCCAGCTTTTAGACTCCCTATAAGCATTGAATGATCTACGTTTCACGAGCTACAGAAAATAACCCCTTGATAAAATCTATCAGGCGTAGCAACATAAACATAGTTTAAGTAGTTTCTTTTGATTGGGTATCGATCTCCATTCATTTCGACCCCTATCATTAATCATATATGCTTGGCCCGTTATTATCTTTCGATTATATCTGAAACTGGTGATTAGTATTTACATTCCGTTACACATTCTTAGGTACTTATAGGGTAGTAAGTAAATTAGGCAATCCCGTATCGAGTCCATGACATTATAATATAATGAAGGTATGGATATCAATAAACAAATGAAACATGTTGAAACAAATTTCCAGTTGCAAGTGTTCTGACAATAAAAGGATATAGGTAACATTCAAAAAATAATAAATCACATTAAAAATATAATAGGTATTCTTTCACTACTTTTCCAAAATGTCCGTTAGTCAATGCAGAATTGATTAATCCCTGGCGATAATTATAATGTAGTTAATATGCCAGCGATGGATGAGTCTTCATCGACGTGATGGAAATTATTTTTTTCCCTCTCAGACAATGCTGCGATAGTCTATTGGAAAAAGGTTCGCCGTAACACCAACTTGGAAGAATAAAACAAAAACTATTTTTCAACAAGTTGGGATGGATCCTGATGTAGATGTGGTGAAGAAGCTGTATAGGACTATTCTATTGTCATGCAATAGAAACAGATGAATAGTATGAATAAAAATATGCATATTGTAATGCAAATAAATAACAGAATTTTGAACCTTATAAATACCCTACGCAAACCTACGTAACTTAGTCTAATACATGGGACTTAGCCTCTGGAACAATATATATACTTATATATAACTAGCAATGTTTGAGATGGTTGTTACCTTATAAAAATTGTATGTTAATCCTTTTTATTTATGCGAAGCACAACACCGAGAACTATTTCCACGACACTGGTTTGTTGACAATGATGCTGGACTCTGGTGCTGCCATCTACTGGAACGCCGCCGTACTATCTGGAACGTTGCTACCTTCTGCTACACGCCTATTATTTTATCTGAAACGCCTCAAACTGTGAACCGTCAGATTCTGCACTCTTACGGTCTTTTTACAATTTGAACTTCTTGTGAATTAACTTCTTCTTTCTCTGCTTACCAAAGTTATCTAAAGACTGGGACGCTACCTGGTCTCCACTTCTCACGTCGTAGTTTCGACGAAAACAATTAACTCTCAGTTATTTCTGCTTTAAAACTTTTCCTTCTGGTATTCATTCCACTTATGTATCTCTATTTTAATTAATTTACTTTTAATTTAACTATTAAATTTTGCAATATTATATAAAAATGATTAGCGGAGCTGTTCACTCTTTGAACGCTATTGCTGAACTCTTTTTCATTGTTATCTGTAACCACGGATATGCTGTATATAAAAACAGCTGCACTTCCTGGTTACTCACTTCTTTCTTTATTATTATTATTATATAATCTGTTCAATCAGATTAATGGCCATTATTTTATTTATTTAATTTTACGTTTAACTTCTATAATTTGAACTATATATGATTTGATTTTGAATTCATCACATTCACCTTTTGTTGACTAATTTCAGTATTTAAAATACGCGTCATATCTGTATTGTAGTCTTTTTCGCGAATACAGGCTCTCGAACCCCGTTTCTACCATTATGCTTTCGCATTAATCTTTTAATATAGACGTAGTTTATGTATGCTTGACATTATATAAATTTTGTTGAATTAACATTGAATAACCCTACCTTAGTGAGTCAGTTGTGTAAGACATTATTTTTATATCATTTTTTAATGTGATGATGTTTTGTGTTTTGAATTTTTATGTTGATTTATTATTTTCACTTAAGATTTCAAATTTTGCTGTTAATATAGACATTTCATGGATCGATTTGCTTGCTATGTTTAGAGATAGAATAAAATGGATATGTACTTACTTCTTTTGCTTATATATACTGCAGACCTTGTAATATATGGGCGCCACTCTACAACGTTAGTGACACTTTTCGATTTTACTATGTATCAAAATTATTTGCTATCACTTTAAATTACTAATTATCATTAATTTTGCATATTTGAGCATGAAATCTCTTGGTCTCTAAGGAGAGTTCAAAATAGGCTTATATGCTGCTTGTATGTTTTTTTTAAATATAAAATTTATTTATATTGCAAAAAATATCATAAAGATTGTTGTCTCTGAAACTTGTTTTAAAGTTAAATTATGGCATAAAAAGATGGTTTGGAATTAATTAGCACATTTTTTTTTGTTCATAAGAAGATACAAATTTTAAATGATGAAGAAATATGTAAAATTGATAGAAAATATGTGAACCTAACGACACCTATCCATATCTTTAGTTACTAAAATTTTGCATGGGATATTTGGGATATTTAAATCGTTAAGCAAGACATAAAATAAATGTATATATAAATATACAAAGGAACAATTGATAAAACTCTACAATGACTAAAATTATTTAAGGGTTGTTCGTTACATCTGAAATTTTTTATGTTAATCCTTTGTAAAGAAATGCACTACACTGCACTGTTATACTACTGCGATGCTGCTCTATACGATGCTATATATATATATATATATATATATATATATATATATATATATATATATATATATATATATATATATATATATATATATATATATATATATATATATATATATATATATATATATATATATATATATATATATATATATATATATATATATATATATATATATATATATATATATATATATATATATATATATATATATATATATATATATATATATATATATATATATATATATATATATATATATATATATATATATATATATATATATATATATATATATATATATATATATATATATATATATATATATATATATATATATATATATATATATATATATATATATATATATATATATATATATATATATATATATACATATAATATATATATAATATATATATATATATATATATATATATATATATATATATATATATATATATATATATATATATATATATATATATATATATATATATATATATATATATATATATATATATATATATATATATATATATATATATATATATATATATATATATATATATATATATATATATATATATATATATATATATATACATATAATATATATATATATATATATATATATATATATATATATATATATATATATATATATATATATATATATATATATATATATATATATATATATATATACATATAATATATATATATATATATATATATATATATATATATATATATATATATATATATATATATATATATATATATATATATATATATATATATATATATATATATATATATACATATAATATATATATAATATATATATATATATATATATATATATATATATATATATATATATATATATATATATATATATATATATACATATAATATATATATAATATATATATATATATATATATATATATATATATATATATATATATATATATATATATATATATATATATATATATATATACTGTATCCAACGAGAGAATGGACTTGCACTCGAGCGAAAATTCGTCTGTTTTGGTCAGATCTCCGCCCCTTAGAACATTAGTTCAACGCCCTCAACGTCTTAATTGGCTCAGCAGGTAGCCAGGGCCGGCGCCTGGGTCCGATACCTACCTGGTACCTAATTATATAAAGTACCTACTACTGCCTACCTTATTTATTTCATCGAATGACGGTCCTGCGTAGCTCGTTACAGAGCCCCTCCTCTTTAGTCGCCGATGCGCAAAGCAAGTCCATTATCTCGTTGGATAGAGTATAATATATATATATATATATATATATATATATATATATATATATATATATATATATATATATATATATATATACTGTGTTCCTTTTAAAACTTACCACCCCCCGTAATAGAAAAACGGCAAAGTATTTGAGAATTCGCCAGGACACTTCGATTTTTATTTTAGGGGAAACATTTTTGACAGTCAAGGGGTCTTGATATCTTCATCCCCTTAAACCCCAGCAATCCCAATTTTCTAATGTTTCAATTGTTTAATGACCATACGATGGTGTATCATTTTTGGAAATCGGTTGAGATTTTACAAAATTATTTTAAAACATTTAAAAAAATTGAAAGCAATAACTATCTAATACAATCAAAATATGAACGGTAAAAATACTACTTTAATACCATTATATATTATGCCAATAAGAATTGCTTGGGAATACACGTCGAGATTTGACCATAACTGGCGTCTGCTTTGGACGGATAGATTATTTTAAATTCAAGCATGGTTCGTCGTACTAACTGAAACGCACATGTCGCCATTGCTTGTTCCTGCATATATTCTACCCACTGAATTATCATTTACATATCCATATTTTACGGTTTGTCTCCGATTTACTCCTCCAAAAACCCAGATATAATTTGATAACTGAAATGTATAATCGAATAAGCTTATTGAATTTTAAAATCAACAGCTTGTATTTTCCTCGAACACAATTATCCGATATTTCGCCCCATTCTCCCCCATTCGTCCGCCGTGTATGCACGCGATACACGCTCATACACCCCGAGTGAGTATTCGTGTAGCGGCAAAGATTATAAAGTTGTTTCTACATATCTGGCGTCCAATATCGAGCACGTTCTCTCCTGACTAATGGGTTTCATTCGACATCATTTACAGATGCCTGCAGTTGCTTTGGCAACTTGGTATAGTTACAGTCGACAATGGAGTAATTGCATTTAAAGGCTGATACACAGTTTAATTCCCCTAGTGATTAAGTCTTCCATCTTCATTGTTTAGATGCAAACGTTTATAGATCTCAAGTACCTAGTACGTAGAATGTACAATGTCCAAGTAAAGTAAATGTTAGTTTCATTTGGGATCTCATTTAACCGAAGAGCGGTGACAAATCGAGCCATACGAAATTTACTTGGCTTACTTGAAAGACTTGAAACCTTTATAGTTTTTATTTTAAATAAGTAAACAGAATATTTACAAAATTACTCTCGCTCACTTAAAACTCGATTTATCCTGGAAAATATACAAGGTATGAAATTTTACACAAGATAAAAGCATATTTGTTTTTAAACTTTCTACAAAAATATGCTGCTAAGAAAATCTTTTTTTCAATTAATCATTTTTTTCAAGAAAAATGGCAAAAGGACTGGCAAAATGACGCCACTTGCATTGTCATCCAAACTAAACGTGCATGCAAAATTTCAGCTCAATCGGTTGCGGATAACTGCTTTAAAATTCAGTTGCAAGATTTGACCCAAACAAACATACATAGAGATACGTACATAGCAAGTAAAGTAAAATCTTGTAAAAATGGAACATGCCGTCTACAGATATCAGACAACACCTGCTCTTGTGCTGACATGGCACTAATAATTTACTTGTGAAATTACGACATAACAAATCACGCCATAGCTGGGAAATTATAAGGAAGATTAAGCCCATAATGAAATTTCGCAAGCGAATAAGCAAACAGTCCTAATCACGACCGAAGTCCCTTAAGTCCTAAGAAGTTGACTTAGTTTACAATCATAAATGTAGCCGCTAAATCTGTAATGATACCGGGCTTTCGTGCCAACACAAATAGATTTTGCGGATTAAACCGGGCCTATATGACAGCACAATCTGATGGCATAGGGGAAAGCGATACAACCTGTAGGACCTTATTTCTTATAATCTATCGGCATGTGCAGATATATTACCATGTGATTTTCTAGTATCACAGTCCAGGAACATAAGGTAAAAATAAGCGAATTTTTTAGCGATATTTTTATAGAAAAGTGTAGGTTTTCAGGTCAGAAAACTTATGTCACACACGCAACCACCACAGCAAAGTTTTGATCGTTCAAAATTTAATTAATAAATTTTTAAATCAATTTCATAAAAAATGGAAAAACAGTTTCTGAATTATAAAAAGAAACAACAAACAAAAATTTATAAAATGGAACAAAATTAAAATAATAATAATATTATAAAAAATGAAATTAGATCCAAAATTAATAATGTAGTATATAATTTTAAAAATAAATCAAATAATAAAAATTAATCAAAAAAATTAGAAAAACAAATAAAGGATACTCAACAATTTTAAAAAATTGACCCTCAAATTACTATTCTCAAACGAGATAAATCAAACAAAACTGTAATCATGAACACAAGTGATTACAAAGAAAAAATTAATCATATTCTAAATGATAATACAAGATATCAACGTTTAAGAAATAATCCAACAAAAACATATCAAAGTGAAAATAATAATTTAATAAAAAAATCTAAAAAATATATCACGAAAGATATAGCTATTATTTTAAAAATTAATAATTCTCTTGCCCCTAAATTTTATGGTCTACCAAAACTACATAAACCGAATATTCCATTAAGACCATTATTGTTGCATATATTCAAAGTCCATTTTATAATTTAGCAAAATTTTTTATCAAATATTCTAAACAACGTTGTTAGAAAAACAAACCATTATATAAAGAACTCTTGGGCATTAAAAACATTTATTGATATGATAAAACTTAACCTAAGTCTACGCCATGTACTATTTTCTATATTATATGTCTATGCTATGCACTTTCTCACTTTAGTTAAGTATAGAGTTTATGTATGCTTAGCATCTTTATATATTCACTATGCCTCCTATACCTACAGTTTACATTCCTAATTCTTATTTAATGCATACTATGCTTTTCTTTTCTATATATGATACATTTTGATACATATATATAATTTTGTATACGTAATCATTTCCGATAATATATTATTTGAAACCTACTAAATTGTCTTGCACAACGAGAATTCTCTGCTCTCAAGTATAATTCATCTATTCTCAACTCAATTATAGGTCATTTATTATACAATATGATTATTTATAGATATACTTAGATATCATATCAACAATTCACACTTTTCTACATATGAAACGTAAGAATTGTTGTATTCCATTATGTGTACTGTCCTAACCTATGATTTAAGATTATGGAAAATCGTACAAAGTCTATTTTCATCTTAATATATATCATTTTTCGCGTTTTGTGACCAAAAACTGCCAATATCTCAAAGAATAGTCCCAGGATTTTATGTTCTCAAAGTTATACACGACAAATATTTTCTTCCCATGTTTCCATTTGACCCATATTAATTGCCTCATCGTTTCCCAACTCCGCCGCACGATATTTAAAAGAGCAATCAATCGGGAGCCGAGGTAGCAACTTCATTCATTTTTCTCGATACCCCAGCGGAGCGGGACTCTTATTATTCGGAATTGTGGAAGCATGCATCCCAAATGAAAGGTCGGGCCTAATTCCCTAGACCACTGGCCCTCACGCTCTGAAGATCAGAGGCCCCATTCAATATTTTTCAAAGGGCTGCCGGCGCTAAAGGGATCGTTTTCTATTTACAAATGTTTAAGACGCCCTGGGAGCGGGTTGGGTTTTGATTGGGGTGCTGATTCGCCTCCTCGCAACTGGATTTGCTAAAAGTGCCAATACTCTCTGTGATATTATTTAGAGCCAAATGTAGAATGTTTGTAAACACGTATTAAATTTGGATGTTAATATACTTTTCAGTAGATAACTATGCTAATAATGAGCACAAAAGTATTTCGTACATACCTCCTTCCAAATAACTTTCATAAATTTCCTATAAATTTGTCTTAATTACTTAATTCTCAAATAATAATAGTAATACTGCATACATACGAGTATACAACATATTTTACTTAACTACCTAATTTAATTTATGTTTTCTCAAAATCGCCACTAAAAAACATCGGAATCGTCAGTAAAGAACGAGAAATAGTCAGTAAACTAATCCGTTTTACGATTCTTTCAAGTGGGTGGATTTTTCCAAGTGCATTAACACACAACCAGCGTTGTGCAGTATTTGTGGCATAATTTTGTATCTTTAAAAAATGATAATTTAACTAAATGATTTCTCGATTTCGACAAAAACACACTACCTAGACACTACACACTACCTAGACACTCCGCGCTATCTAGACATTAAATTTTCTTTGTATCTCTTATGTGATTTATTTGCAGAGGCCCGTAGGGTGTGATACTGATAAAAGGGCAGATACTGATAAAAGGGCAGCCGATGTAGGTCAAGTAATTGCTGCATTCACCCAGGAAAGACTTGTCAATATGACCAATTGTAACAACATTAATTCAGGTAAATATTATATCAATAAAAACCTGTTACATTCTCTTGTTTGTAATTCTAGAGGCAATCTTTGATTTTGGGGCAATAGGTGTGTCCACAAAAAAATAATATACATTAAAAGTAGTGAAGAATTAACCTTTTGACCTAATAATAGCAATATTAGAACTGTGCCTGAAAAAAAGTCAATCCGAACTACAACAGCGTCCGTAGAAAGTGCTTACCTTATTTGAATCGGATAAACGCGTTGTCATTGGTTCGACGTCACATGCTTGCTAGGTCTGCAGGCGCGATAGATCAACCGTACTCCGTACTGTACAGCGTTAGGTTTATTCCGTGACGTTCTCGTTAGAACGAAGTCTGCATATTATTCACAGTATTATCTAGTTGTGCCTTTATTATTTAGAACGTCAAATATAGTTTGCTTATTGCTTGTTGTCAAATATGGAGGAGGGTTTCCAGAAAGGAGATTCACATAATTTGCCGAACGTAGATATGATTATGACATCCGATTTTCTCGCGTCAAATACCGACTTCAACCAGCCCCAATCCAGTGGTGTGAAAGCTAGTCGGCATAATAACTATCGGCAATAACAATAGCTATCGGCACAAATAACCAGCTCGTCCTAGTTCATAATAGTCACTAATATAACATCCAGTTTGACGCATACAGCTGGCATGTGTTGTCATCCGCCTAGTCTCGCTCGCGGGAGCATTTTCCTAGCCTCGCTGCGTTGGGGTAATTGCTTTTACGAATAACGCAGAAAGTAAATAACTATTTTTCTTTTTTAATCTATATGGGTTTATAATATCCATAGATCTATCATTTTCAGTTGAAAGCAAAATTTTGTGGACAGATTACATTTAATTGCAATCTGGACTATGTATTTTTCGTATGTTTACAATGAGCTGGTCAGCATTGTTGGGAAGAATGTCTGCCATAAAGTATGATTTAATTGCATTTAAACTTAGGAGGTTAGTATTTAGCCATTTATTCACATTAATTAACATTAATACATTATGACCATTTTTTGAAAATTATCTATAAAAATAAATGTGCGTGTTGAAAATCAAAACAATAATGCCCCCTTAAAGCCGGTGGCCATGGTAATCATAAACTCAAATAATTGTCCTTGTGGAAGTCTGTTTTTGTTCTAATGGATATTTTATTGAAATTCTGAAGTGCCAGGAAAACGCGTGAAACGCCTTGAAAATTTTAAAAATTCATGATGTAGGTACGCGCACTTCATTATGTGTCTGCCAGTTTTGGCACTACCTGTTTAATTTGGCACGAGCCGCCACTGCCTTGAGGTTCTGTTCTTCTTCCTCTCCTCCTCTTTCTTTATCTGCGCGTTTCGGAGTTAAGTTGAGGTTGGACAAGCTAAACAGTGATAAACCGAGAAATCCGCTATTTTTGTTCCCATTTTCGTCCATGTCACTACTTTTCTCAAGTCTCATGAGACTCCTTGTTTAAAGACTCCATGTATCAAGATTCCTTGGTATTTTTGTGTTGCTTTATAAGGCCTCGCGTAATAAATTGCATATATTATTTAAGGTAAAGGTACATGACCCGAGTTTGAAAATGTTTCAGGGAAATAGTTTTATAGTTTTACGTCAGTTTCTCAGGATCATGAGCGAAGCTAAAATATTTAATAGCATACAACTGTCGGAATTTTCTCCCTGAGTACACCTTTGCCCTGACAACATTTGTCTCGCCCTGAAATATTACGTATCAAAGTGTCCCTACTCAAAACAGGTGAAGTTAGTCATTATTAATTACCTATCCTTGGATTTTGTAAATTCCCCATGCACGAACCCATTTAGCAGGGCATGCTACGCCTAGAACCGAGAAAAACTCATTAATCATTCTGGTGTTACTATTCAAATACAGCTAATAAAATCCCATAATTTCATTCATTCTTTAATACTGGTGTAGTAAAGAGTGATTTATAAAACATGCAGAGGCGTATAGAAAAATTACCCCGCATTGCGTGGGACTGATGCACGATATTTAAATTTTAGTCTTGGACAGATTTTTACAGATGACCTATGTGTGAACAGGATGACAGATAATTCTGAGATTTTCTTTAGAGGTAATATATGGTAGTGCTTTAATAAATTTTATTAAAATTAAATATTTTAATAGTATAATTATGCAACAACCATTTAATGATAGCTATTAAGACACAAGCATGACAATCATGAATGCGAGTGCCTTAATGGCCATTAAATGTGAGTTGCATACACTATTTTTTCTACGACCTGTCATAACAAACCTACAATTAGTTTTTGTATGTTTTACTTGAAATTATTTAAAAATTTCAGAAATTAAGTATTACTTATTGTATGTTTTATTATAAATTACAATTTAGGAAATATCATGGAAACTATTATAATTGGAACACAGAAATATCAGAAAATCAAGATTTAACAAATCAGAGTTAGTGATTGGTCTAGCAAAAAGTGCTTGGTAACCAAGGAAATTGTATTTTGTTTCATAAAACCATTTCCTTAGTAATACATAATAAGGAAAAAGAGAACGTAAAAGACATTCAAGCAGATCGCCACGTACTTGTTGTGTATGTAAAAATATTAAATATAATTAACATAATACTGGATAGGGCTGGAACCTTTGATGTAATTATAACACTCGGAGTAGTTTCCACAAACATTAAAACACTCTCACTTCGCTCGACGCGCGTTTCGCCAACCAAGTTGGCATCATCCGGAGACGATTAAAACTAATCTTAAACTAAAAATCTACCCTATTTATACTATTTATGGTGAAATCATCAGTCACGCTTCAATGATCAGTTGCTAAGCAACGCGTAAAGCGGGCTATACGGTATAAGTCTCTTGTCGCTATTCATACTATTTCTACATTTTACAATTTCTATGCTCTCAAATTACTAATATCTATTCTATTATTGTTGTCAAAAGCATGTTGTGCAACACTAGACTTAACTGTTCTTCCATATTTTAGATGAGCCATATTCTCTTTAAATCTGGTGTTGTTATTTGATCGTCTCGTTTGTCCATATTTTCGATCACAATCATTACAACTAATTGCGTAAATCGCAGACCTTTCATTTGGAACAATTTTATCCTTTGGATTGTCTAAGAGTTGTTGTAAATTATTACTCGACGAATGAATCGCTGTTATACCCACGTTTTTGAAGACCTTACTCAAACCACCTGTAAACCGGGTTTGTACGGGATGGATACATATTTTGTCTCTATATCCTTTTGAAAGGTCGTAGAATTACGAAGTGTGTCCTTAAATTTACTTTGCTTCCTAATTAGTTTTTCAACTATATCTCTAGGATAACCATTACTCACAGCTATATCTAGATAATATCTTATATCTTAAATATATAGATATAGCTGGATATAGCTAGATATATTAAAGATATCTTAGATATATCTAGATATCTTAATTATTTTTATTAACTTCACTTTAGTATAAAACCTTTGGTATAAGACCTCCGGAAAAATCTGAGCAGCCGATAGGCAAAATAAAAAATCAATCAATATACATCTCCTGCATGAGAGGCCGTTTAATTCAGGTAAACTAAATTAAAAGGAGAGGTGTTTTATATGATCTGTAGAATTTATGACCTCGAGGTCACTCCGAATGGACGAAATGTGAAACCTGTCCGTCGACTAAAAAATTAAATTTTAGGACTCTGATAAAGAATGATTTTTAAACAAATTAATTTATTGCACCTTTATTTCAAGATGGTTGATGGCGTGGCCTTCCGCCAAGGTCAGAAACTTGTTTTGCTTAGGGTATAAACCTAAATAACTTAAATTAGACCTACCTTACCTTTTGCACGCCAAATTGACCATATTGATCGACCCAATAACTTTGGACTGTTATTTGGGGAACTAAGCCACGCATATATAAAGCCACATATATATATGGCCATCAGAAAAAAAATATTTCTCTCCCTTCAGGCAATGCCTTTCACGATCTGCTAAAAGCATTACTGAGATGACTTTCTCAAGATTCGGAGAACTTAACAGTTCCCCTTCCAAGTGAGCCCTGATCTTCTTTTGGCGGCGTAGGATTTCAATACTGGGCCATAGGAATAAGTTTATATAACATACAACAATGTATACTTACTGCTATGCTCCCGAATACTGAATTACTCATGGAATAAATTAATTGAATCAGTATTCTTGCTATGAATCACCTTTGGCTAATGCAGTTTCTGCCGGTGGAAAAACAAGGTCATTAACTTCAGCGGTTTGGTAAATTGAGCTACCAATTCAATCAGGCAGATCTGCTCAGACCACGAAACAGCAGGAGTACATTATCATGGCTAATAGCTAATTACGGATGGAATCCACCTGAAATTGGGTTGATGTGCACTTAAATCTCCTCATACGTTGTAATTGGGGTATAAAATTTGTCGTACTCGTCTGCAGCGTACTTGATCTCGCTTACTTGATTTTAATTCGCGTCACTTAACCCCTTTGTGTTCCTTATTACCACCATTGAACCGAATTGTTCTTAAAAATTATGGTTCGTGGCTGATGCGATAGTTCGAAGGATTTTTAATTTCCCAAATATACAAAATATATAAAATTAATACATAAATAAATAAATAATATTTTCTGCCAAATTATGTATGATTGCATCCAAAAGCTCTAGAAATCCTTCGATTCTGGGGCCGAGAATAATCGGTTGTTTGTCAACCTAATTTTGCCAATATCATCGTCGTTATTATTCCTTACTTATTTGAATCAGAATAAGGTAGGTGTGTAATAGTTTCTCAACTGATCTCTAGACATTATGTAATATGTATTTGATCGAAGTGCAGTACAAAAACTGCAGCACATAGGTCCCATTGGACTCCTTGTACTTCTCCTCTTGTTTTCTTAGCCGGCAGCGTCGAGTTAGGATTCCTGTTGAGAATAGTAGGTTTCCTCTAGACACTGCTGGATAATTCTTCAGCAGCTCCTCGTTTCATCCCATAACTTCTCAATTTCTCATGTGAATTTAAATTTCATACGGTTGTCCTTGATCATCTATTATATCGCCAGACAGCCAGCCTGAACATTTTTGGTCCTCGTCCTTCCAGTGCATTACTAATTGTAGTAATGCACAGGAAAGACTAGGCCCAAAAATATTCAGACTGTCTGTCTTCTTGGCGAGTTTATCAGCTTCTTTATTGCCATTGCACTGGAAGTATCCTAATCCTATAACATTGGTACATGCTATTTATCTGGCATTCTCTCACAAGCGTTTGATAATATTCCAATCTGATCATTTAGTTATTTTATAATTTTTCAGTGCCAGCTTGAGTTTTGCTGTAATTTGTTCTCTTGGTCCACCAGACAGTCATGTGACGTTCTCTTACTGCGGTGCGGCATTTTTCCGAGCGCGAGCGCCAGCAACGGGGAAGAAACGACAATAAAAGCAATTGATTTTCGCTCGGTACTCGGTACTCGACAGATAATTTCTATCACTCCTGATCGCCCTTTTTGAATCGAGTGAACGTCAACAAATGACAGATATTTTAGAAACGAAATGCGAGATACTCAATAATAAAACACGATATGGCGTTAAACTAACATTGATATAATATGCAAATAAAAGTTATTTCGAAGACACTCTAGTCAGTGCATTTCATGCATCAACCTAATTATAATATAGGGAAAAAGCGGCCTTTGAATACGCAAAAAGATTCAATTAAAGCATGCCTTAATCCGTCCATGGGAAATTGACGCTAAGCTCTGAAGCTATTAGATTATTATTTCGGATTATGTGTAGTGAATATTTCATGAAAAAAATATGGAATGAACTTACATCCTACGGCACCGAGCTATATAATTTAAAGCGGCCGGTTTCAGGGATACACTAACCTTGTTTTGTATGTTTACTGATTTCAGCGATCGCCTACGGAAATGAAAACGTTTACAGACGTGACCGGAATCCCTGAACTAAAAACCATATAGAAAAATGATCTCCTTCCCTTAGTGCTCCGCTATTTAACTAGCGGGTGCGGCAACCCTTAAGGGGGATGATTTGACGGAAATTAAAAGAAAATACGCTGGCTACGAAAAATGGGCTTAGGTTTGCTACCCTGCCTCTTTGATATTTTATTTAGTAGAAATTTATTCAATTTAGCAGCGGAAAGTTTCATGGGGCTCCACAACACGCATGAAAATAAGATGTCGAGTATCGAGTATCGCTACGGAAGGGCGCTTACAGTATTGACCATAATAGAATCGATACCTACATATTATTGAGTCAGAGAGAAAATAATTTTCGAAACGTAAATGCAAATAAAACAACTAAAACCCTCTTCATCCAGTCGAATCAGGATTTAATTTGGAAAAGAAAGTAAGAAAGCTATACATTTGCATTAACCTTTGTTTTGAGCATTCTATAATCTGAAGAAACTGTCTCATAGAGTATGGTACAAAATGTATACAGGATGTCCCACGGTGACGAGACGTTAGACATATTTGTAGCAATTTTAATTTTGAAAATTTGAGGTGGTACAAGATCGAAGCGGAAAACGAAACGAAACAGAAACGAAATAAATATTCATTTAAAAAAAATAAAATAAAGGGATGCCAAGATCTACATAGATATATGGATATATCTATCCAGAGCCCACCCAACGTATACACTTTAGCTGGTGTTAAGACAGTAAAATTAAATGTAGCCCGAAGCCTATTTCAACGTCGAAACACAGCGACAAATAAGTCGTTTAAATAGACGTAATTTCTGTACGGAAAACTATATTGCACAAGCTGCTAGGGTTTAGCTATCGTACATACACACATATATATTAGATAAAAGATAAAAAATCTATAGGAACTTTGCAGTTTTGAAGCACTCACTCACAAACCGAATTTAGAAAATATAACCGTTATCAACTACATTAGCTATGTATATCAGTGAAGCAAAGGAAACGAAAGAGATGTGCCGGCGCGGCGTCTAGAGTATTTAACTCGTTCTCCCTACTCGAGGCCAACGGCGTGCGACACGTGTAGTTTCAGCGAGATTGGACCGCTGTTTATTTTTAAAATTTGAAATACAGTAGATATGTACTATTTAACGAAATGATTTAAAAGATATTAATTAAGGAATGGAATTTATTTCCGTTGCAAGTGTTTTCGAAAATTCTCCTCGCAACTAAAATAATGGCGTCCAGGGAGTTGGCGTTATCTTCGTTATTTTAAATGGAATGTTATTTCGAAAATTCGAAATATTACTTAAAAATATATCAGTCTGAAGATCCGCAATGAAGGTGAAAGAACTTGAAGTGACAGAAGTAAGTGTAAGTAACCGAAAGTAAGGTAAAAGAACTGAAGGTCAAAAACAAATATGAATAGCAAAGCTATTCATATTTATATAAAGAGGGTAATCTATCTATTTCTGTCATCAGTTTTTTTGAGAAACCCGTAGGAGAGACAATATTCAAAAAAATCAAGTATGCAGTGTATGACATATTAAAAATAATATTTTTTTTCTCAAAAACGACAAACTGTGTCACTCTGAATTTTTTAGGTAGTATTAAAAAGAGGGTAATCTTTCTATTTCTGTCATCAGTTTTTTTGAGAAACCTGTAGGAGAGGCAATATTCTAAAAAATCAAGTATGCAGTGTATGACATATTAAAAATAATAATTTTTTTCTCAAAAACGACAAAATGTGCCACTCTGAATTTTTTAGGTAGTATTAAAAAGAGGGTAATCTATTTATTTCTGTCAACAGTTTTATTGAGAAACCCGTAAGGGAGACAATATTCAAAAAAATCAAGTATGCAGTGTATGGACATTAAAAATAATAATTTTTTTCTCAAAAACGACAAACTGTGCCACTCTGAATTTTTAAGGTAGTATTAAAAAGAGGATCTTAATCACCTTATATATATATAAATTTTTGTGGAAAATACGATAAATTTAAATCGAAAATCGCCTTGTTTGAGGATTTTCTTAGGAAATTACTGCTTTCGCTGAAAATTTATTTATTTATTAGTTCAGGAAAGTACAGTATATATTTTTTAATAGTACATTACATACCGAGCGGGAAAGTACTCTCTTTCAGCCGAGCGGCAAGGACGCGAGGCTAGAATGAGTTCCCGCGAGGTTTGTATACTATTTTACTCACAATCGGTTAGTAGTTTATGGATTTCTAATACTCACAATCTACCAATAATAATTTCGTTTCAAATATCTGTATCCATTTTCATTATGTGATAAGATGAATTATTTTAAGTAACCTGTGAGATCGTTGGTAGGTAACAAAACAAGTTTGTTGAATCTGACATTTAGGCGATACACGACGCCATTAATTGTACATATAATCAAATTGTGTTTATTTTACAAAAATGTCTGATAGTGAATTTGAATATACGCCACCAGAAGTGCGGGTAGCTGCAGAGAGAGCTACTGAAGGAATAATTCCTGAAAAAAGCAGGGAGAGGTATGAAAACACCTATGAACTATACAGTAAATGGTGCGTGGCTAAAGGTGTGCAGCATACCTCTGAGGCGGTACTTCTTGCTTATTTTTGTGAAATAAGCAAACAAAGTAAAGCCTCCACATTATGGTCAAGATATTCGATGTTGCGAGCAGTATTAAACTTTAGGCATAATGTTGATATTAGTAATTACGCAAAATTGAAGGCATTTTTGAAAAGGAAGAATGTGGGATATCAAGCTAAAAAGTCAAGTGTTTTTTCTGAAGCAGACATCGATACATTTTTAAACAATGCCCCGATAGAATATCTTCCTCAAAAGGTAATTTTAATTTATTTAGTGCATATTAAATATATGTTATATTAAATTTTTTTAGGTTGCTTTAATTATTGGCATTTCCGGAGCCTGTAGGTGCGATGAACTTTTAAAAATGAAAATAAGTGACCTGGATATTTTAGAAAATCGAATTATAATAGTGATTCCTGTCACAAAAACCTACTCTTCCCGTACATTTGTAATTACAAAATCGGAATGGATAAATATAATAAAGCAATACTGTGACCTTCGTAATAACATTGACTCTGATAGATTTTTTTTACAAATAAGATTTGGTAAAATTACACGACAGCTTTTTGGGCATAATGCTATAGGAAGTTTTCCCAAAAAAATAGCAACTTATTTAAAGCTGGAAAATGTTAACAGGTTTACAGGACATTGTTTTAGACGTACTTCAGCAACATTATTAGCAAATACAGGTGGAGACATCCTACAGTTGAAAAAGTTGGGGGGTTGGAAATCCAACACCGTAGCAGAGGGATATGTGGAGAATTCATTACATGGACAAATAAAAATTGCTAATATGTTGTCTCATGTAGAAAATCCAGAAACGTCGGCGTCTTCATCTATTTCTGAAACTCATAATTTTGAGCAACACGGTCTTACTTTAACCGTTAATAGTAATCATAATTCCAATGTAACTATTAATATTTATAATTCCAAATAGTTTTCTTTTTGTTATTGTTGTTGTTGTTTCTGAATTAAATAAATGTAGAGTGGATTCTATTCTTTCTAAACCATCTTTTAATCAAAAATGACATTGACATTTCCAGGTAAGAAAAGTGACAGATGCTAGCCGGGAAAGTACTTTCCCGGCTAGCTGGAAAAGTAAAGTAAGTAATAAGTCGCTTCCCGATTACTTCAAAGGTTAGAAATCCATAAATTACTAACCGATTGTGAGTAAAGATATTTTTATGTCTTCCCTACTATTTTTCCGCCTCTCTAGACTATAAGAATTATTATAGTACCCATTATTGACTTTGTAAAACTTTTTGAAAAATTTTAAGTGCCACCAGTAAAAACTAGCAAAAGTTATAAACAGTTTAGTAAAAAAGGGAGGGGTGTCCTTTTTATTGCAAATATCTCAAAAACTATATTAAATTTTATTAACTATTATATTAACTATTTTAATTTTAAACTATTGCAGATATTCGGAAATCGAAAAAAAGATCCTTAAAGGTCAAAGAGCTGGACATTTGCTGAAAAAATCCCACCTCCCGGAACTCTAACACCAATATTTATAATTTTGGCGAAAATAGGGCTAAAAACGGGTGATGCGATTTCCGCGTGCGCCTGCCGATTCGGACACTTAAAATAAATCATTATAAATTATTAAATTACTAAAAATAAAAATTATTTAAAACCATTAAATATGATTAGGAAATTTTAAAAAATCACATACCTCATTGGAAAATGAAATTCCCGTCATTTTTTTATTAGATTGCTTTTATAGTTGACTTATTTTCTCAAGTTTTAAATTAGTATAAAAACCCTGATAAATGTCAAACGACAAACCTTAGTTTTTTTTCACTTTTTGGAGCTATTCTTGAAAACCTTTAGAAAAGATCCTCGTCGGAAAAATTCAAAAATTTACCACTTTTGGTATATTTGATTTATCACTTTGGCACTTGTTGAGTAGACTATAGTTCTAGAAAACGCCTTATGAACTTAACTAAAACGCAACTAAAATTTCGCATTTTCGGTATTATTTCGGTCGCATTTTAAGTATTATTTGAAAGTAAAACATTTGATGGAATGTTTTTAAATTCAATTTCATCGACTTGCAAAGATATCGCCAGGTACAAAGGAGAGATCTCATCACGAAACTAATTAGTCTTCTACTTACACCTAAGCCCCTTCGGCCAATATCAATTTACCGCGGCGCCTTATAGGTGGACGCGGCATCCGTAACGAATTAGTTGTCGAGCTTACTACGCTCTGGCCTGTGATTAAGAGTGCTTCCTTTAAAGCGTCCGACGGGGTATATGGGGCCCGTGTTTGCTGCCGCTTAGCTTTTTGTTCAAGCAAATCCAGTTTAATCGCAAACACTGGGACTTTGTAGCGGGGTATACGGTTAACAATGCCTTTGCCCATCTTAGAGCGGTCGGAAACAAATTAAACGGGTTGTAATAATTATTTTGTTGCGGTCGGTCATCCCTGAAATACCTTAAACGTCTAGAATTCCGGCCTCAAAATTCATGTCGCAATTAATTCCTCAGACGGGATGGGATCACGTTGCCGCATTAGCCGCTGTCCGCACTTTGCTAACAATAGTGCAGGAAAAATAAATTAAAAAAATAAACTTGCTATCCTAATAAATATATTAAGTCTCCTAAAATGGCATTTATGATTCGCTTGCCAAATTTTTGAATGTCGGTTTTAGACGTATTAATACAAGAGACAGAATTGTTTACGTTTTTGGCCGATCCAAGATCGTTCAATCCTTGTCATCCGTCTTTTTCTCCCCCGAAACATAAAAGCATAATTGTGGCAAAATCATCATTAGTTTTTTATACGTGGTGATCAAAAAGTACAAACTTTTTTCTTACCGAATTTTAAGATTTTGTATTTTTTTACCACCCCGTATAATACACAATTTTTCTCGACATTACTTTAGGCAAGCAAAAACTTTTATAAATAATAGCGTTTTCCCGAAAACTAAACATTTTTAGAGATTTTGTAATTTGGGACCACCCCGTATAAAAAATATGATTTTTGTCGACGTCATTACTATGTTTCGGGCAAGTAAAAACTTTTATAAATGATAGCGTTTTCCCGAAAAGTAAACATTTTTAGAGATTTTGTAATTTGTGACCACCCCGTATAAAAAATATGATTTTTGTCGAACTCATTACTATGTTTTAGGCAAGTAAAAACTTTTATTAATGATAGCATTTTCCCGAAAACTAAACATTTTTAGAGATTTTGTAATTTGTGACCACCCCGTATAAAAAATATGATTTTTGTCGACGTCATTACTATGTTTCGGGCAAGTAAAAACTTTTATAAATGATAGCGTTTTCCCGAAAACTAAAAATTTTTTGAGATTTTGTAATTTGTGACCACCCCGTATAAAAAATATGATTTTTGTCGAAGTCATTACTATGTTTTAGGCAAGTAAAAACTTTTATAAATGATAGCATTTTCCCGAAAACTAAATATTTTTAGAGATTTTGTAACTTGTGACCACCCCTTATAAAAAATATGATTTTTGTCGACGTCATTACTATGTTTCGGGCAAGTAAAAACTTTTATTAATGATAGGGTTTTCCCGAAAACTAAACATTTTTTGAGATTTTGTAATTTGTGACCACCCCGTATAAAAAATATGGTTTTTGTCAACGGCATTACTATTTTTTGGGCAAATAAAATGAACGGAATTACTACTTATAATTGAACAGTTTTGATATTACAGGTAAAACTAATATTCATGAGATTAATAATTGTTAAACACTATTGCAGTGTCGAAATAGTGTGGAGTGATTCATCACCGGCATATGGACGGCTCAGGGAGATGAGGGGCGAAGGGAGTAAAATTCCATAGGCGTATCATTTTAGAGGGGGCAGAATAAAAAAAAATAAATAAAATATCCAAGGTATTAACATTGTTTTTAAGTGTACTTGTGATGGTTTTTTTTATTATCTTAAGAAAAATACTGTTATTAGATGGTTCTAAAAATGTGTGGTATGTATTCTCTATAAGTTTTCTTTATCAAGTTCATTCATTAACTAATAATTTTTAGTATTATTCATATAACACTAATAAGTATTACTTGCATTAATTATAAGTAAACTAAATTAGTAATATTTAGTTTAGAAAAACTTTATAGTTCAGGGCGATTTGTAGTTAATTAAAACCGAGATTAAAACAGTTAATGCTTACCCAGCCAAAGAGAGATATTAAAAACAGATCATGGAGAATTCTGCCGTTTGTAGTTTGCAGGGTCGTAGGAGTAGCACGCTACACACAAGTGTCCCCTCTGAATCTATCTAACGACATCTACCACAATGCTAAAACTATACCTAACATCACTATATATCACTATTATATCACTATTATATATATATATATATATATATATATATATATATATATATATATATATATATATATATATATATATATATATGTATATATATATATATATATATATATATATATATATATATATATATATATATATATATATATATATATATATATATATATATATATATATATATATATATCATATATACTATATATTACTATATATCACTATGCAATTTGTTCAGCACGAAATAATCAGGTTATCGTACTATTCCACATTATTCACTGTCACTCTCATTATCACTACCACTGGAACTGCTATCGGCGCTATCGCCGAGACGGATTATAAGGGGTTCTACCAAAGTTTCCTGCCTATCTAGATCCCACATGCGTTGTTCTTCTTTTCTTACGTGCATAATGCACTTAGTCCAAGATTCCGCAGTGACTCTGCTAATGGCATTATTTAACAATATTTTACTTCTTCTAGTTTAAAAGTGCGTTTATTTCTTGCTACATCGGTTTTTATTTGGGCCCAAATTAATTCGATTGGATTCAATTCGCAGTGGTACGTATTGTCACATCGCGAGCTTTTGCCATTTCATCGACTACGTATTTAATGTATCGACTCTTTTCCCATTGGGCAATTTTCAGGAGCTGCACTTTTAGCATATTATCATCACAATCCAGGCTTTTTGATTTTAGCCACTCCAAAATCTTCCCTTTCCTCCACGCTGAAGTTGGCAACTTCTCCATTCTCCGGCTGTGATAAGGCGCATTGTCCATCACAACAACTGCACCAGGTTCTATAGAAGGCAATATGGAAGAAAACCACTCTTCAAAGACTTCGCTTGTCATATCTTCATGGTAATATCCTGTTCGCCGCGATTCAAACACATTTAAACCATTTTCTAGAAATCCTGATGCACTTCCGATATGCGTAATTATCAGCCGTCGTCCTTTACCAGATGGTGCTTTAAGTCCTGTAGAGTATCCTTCCATAAATGCCAGTCTTCTATTACTAATATTGCATTCCTGCCATACATTTGAAACGGTATGCCCTTCGTTTCCAAGACCCAAGTCTCGTCTAAATAATAAATTTTTCTGACTGACATCCGAAAATCTCGCATGTTTTCCAAATATTTTCTTCGCCATGAAACAATTTCGTTTTTCTCAATAAGAAGACTTTTCCGATTTCGTCTTATATGACGAAAATTCATCTCGTGCATAGTTCTCACAAGAACTTTTCGAGATAACTTGGGTAAAGATGAATCTTCAGAAATAGCACGTAAAATTTTGTTCAGTGTCGAAATCTCATTTTTAAAAAAGAAACCATGGATAATCCGGCGAATTGCGTATTTGACATCTTCGTCGAGGTCAATTTTCTTTCTGCCACGAGTTTCCGTTTTCTTCTTTTTTGCAATGGGTTCCTCATCTCTAATTGCACGAAACACACTATTCACACAGACTTTTGTCAACGAAGCGCAGATATCAACTGCCTCAGTTTTAGTGATTCCAGAATACCGTTCCAATATTCCTTCGTATACATTTTTGATGATTTGCAGTTCTCCTCCTGTCAAATTCGGTCGTTACGATTGGAATTATTGGTTTTAGAACCACTACTACTCGCATTCGTCGCTTTCATCGCATAAAAACACTAGACACTCCCGTATAACACAATATTACACAATATACGTATACACAATATTATAATTATAATTAATATTATCGCAACACCATATTATAATTAATTTATATCGCGAATCAACCGTGCATAACACATAAAGAAATGCCACTGTCGCGCCAAAACATGCATGAAACAGCGCATGCGTCAATATATCCATGGAAATCCCGCGTCTCCCTCTGACCAATGAAATTTCATTTAATTTGAACCGCCTAAAACTCACCAATGAGAGCGGTAGACCCGCTTACTAATGAGTTCTGCCCACCATTTGTATAGAGTATACACAAATTTGCACACTAAGAAATTCTGTGATCCATTGCAAATAGGCAGACCGTTCAATTGTGATGGTGGTGTGATGTTATGTATGAATCACTCCACACTATTTCGACACCAGAGTATAGCGGCCAAGTGACCCAGGCAGCTTTCACTATCGGGAATGATGCAATGAATGCTGACAGGCGGCGGCTCGGTCACACACAGTCCCTAACTGTTTATAAACATTAACGCCAGCCGATATGATTTATATTTTCATACTAACATTCTCTGTAACTGAATAAACCATATAACCCAAACATATACATAGATAACAACACAGCTAGGGCGCCTACAGGAGGACGTGACCATGTCGAGGTCGCTCGCATTCTCAAACGTTTTCTACGCAAGCAGAAGTATTTTCAATACTAAAAATGGTTAAAACAAATCAATTCTACACTTATAAACTAAGGTATGTTTACTAAGATAGGTGGAACGTTGTTTTTTTCATATTATTTAGCTTTTAAGTGTTATAACTCTAGGGGTAAGGTACCTAAACAAAACTTTTAAAAAACAATGTTCCACCGATTTTAGTTTAATAAAACTAACAAAATGTTTTCACAATAAATCGATTTTACAGGTACAACATAAGTTATATTCACTAAAATACCACCACAATATAGCATTATTCCCCGAAAAGTTACCGAACATATTAAGCGAATTATTGTATTGCAAAATTATTTCGGGAACTACTTACTAAGTCCTAGAACAATTTTAATGGAGAGGCGAACTTAATTTGACTTATGCTATGATTCTGTCGAAAACTAAACCATAAACCATTTGGGCCCGATATTTACTTTTAATACTTTATACACAATTTACAGGGAAAGAGGAGATATACGATGAAAGCGCCTTGGAAACTCTACCCGGACTGAAAATAACACCGCCTTCATTTTGCACGGACGAAACGGGCTCTTGTGTGTCAATGCAATTACTATAATGGTCCTCGGATCACATCTCCCACTGAATGGTACCAGCTCCACGTCAAAAGATCCAGTTATCCGGATTGACGGAATTTTAAATAACTACATCTATCACGAGATATCCACCCTTTGCACGAGGCATTACTTACGAAAGGCGCCGCCAACGTTCAGTCATAATTTAATCTTTCCCGCGTTTATCTCCATCCACGTGTTTTTGTTTTCAGAGCTGATAGCTGATCTCGGCTTAGAAGAACACCACACCAATATCATTTTGCAGACCACTTTGATCAATCAATATCTCAATAATGTAGGAATTATCGAAATATTTACCTAAGAATTAATAGTTCCTTGAAAATGTCGAAAAATAGTTACAAACATTGGTTCATCCTCTATCCTTTTTGGATTATGTTTGCCGTTGATGGCATCAATTATTGAGATCAGTATAATGTGAAAATTAAAATATATGTTACATAATTATGATCAGATCAGATATATTTATTATAGACTGGTGGTTATCCAAATCCTATGCATTTATCTGTTAAGTCTGGAGGTGTCCTGAAGAAGTCTGGATATGAGTTCTTTTTACGTTATGATACACCCCGATACATAAGAACAGCCCTGAATCATATTGCTCTGGATTAAATGCCGTCGATGGAATCGAGATATTTGTGCAAAGAGATTTTATATCTAGGGAAAAAATGCTTTTTGTATACGTCTTAATAGACTTATGAGGCTCATGAGAGTGCAGAGATTGAAGATAACGCAGATAATGAAAGTGAAGACAGTCAAGCGAGTCAAGTAAGTTCTTAATACTTCACCCTTCAAGAAACTGTAGATAATGAAAATGATCAAGAGAATGAAACTGATATGACTGAAGACATTGAAGAAATTGAGGAGATTGAACATGGTGAAGAGGCTGGCTGAAGCGACCTCAGAAACTATTGAGACTTAATTACCATGAAGATAGATTGGATGAGATGATAGAAGAGATAGAACGGGTGGATACATATAAATTTTAGTACTGCACATTTCCAAGTTATTGAAAGGTATGTTAAAAATAACACAATTTATAGTTTACTTTAACCATAACCACTTTTACCCCTTGAACATTACAATATAAATAACAATAAAGTAAAACTAATAAATTTTGTTTAACATAATTCAGGTTCAAAATAATACAAAAATCAAGCCCGCGCATCTTCTGCAAAAGATGTAACAAAACCTTCCTATGTCTGTTCAAAATAGAGTAGCTACATTTTATTTAGATACTGAACCTACACCTGTCGTGATCAAAGCGGATGGACCTGATATTAAATTTCTGCTATAATTCACGGGCGTTTAATTTGAATGCAGCCGCTAGCTGGACTCAAATTACGTGAGAATACAGTTTGGCTCTAATTAAAACTCGACGGAAATAAACTGATATTCAAAGTAAACAAGAAAGAAAGGAAATAATCTTTTCTAAAAGAAATGTGTTTATATGCAATCAGTTCAATCATAAACGATCCAACGAGTTCAATCAAATATCAACTTCCTCAGAGTGGATAGGAAGGGCAAAACATTAGGATTTCGCCAATTTCTCAGCTTTCTATCAACATTACGATAAAAACAGTTCTATCCAAAATTAAAGCAAAGAAGATACTGTTACATCTGAGTCGCCTTTTACCAAATAGTGACATGTGACATGTAACCAAATAGTAACATGAACATATATATATAAAATTAAAGCTGATATAATTTTCTATAAAATTTCATATACGTATGTCTAGAGTCTATAAACTTGTGCCGATCTTAGCTGCGGTGCGGAGTTATTGTCGAGCACCAATATCTGCTTATAGTGTAGATAAACCACTTTTCCCTACAGGCAGTACTGTTGGGATCTCGAATAGCTGCAAGTGGAGACAGGCAGTAATTACAGGTGGTCACGTGATTCACATATAGACAGACCTTTTGTTACCTGATCTAAAGGAATACACAGGTACATTTTTACAATAGGTTTATTCGCAGCTTTTGTTCAGTACATCTACTTCTAATTCTATATTTGTCTAGCAAATTATATACACGTATCTACAGGTAATCCAGCCTGTTTACATCTGATGGTGACTGATGGTTAACCTGGAATATCAAACGAGCTCATACGGCCGATATTAACTTATAAACGAAAAATGTATGATTACTTGGCTTAATGAATAAAACAATGTAACAATGACAGTAAAAATTTACGCAACGAGTGGCAAAATATTTCCATTTCATTACAAACTAAGCAAGATTCTCAATATCATGAAATAAAGTTGTTATCAACATCTATCATCGCATGAGGGAAAGTTCTAAAAATGCAAAACTATCCACATTTGAAAGATGTTACCGAACCATAAACGAATTCATAAAAGAAATCTTGATCATGATCTTGAACGAATATTTGGTTCCAAAACATTTGTAAACGGATTCCGCGGCAATGGCCCATTACGTATAAATAAAGGCTTCGGTTTGCGATGTATTTACACGGATGATATTCTATTTTTGGGATATAGAGTAAGGAATAGCATTGGTAGTTTTAAGTATTCCATAAACGTCGTAGGTACTCAACTTTATCGATGCTATTACATCGTAGTTTCTTCGGACGATATAGGCGGTTTTCACTTCAATTCGGTAATTCAGTGAACTAACGCAAGATTCATCGAGTCAGATGCGATACATACAGGGTGAGTTATGAATCCTGCTATCTATTGATATCATGTTAACTGCACACAAATTAGGAGATTTTAAATTTGGGCACCACCCTCATAATGGGATTACTGTTTGCTTTTATACCATGTAGGAAGAAATACTTGCCTAGCCACATCACATAAATATTAGAGATATTGGTAACTAATGCGAACAGTAATTATTAAAATAATGGGGTTAATAAATAGTTTTATTTTTTTTTTTTAATTGTAGGTACTTATATATGATATTTTTAACAGTTAGTTGATCAGCTGCCTTTTTTGTTCAGTCGGAGTACAATCTTCTTCTTTTAGTTTATATATAATGAAGTTCTTTTGTATTTTCTGCGTACCCGAAATTTCATTAATAATTGCATCAGTACTAGAAAGATCTTTTCGATAATTTTTTAGTTCTCTTAATTCATTTTGAAGAAAATTTACAGTTAAAGTTACACTTAAAGTTTATCGTTTTTGATATATTTATTTTTCTGCAAAAAAATTAAAAAGCACTGCTTGATTCATAGTAAAGACGCATAATGCCGAAAGCTGCTCTATAAAACAATTTCGTTCGACATTGAAGGTAAAAATGTACTTAATGCGTCATTTCGTGTTAATTGATATCTGTATTCACCCCCAAAATTCGACTGCCGATATCGGGGTCCAAATCACCCCCAGAGGATGAAAACTGAAAAATTCGCTAAAAAAGATCTTTTCGCCTCATATCTACTAATTTTGTAAAAATTCAAAACCCGATTTAAAAAAAATTACAAGTGTTAATCGAATGGAAATTTACATTGATTAAACCTTATATAAATTTACAAATGTACTTGTATCTCGTAAACACGTGATATTTTAATTTGCATTAAAATGGAAATTGTTTTACACTGCGATTGTATTTAAACGACTTAAAATATGGAAAAAACACCAAGAATAAAAGTTTTAGCCCGGAACATCTATATAACGTAGTATTTTTCAAAAATACTTAATAAATAAGGACGTTATTAATTAATTAGTGCGGCCGCGTCTTCTATCGATGCTCAGGGCATCTCACTTTTCGCTCGTTTCCCGTCGCACTCGCACTTACAGCACTCGAAGTTATAGCAGAAACTTGCATAATATGATACTTACGGAATTTTTTATGGAATTTTTTACGGAAACGTTTATGGGTATTTTGTGCGTTGACATATCAACAAATTTATTTAGTGTTAGGTGTGCTTAGTTTAAGAACAAATTTGGTGTTGTGTTTAATATACATTTTAACAAAATTACTTTTATGTGTAGCAAAGAGTTATATATAAGATACAGATGTATTGCTGCTTTTGGTACATTTTTCTGATAAATTGAACATAAATCTTTACATGCAAACTGCACCAAGTAAATTTGTAGATATAAGATCATTACACTACCGGAAAACCTGAAAAGAAATTTATTGCTCTTCCATGCAATAATCGGCTGTGACATTACGAGCCAATTTAATGGGATTGGCAAAAAGACGGCATGGAAAATTTATGAAAAAAACTGCGATCTTCTTACATCATCATGCAAAGAACCTCTTTTGTTTGCGGAAGAAACGTTTCAAGATTTCCCATGTCTATGTACTCACCTTCGAGTGCAAACTGCAATACAATTAATGTTTTGCGATCAAAAATGGCGTCAAAAGTGAGCATTGACAAATTACCCCCAACGTCTGATGCCCTGAGATACCATTGTTTGAGAGCTTTTTACCAACTCATAATTTGGAGTAATTCCTTAAAACCTGTCATCGATCTACCTGATCCAAAATCTTATGGCTGGAATATTGACGAAGACGGCAGTTTTTCTCCAATATTAATGACAAAAACGCCAATACCAACACTTACCGCAGAAATATCATTTTGTTCGTGTAAAACAGATAAGCGCAATCTTATTTTTGTCAAGATTCAAAACTGTGTTTTTTAGGATGTTCATATATGAAATGCCGGTGCAGAAAAAATAAAATATTGTGCGTAGACAGCTGCGGTTTTTGTGTTGGAAGTGATTGTAACAATGCATACTCAGATATTACACCTGATGAAGATGGATATTAGACAGATATTAGACCTGATGAAGTGGGGAAGAATCTGTTTAACTTTTGACGGTTAATAATTTAATATGTAATAATAATTCATTTACTAATCACTTAACTACACACTCATTTAGTAATCACTTAATCACACACTTCTTCACTATTATATTCATTCATTATTTCATTATAATTTTCACAATTTCTTTTGTTGCAAATGTTATATGTATGTCACTAGAAAGAAAATATCTTCTGTTCGATATCTATACTGGAAAATTTACAGTGCTTGTTGAGAAAATGTATTATGTACTTACATTATAATATATTATATGATATCATTATTGTTATCATCATAGAAGCAAGATTCTGATTTTATATACTCTCAAGACCGTACTATGCGTATGAGAGCGAGTACAACAGGAAACGAGCGAAAAGTGAGATGCCCTGAGCATCGATGCAAGACGCGGCCGCACGAAATAATTAATAACTTCTTTTTTTATTAAGTATTTTTGAAAATAAAACACCTACGTTATCTAGATATTCCGGGCTAAAACTTTTATTCTTGGTGTTTTTTCGATATTTTAAGTCGTTTTAATACAATCGCAGTGTAAAACAATTTCCATTTTAATACAAATTAAAATATCACGCGTTTACGAGATACAAGTACATTTGTAAATTTATATCCGGTTTAATCAATGTAAACCATTCGATTAACACTTGTAATTTTTTTATTTTCAATTTTGAACTTTCAAAAATTAGTAGATATGAGGCGAAAAGATTTTTTTACTGAATTTTTCAGTTTTCACCCACCTGGGGGTGGTTTAGACCCCGATATCGCCAGACAAATTTTGGGGGTGAATACAGATATTAATTAGCACTAAATGATGCACTCAGTACATTTTTACCTTCAATGTCGGACGGAAGTCAATAAATCGTGCTTGCGACTCACACTTGCGACTCACAGTTGCGAAATACACATCGAAAAAGATGTGTATTTTACAATACTAAAGTTAGAGCGATAAAATTTATATGGGACATAATTAAAAGTCTATATGCTTCCCTGATATAATTTCAAAATGACTCAGTTTACATACATGGTAGTAGTAGCAACTTAATGCCGAATTTGGTTAAAGTTGATCAAACCATCTTAATTTATTTTTTTTCAAAGGGGACCTTAGCAAAGGCGGAGCATAATTTATGAATGAAAGCAGAACAAAACTGTATTACAGCTCCACCTAGAATTCTCAGTTTCAATACAGTTTGTGTATATGTCGTTTAACATTTAGAGTGAGAATTAAGTGCATTACGATCTATTCACTTAATTTATGATATAATCATTCGGTGAGATCGCATGGTCGATATGTCTCATGCAATTACCTATGTCCTGTACTTCAATAAAACAGTTGACAATTGAAACTGGTTGAAATATGGTTAAATATACGTGTATTAAAGTATAATGCTGGTTCGCGTGCTGATTAAACCCTCTTTTCAGCGTTTTGTGACATGAAAATGAAACCTGGGCACAAATGACATCACATTATTGAAATATACACATTCGTGGATTATTTATATTCTGAATCCATGGAACGATTGAATTTGTAATTAAATTAATTAATTACATATTCACATGACGACTATTTAACAAGTTTAATCAAAAGTCCACGTCGCATTTCTGTTTCAGAATCATGTATTTTAAATTAAATTTAATTATGCGAATTGCATGCGACGAGGTTCAATGAATATTAAAACACGGGTAGATAATAAATACTTGCTTGCGTTTTGCTGACGTTTGCAAAAGCAACAGAATATTCCTGAAGGGGGTTAAAACCTTTGATGTGAAACAGACACTGACGTGGTGATCCACAAACACCAAAACACTGAACACTATACTCGATTTCGCTAAGTTGGCATCATCGAGAGATGATTGAGAAATTATGTCACAGTTCAATGAACCATGACCGACTAACCAAAAGAACGGACTATTTGGGATAGGCCCTTTGTCACTATTGATACTATTTCTACATTTGTTAAATTCTAAACGTTCAAAAGCTTCCAGTTGCCTACTGTTTGTGACATTCCTAATTAATCTTACTCTAGTAACTCTAAAGTTACTAATGCCTATCATATGATTGTTGTCAAAAGTATGTCGAGCAACGCTAGATTTTTCTGTTCTTCCATATTTAAGATGGGCCAAGTGCTCCTTGAATCTAGTTTGAATAGATCGCCTAGTTTGTCCCACATACTTTTTATTGTAGTTTTTACAGGTAATTTCATAAATCCCCGACCTTTATTTATATAATATTGATTTTATCCTTTGGATTTCCTATAATTTGTTGTATTTTATTCCCGGATGAATGAACAACTGTTATTACTATATCTTTAAAAATCTGCTATGACCATTGGTAAGACAAAGTTCATATGGGATTGATATAAAGTTGGAATTTTCTCTATTAATTTGAAAGGTCGATGAGTTGCGAAGGGTTTCTTTTAATTTACATTTCTTGATCATTTTATCAACTAGTCATGTACAATATCCGTTACTCACAGCTATATCTTTGACGATTTCCATCGTCTTAATTTCCACCAATCACAAACGCGCAATTTTGAATTACAAATGGTTTCTAGATGAAAAAACTGTATGACAGCACCTGTCACCAGTTTTTTCGAGTTTACCGCGGCAAAACTTGACAGCTGTTGTCACCAAAAATTACAATACCTTCGATAACAAGTAAATATGGTCTCCTAGGACACCAGAAAACGACGCTAAACAATTTTTCTGATTTTATTGTCAATAAATGTTGTAATATTGTTTCTAGACAGTGCTAGTCAGCTTAGTGAAAATGAGTCGCTTTGGAAGTGATTCTATGACTAATATTGATCTGGCGATTGAGAAAAGTGTACCGTACAATACCGTTAAACCCCATACGTCAATATGGAAACAGTTTACGGAATTCTGCAAGTCAAAGAAATAGTAGCTTTTGGAAACTACAAGTTTAGAGCAACTAAACCTAATCCTGAAAGATTGGGCGTGGAATATGAAGAAAGAAAACGGTGAAAATTACAAAGAACTAGTTGTGAAGACAATGTGGAATACCGTTACAAAAAAATGCAGATGTATATTGTATATATGAAGTGGAAAATAATTTTTGATCCATTTAAAGATATTATCTTTAAGTCTAGTAGGGAAGCTCGTAATGCGAAACGAAGGAATTTGCAGATGTGCGCCAATAAAAGGAAATCAAGCTCTGCTTGTGTTTTTCTAGCAACGTGTTTTTTCAATTTTTTTCCGAAAAATTAGATGCCCTTATGATATTACTTACCAATATAGTTTTTGACCAACTTCCTTTTATTAAATTCCAGCAAAATTAAAATGAAGTCTATCGGTCCAGTTTAATTAAACAAACATCAAAGTCAGGTAAACATTCAAAAATTTGATATAAGTATAGATAATAATATCGAGCAACTCTGCATTAAGCCAGTATCGTTGATTGAGAGATGTTAAGTCGCTTAAACCAACGCTTAAATCAACGCCAGTACGGTATTAACAGAGGACTGAGACTGAACGACTGGACCATAGATAGATAAACCACGACTGATAGATTAACATATTTATATACCACGGATGAACGTAACACTGATCACATTTGTGGGGAGGGTCACGTGAAACGCACATAGATATTAGGGGTAAAGAGCGATGGTACCGCTCGGCCCCCTCCTATCGAGGTCATATCTTTAGCCAAGAATATTGTCTAAAGATATGATAGCCTCAAAATACAAACGAAATTTCTTTAACACTTACTACAGTCTGGCAGCCTTGGCAACAATGTTCGCTGGTCAGTCGATGACGTGCAACTGTTGTTTTTTTTAATTCTCTATAATCCCATATTTACATTTATTTGTTTTATATTTATATATAGATTATGTAGACATATAAATAGTGATCTGAGTGCCTGTTTTAGAAACTCGATTGATATTATTAACTCCCTATTATTATACCGCTCTATTTTCACTTATTTCAAAAACCTAATTTATTCCATAAAGCCTCACTTGTGATTTAATTATCCAATACTAAGGGTGGCATGAATACACAAGTACAGCAACCATAATAACCCCACATTGTTCACTTTGACTCAAGCTTGGTTTACGTACGAAAATAACCTTTAAATAAGAAGGTAATGGCTTCCATCGACTGCCTGTGAACGAAAATATTACATCCGAAATTATCTCTTTTATTACATTACTACAGAGAATTTCCTTTTGAGCGATACACGACCCCGATTCTGGGAAGAGGGCCCACGACAAGAGCACAAAAGCAAACTTAATTCCGACCTGCAAACAAATTATGAATAATTTAAATTAAATCTTAACTTCATTTTCGAACTTATTAAAACGTAATGCACCGTAAGTTTCATCAAGTAGAACGAAGTAATTAATCTGCTCTTCTAAAGCTACCCGCGCCCTAACCCCACATGTCGAAAATTAAGTAAATATCAGGATTAAATGCCACAACCTTAACGTACTACAAGTTTTAGTACATATATCGAACGCAATTCCTTCTGCGGTGTATTCGATCCGAGACCTGTAATTAATAAGTTGATAACTATCTTACTTTTGCGTCAATACTAATGATCTTAGCAGATATTTAAGATACATCTACGTTGAAATTATTTAAGAATTTCAGAAAATATTGCTACCCAAATCCCCTCGTTTATCTGACTTTCTATACCAGGTTAAATAACCTACAATGGTCCTGATATTAAGTCCCAATAAATTGTAGATAACTTTGCAAAGTTTTTGAGTGAAAACTTCTCTAGGCCCGCTCTACACTTTGATTTTTGTGGGTGTTGAATGAGACTGGGCCGTCACGCGTCATGCTCGGCTATGTGACGCTCCTGCGGGTAAGCGAGCTTTTCAAGCATTTCGAAGACCCTTATTGTGTTAGAAACAGTGTATACAACCTCCTTCGCCAGCGCGGCATTGAGTAGACGCCCAAAACCCCGGAAAATCCGTAAAAAAAAAAGAAAATTCAAAACATTTTTACGTACATGTCAGATCCTGAGACGGGGCCTACAAAAATGGACACAGGCCCTGAAAACAGCACCAAAATTGAGGATGTCGAATCGAATAGAATCGACTGCCGAAGTGATGGTCCGTCGCAGTACTTACTAACTATGGGTAGGTATTTTGTGGAGTCGCATCTAGCGCCGGTTGCCTGAAGCATCTGTGTCACGGGCGTGTACGGTCAACGTGTATTAACGGGTACGGTGTATTGCGGGTTGTGGTAATACCGGCGGACGATTATAGTATATATTTTAAAGTTAATTAGAAGTTTTCACTTCTATCGTGTGGTCATAAGTAGTGATGGGAAAAACCGACTAATTTCTATAATCGAGTACTCGGTACTCGAGCGATTTCAATAATCGAGCGATCACTCGAGTTAAATTTCACTCGAACCAATAAATAATACCGCGGTGCGCGTGTAAAATGCATCGAAGCATCGAAGGTCGTGTTAGTCGTGTTCGAGCGTAGACGGGATCGCTCGATGATACACGAACGATCTGTAGCAAGGGCGTATTGTTTTATTCTTTTCGCTTTTCGTGTTTAACTGCTAGTTGTATTTGAAACGTTAACGCTGGCTGTTGCTCCTTATTAAACAATCTTTTTACGCAAAAATAATAGTAATACACTAATAATTATGCGGCCCGGATCAAAAAAACAGTCTGTTGTTTGGAATCATTTCACTAAAAATAGTACAGACAAAAAATTTGCTACTTGCAATGTTTGTAAAAAAGTTATGTCACATTATGGAAGTACTACGAATTTAAAACAACATTTAATGCGAATTCACCCGTTCCTGTTAACAGAGAATGATGACCCACCTAGAAAAAATAATACTGAAAATCCAAATATTATTGCCGTTGATGGTCCTACTACTTCTAATTCTGGTACCTGTACTTCAACGGTTAGCCAGCGGCGTAACGTCGAAGCTACACCAGGACCTTCAACTTTGCCAGGAAACTCGGGAAATTCAAATGGTCATGATCAGGCTAAGTCTAAAATACAACATCAGAATAAACGCCCAAGACAACTAAAATTATATGGTTCCAGAGACACTACTCTGTCTGATTCAGCCATTGCAAGAATTGACGAAAAATTAGTAAAATTAATAACTTTGGATTATCAGCCCTTATCAATAGTAGAAGATAAAGGATTTTTGGAGTATTCTAAGGAGTTACAAACACTTTACAAAGTTCCTGACAGAAAAAAATTATCTAATCAAATTCTCCCCAAACACTACACAGAGGCGGCGGCGCTTTTAAAAAACATGCTAAATAATGTTGCATATGTCTCCATAACAACAGATATGTGGACATCAGATAGCAACAAAAGTTATATAACGGTTACTGTACATTTTATATATAACCACAAACTGACATCTAGAGTCATTGCTACAAGGGAAGTTATAACAGCTCATACAGGAGAAAACATTGCAAAAGAATTAAGAGCTATATTTCAAGAATGGACGGTTTTAAACAAAATAGTGACGGTTGTTTCAGATAATGGTGCCAACATAAAAAGTGCTATAAACGCTCACTTACAAATGTACCATCATCCTTGCATAGCCCATACTTTAAATTTGACTGTGAGTGAAGTGTTAAAATGTAGTGAGGAACTAATTGCCCTTTTAAAAAAATGTAGATCTCTTGTCGGACACTTTAAACATAGCGTCCATGCGACAAACAAACTTAAAGAAGTGCAACAACAACTTAACATGCCAGTTCTAAAAGTTATACAAGATGTCCCGACCCGTTGGAACTCTTGTTATATCATGCTACAAAGATTATTTGACATTAAAGATGCTTTAAGTGTGACGGTAACCAATTTATCTGCAACCATTGCATTTTTGGGATCAGATGACTGGATACTTTTAAAAGAGTGCTTAGCTATATTAAAACCAGCATTTGATTTAACAAATATATTTTCAGCGGAGAAATATGTAACAATGTCAATGATAATCCCACTAATACGAGGATTGCAAGTAACATTAAAAAATGTGAGTGTGCAAACTCCAACAGGAGAAATACTCAAGGTAAGACTATTGGAGGCCGTCTTGACAGTTATGAAACAAATAAAATAGTAGCAAAAGCAACATTCTTAGACCCCCGTTTTAAAAAACTAGGTTTTGGTAACCCAGAAAATGCAAATAATACGGAGAAATGGGTTATTAATGAAGTTCATGCTATTTACTCCAAAAAGCAAAATGAGCTGCAGAATGAAAATGGTAATTCAAACTTAGAAGAGCCTGCAAGTAATAATAACAATAATATCGACAACTTAAATACAGCGGATAATCTTTGGTCGCATTTTGACCAAAAAGCTGCAGAAATGAATAGTCATGCATCCTCTTCCACGATTCCAACAATAACTGTAAAGCAATATTTACAGATGCCATTACTTGAGAGAAAGAATGATCCACTACAATTTTGGTCAACTCATCAAAATACGTTTCCAGAATTAAACGAACTTGCATGCAAATATTTATGTGTGCCAAGTACGTCGGTGCCGTCTGAAAGAGTTTTTTCTGAAGCGGCGCAACTAACAAATTTAAGGAGAAACAGGTTATCACCAAAAAATTTGGATAGTATTATCTTTTTAAATTCTTGTCTTTAATAAGTTTCTATTAATTCCTATTTTGTTGAAAGTTGTCTAGAATGAGTTTTAATTTTAATTTGTAGCTTGCTTTCTCTTATATTAATTTTTTCTGTGATGTTTTTGTACCTATACTTTTTTTAAGTTACCCTAGTGTTAGAACTTAAACCGAGAGATTTATTTTTTGTTAATTTGTGTTGTTAAGTTTTGTTAAAGTATTTTATTTTGTTTAAAATAATAAAGATATCACTTTTTAAAGGTTTTTGTTTATTTAAGGTCCCATTAATTATATCTGCTAAGCTAAGTTTTTGTTTTTATTTATATGAGAATCTGTAGTTTATGTTGATTTTGTTTATCAACAACGTGACAAATAACAATTAAATTGAATAAAATTACCCACTACCTTTTCTACGCCACTGCCGAATAGATGGTTTCATTTCATTCGCCGCGCCGCGCCGTGCCGTCACAGAACAGGTTGTATTGTAGCTTGTAGCCTGTAGGTGACTTTTTTTTGTGTTCGCCGTTCGCCGGCGAGTGGCGAGTGACGAGTACTTACACTGCTTACACTATTTGTATTTGTGCGTGTCGAGTGTCGATGTGTCGATCGATGACGTTCTACGTTTCGCTCGTAACTCGTAACTTGTATCGCTCGCTAATAATCGAGTACTCGTGATTATTTCCATAATCGAGTACTCGAGTACTTTTTCGCTCGAGTTATCCCATCACTAGTCATAAGCACACACCCAATTTTTTTTTAGTAATGTGTTTTATTATCAACCAGTATCTGCTAATTTGCCCAAGCCAGATATTCATAGTTACTTCCCCTGTATTCGCGTTAGTTGTCTTTCTGAAACCGATGTGTCTAGTGCCATCAATAAGTTGTAAAATAAATTAGCTTCGCGGATGATAAAATTCCTAGTTTCTTGATAAAAGATTGCTGTAATTTGCTAATATGTTTATAACTCTCTATTAATCTCTCCATTAACTTTATTCAATTTATCCTTGAAAACTGCTATGTTTACTGGATTTTGATGGATTTGTAAAGGTTTTCGATGCCTCAATATATTCCAAAATCAATTCTTATATAAACTTCCTAGCTGTCTCACTCAATATGTTTCTGAATTTCTGGATAGACGAGACCAAGATGATGTGGTATATAATGATTTTTCTAAGACTTTCGATCGTATTGATCATTCTATATTATTGAGAAAATTGAATTTGGTGGGTTTTGGTAATTCGCTTATTAATTGGTAATTCGCGTTTTTTACATCATATCTTAACAACAGGGTATAATTTTACAAGCGTTACATCCGTCACATTTACCTTAACTTCAGGAGTGCCTCAGGGGTCAAATCTAGGACCGTTATGAACCATAAGCGATGAAGGAAAAATAAGCAACCTTTTCAACGATTCTGCTCTCAAACAAGCAAACATAGTGGCACATCTCGAAAATTAACATTTTTAGTTAATTATTCCATAATACTCCCATATTTGTAACACTCGGAGTAGTTTCCACAAACACCAAAACACTTTCACTTCGCTCGACGCGCGTTTCGCCAACCAAGTTGGCATCATCCGGAGACGATTAAAACTAATCATAAACTACAAAATCTACCATATTTATACTATTTTCATGGTGACGTCACTAACGATATCACCGTGAAATTTACGCGTGACTAATGACGCTTCAATGATCGGTTGCTAAGCAACGCGTAAAGCGGGCTATACGGTATAGGTCCCTTGTCGCTATTCATACTACTTTAACATTTTACAATTTCTATGCTCTCAAATGCATCCAACTGTCTATTATTGGTCACATTTCTAACTAATCTTAAATTACTAATATATATTCTATGATTGTTGTCAAAAGCATGTTGTGCAGCAATAGACTTATCCGTTCTTCAATATTTTAGATGAGCCATAGCTCTTTAAATCTGGTGTTAATTGATCGTCTCTTTTGTCCAACATATTTTCGATCACAATCATTACAACTAATTTCGTAAATCCCAGACCTTTCATTTGGAACAATTTTATCCTTTGGATTGTCTAAAAGTTGTTGTAATTTATTACTCGACGAATGAATCGCTGTTATACCCACGTTTTTAAAGACCTTACTCAAACCCCGAGTAAACCGGGCTTCGTACAGGATGGATATATATTTTGGAGTCTATATCCTTTTGAGAGGTCGTAGAATTACGAAGTGTGTCCTTAAATTTACGCTTCCTAATTAGTTTTTCAACTATATCTCTAGGATAACCATTACTCACAGCTATATCTTTAATTAATACTTTTTCTTTTTCAAACCTCTCATTACTGAGAGGGAAACTTAGTAAACGATGGACAAGAAAATTAAAACTTGCCATTTTATGTTGATAGCAGTGGTGAGAGTAAGGGATATACCTGATCGTACTGGTATATTTTCTATATATATATATATATATATATATATATATATATATATATATATATATATATATATATATATATATATATATATATATATATATATATATATATATATATATATCAAATTCTAACCTATTGTCACTATTTTTAATTACTAATACATCTAAAAATGGAAGTTTTCCATTATTTTCTAGTTCATATGTAAACTTTACAGAAGTGAACGACTATTTAATTTGGAAATGAAGTTTTCTACATCCGCAATCTTAGTGTTAAACACGGCAAAAATGTCATCCACATACCTCAGCCAAATCCTAGGATAATACTCGAATTCTTCTTTTGCTTCAGTTTCAAATCGACTCATGAAGACATTAGCAATGAAAGGCGATAAACAGTTACCCATTGCGGTTCCTTCATGTTGTCCATAGAACTTGTCATTGAAACGGAAGCAATTTTGTTTCATACAAAATTTTGTAAGGTTTATATTCTTCTATTACTTATTTTCTATAGTTGTTTAATTCGAGTAAATCCTCAAGATAGTCCAAGGTCTGTGGAATTGGTACACTCGGAAATAATGAACAAACATCAAAGGAAATCAAAATTTCACCCTCTTGCAATTGAATAGTCTTGACCTTATCAATGAAGTCATTCGAATTTTTAACTGAAAAACTAGGCTGTGCAATGGGCAAACTTTCAAATTCCTTAGTCAACCATTTTGATAAGTGGTAAGTCGGAGATCTAATAGACGATACTATTGGACGCACCGAGTTCCCTGGCTTATGAATTCTTGGTAGACAATACAATCTAGGTACAGTAGGGTTACATACATGTAACCTATTCTTAACAGATGGAGTAATAAGGTTGTTACATGATTTGAGGACATTTTTTATTTCATTGCTCATTCTTGGTAAAGGGTTTCTAGTAAGTTCTTTACAAGGACCATTGCTAATTAGGTTGTTTACCCGTTCATAATAGTCATCTTTATCTAAAATAACAACCTTATTACCTTTATCTGCTTTTAAATAAAAACAGTCTTTCTCGCGCAATCTTTTGATAGTCTTTCTAGGATTCTTTGAGCATGACTTTCTATTGTCTACGTTATTCATTATATTTTTAGAAATTTGGTTCCTGCAAGCAACTCTGACGAGACCCTTGGATGAATCATGCAGATATTGAATTGAATTTTCAATCCTTGCCACGACATCATCCAAAATCTCATCAGAAGGGGCTACAGCAAAGTTTAAACCCTTGTTTAGAAGGTCAATTCAGGAATTTCTTCTTTATCAAAAGAGTGTGACGAGTGATTTTTCACTCCAAGACATTTTTCTTCGTAATTCTACGACCTTTCAAAAGGATATAGAGACTCCAAAATATGTATCCATCCCGTACGAACCCCGGTTTACTCGGGGTTTGAGTAAGGTCTTCAAAAACGTGGGTATAAGAGCGATTCATTCGTCGAGTAATAAATTACAACAACTTTTAGACAATCCAAAGGATAAAATTGTTCCAAATGAAAGGTCTGGGATTAACGAAATTAGTTGTAATGATTGTGATTGAAAATATGTTGGACAAACGAGACGATCAATTAACACCAGATTTAAAGAGCTAGGGCTCATCTAAAATATGGAAGAACAGATAAGTCTAGTGTTGCACAACATGCTTTTGACAACAATCATAGAATAGATATTAGTAATTTAAGATTAATTAGAAATGTGACCAATAATAGACAGTTGGATAATAGACATTTGAGAGCATAGTAATTGTAAAATGTTAAAGTAGTATGAATAGCGACAAGGGACCTATACCGTATTATAGCCCGCTTTACGCATTGCTTAGCAACCGATCATTGAAGCGTGATTAGTCACGCGTAAATTTCACGGTGATATCATTAGTGACATCACCATGAAAATAGTATAAATATGGTAGATTTTATAGTTTAAGATTAGTTTCAATCGTCTCCGGATGATGCCAACTTGGTTGGCGAAACGCGCGTCGAGCGAAGTGAAAGTGTTTTGGTGTTTGTGGAAACTACTCCGAGTGTTATAGTTACATCAAAGGTTTCAGCCCTAGCCAGTAGTCCCATATTTGTGATAAATCAACCAACAATAGTGGCACATTTTTATCTTCCTCTGGTACCGCTAGATGGAACTAGTGTCACTAGTGGATTTCGCGCGTTTTTCAACGGTGACGCGGACAACAGTGGCACAATAATCTAGTGTGTCACTGTCACTGACCATTTTAGAGTACGGACGCAACAGGGGCACTTATTAAATAGTACGTTAAGTTTGATTGAATATTATAATTTTAGGAAACAATAATGGCACGCTTGAAGTTATTCCAGTATTTTATGTTTAAATTTTATTATGTTAGTCTAATATTATTGGATCGACGTAATTTGTGTCAGTTTTGCAGATGGACTTACTTTTAGTAAGTTATGTCAGTCACTTTTATAATAGCGTGAAACATGCCAGACTAAAAATTAGTTGCTTTTTTAGTTTAAGAATTATGTTATTGTTTTCCATAGGTTTTCTAGATTACAAAAAATAAAGAATTTTTTGAATTTCTTCTTTAAGTTCCTGCATCGAAAATTGTTATTTATTTTTTGTAATAAAATGTTGCCAAAACTGCAAACTTTTTATTTTTTTTAATTAAAGAAGACGTTTTGTGAAAAAAATAGGAAAATTAAAATTTTATAATTAATTTTATACAGATATATCAATACAAAACTTCTAATGTAGTAAGAGAGTTGATATGGAATTTGAAATTCAATTCCAATATATAAATTGTAATTTTCTCAAAACTAATATTTTTTATGTGCACCCAGTGAATTAATATGTATTTCATAGTCCTATCTCAATATTATGTTACTTCGTAAAGGTCTTGGAGATATCCTTATATAACCACATTATTTATCCGGCAGTGAAAAATTTTACTTTATCAGCATGGTATTATGACAAATCGATTGACAACAAACTTGATTACTTTCTCTCCATATATATCCAGTGTAACGGATAGTAAAGGCCAGGTAGAGGTGATTTATACAGATTTTTCCAATACTTTTGACCGTATTAATCAAATTATTATATTATTACACAAAAAATCTAATTTTTCATTTAGTAATCCCCTTCTTTCATTTGTGGCGTCATACCTTTCTAGCAGAATTTAATTTGTAACACAATGGTTTTCATCAAATCACTTCATTGCCACCTTCAGGGATCGAATTTGGGGCCAATGCTATTTAATTTGCATATGAATGATCTGGCCGATATATTATAGACTCTTAAAAACTTGTTTGCTGATGATCTCAAAATTTATATTTATTATGCTGTGCGAAATGTAGACGATTAGACATTTATTCAGGATCAACTATTTGAAATTGCGTAGGACGCAAGGTCTGTGAATTTTTTTTTTAGAAGGAGGATATCAAAGGCAAGCTACCTATTAAAATATTTCAGTATTATTCTACTTTAATTGCTGCGAATTCTGCATATAGCTAGGTATAGTTTGTAACATCGAAATATGAGACATAAAAACCCGAGCAGAAAACCCCCATTATATCGATATCTTCACACCTGCTACCGCATTTTTAACAGCGTTGTCAAGTATAACCGATTTCCAGGAATTTAAGGAGAAACAAATGATTTTTTTATACATCGCCCATCATATTATGACATTATCATGTAGTATAACAAAATATTGATCACACTATATACCTTTCGTCATATAAAACAATTGGATGGTGAATGTGATGCAGAATAAGATTGTTTCCCATTCAAATATTACGGATCCATTTTACACGTTCCTCGGCCGTGTCACATCGGCATCATTGGCATTCATTGAATGCCTAATACTATCGAACGTTTTGTGGTAAAGTGGGGTCAACAATAATCCCTGAAATAAAATTAATACAGTTATTCTTTAATTCAATGTATTATTTTGTTGAGTTTTATGTTAAAATTTATTAGTTATTAGTATTCTATCAAAATATAACAACTTGTTGAATGAAAGCGCCTTTATAGTGACGATTTTAGCTCACTGTAAGAAAAGTTATACTCACACTAAACACTGAAACGGAATGCTGACACGATAGCGTGATATTAAACGAAATGAGCATTAATCCCCGTTAACAGCAGACTGGCATAGTGGGATAGGGAAAGGGCAGTCCAGGAAGCCGTAGTGCCGGCCATGAATATATTGGTCTGCCTTTAAAACGTAAGTTTCCTAGGGAAAGCTCCTTATCAAGAGCGCTTCAGTCAAGAGCCCATTGAAAAGTTTTAATTATCGCTTTCATTGTAAAACTGAATATTCAATCTTACTGCACTTTAAAGCACTTTTGAACAGGTGTTCTCGCTAGGTGTAGAAGCTTGATGGGAAACGCTAAGAGAATCTTGAGAGCTGCCATAATTCACGGAGTATCTAGTTATATTTTGTGTACCTACCGATTATATGCGCGATATTTTTTATAATTAATTTCTGTTCATCGTTATTTCCATTATTTATTCTTTCCATGTTTTCGATTAGTTTATTTACCTCTAATTGCTTTTCTTATTTTTGATTTTATGCAAAAAACGATTCCACACACCTTCAACCCATTCAATGTGGCATTATTTGCCTCAATGAAGGAGAAGCCTGGAGAGAAGTCCTTATGGAAGAGAACAGGTCTATCAAGTTAGCAGAGCAAAGTGAGCAGATATAGCAGGCACGATAAGCTCTATAATTATCCGGATCACTTACATTTTAGTTAATTGTACTATCATATTTTTGAGGATCAGGTGTTGCATGATCTACTTTGATATATAACCTCTTTAAGACCTGCACCCATATTGTGCGTAACATAAGACGAATTCCGACCAATTTCCAACTCAAATACTTGTAGTGTAAATCCTTAGTTCCGTGGGAGGCCCCGCAAGCTATTCAAATTTCCACTTTCTTATCGCACACACAGCACTGTTCGTCGTTCAACTTGCCCTTATCTGTACAGTCTCTCCCGCATATGGCCATATTTTAAAGATTGCACAAAGGATGGTTAATTTAATTTGCTTCGTTGAAAATAGGAGGTGAGCTTAGTAATTGCGGCCTGGTGGCCACAAGATCCGTGGTTTGGAAATAATTAGTTCTTGTGTTCTTACAGCCCCTTAATTAATTACCTACCTGGTTGATAGTGTAAGTGGTAAAATTTATGTCGCATCACAGGAATTAAGGCCAGGTCGTTAATGGGATCGCTGCGTTCACACTTGTCCAGCACGGAGCAATAAAAAACTTTTTTGAAATTTGATATCCCTGGGTGTGGATTAGTTGTCCTTTTAGGTTACATTTAACTTAAGAAAGCGGCATTGTGCGATGACATTTTGAGTTTCCTTTTTGAATGAGAAATTTGAAAATAAAAAAAAACATAATTTTGAAACTTTTTTAAATTAACGATTTTTTTATTTCATGTATCATCGGGTGCGAAAAAGGTACATATTGAACTCAAATTCACAAAAAAAACTCGGGCCTGCCCGAAGATAACTTCAAATTCCTTTTTTTATGTAAAATTTTAATGAAGAACTGATTTTAAATTATGTTCAAACGCTACAACCAAACGTAGATTAAATAAATAAATAACTAAAATAACACTAATACCGCAATTTCTTGTTTTGTCGAGACAGGTCGTAACTGGTTTGGTTATTTTGGTGTGGCGGGGGATGTACCTGGCTCTAGTGCTTTACGCTTTACCTAATTAGTTTAAGCGACGTCTTTGATTGCGATAGACGTGTTTTCCATTAAATATCAAATTTACTTTTAATTGTATTGAAAATTTCAAAATGCCCGAGTGAAATGTGAAATATTTGGAACACCAAGTGAACTTCGTGATAACGTCCTTCCAACGTATTCTGATGTTATATGGTTGTATTTGTGGTATCGTGAAATTTTCAAGGATAAAAGCAACAAAGACCCAAGGGTGTTGGACATTTATAAAAAAGTTATTGTTGATATTAAATCTGTTTGGCAAAAAGATCCTTCCCTTCCTATTATTTCAGACCAAAGAATAATTCAGAAAATAAAAGACTATAATGAAAAGTATAACGTGATAATGAAAAATAAACTGGTTGACAAAATATTTAAAGACGATAGTTTGAAACTGTTCGACATTTTTCCGTGCAAATGAGTCTCTTCTGTTCAAAGTGTTCAAGTGTTCTGTTCAAGATTTCTCTTCTGTTCAAAGTGGAAGTATAGAAAAAGAGGACGACTACTGTTAGCAAATGGATAACAAGGATGCTACTGATTGTACCGAGACTGATATGCCACAATCATCAACGTCTTCAAGATTTCCTTAAAAAAAGGACTGGTTTTATCTAATGTGGCTGAAACATATGAAGGGGACTCTCAGATATAAATACGTCTCTCCTGGTGAACGCTGTACTTAGTACAGCGTTTACCACATACAGCAAGTAAAATTAGAAGAGAACGAAAAAGACGGAGGGAAAATCTAGTTAATATGGAAATGGGACAGCAAAAAGAAGTCTCTGGGATCTGGAAGGCACAGTTCTTGTAGCGGAACCAGGTTCTACTTATTTGGGTCATGTGACGCCTACTTCCGGAAGTGCTAGCAGTATTAAAACAAGGCTTTTTAACATCCTTCAAAATTATTTAGGTGAAAATTTAAACAAAATTGCTGCAGTGGGCTGTGACGGTACAGTAGTAAATACAGGCTTCAAGAATGGTATTATAACAATTAGAAGTTGTTGAAATTAAAAGAAAAACATTTTATGCTAATGAAATGAATGTGTAATAGTTTCTATGATATCTTTATGTGCCGATGCCGGTTTGTTATAAGTTTTGTTTAGGTTAGAAGTATCGAGGACAGTAACTTTTAGCGCCGGTTGCTCACGCCGGTTATTAATGGCTAAGTTGCTTATGTAAGCTATTCCTCACTTCTTATTTATATTCTGGGTTTATAAACTCTTTTAAACAATTCGTCCTATAATAAACGTTCTACAGTTAAATTTCTTCGATTGCTCTCACAATTCCTCCCCTATTTCCACTGAAAAACTCAATAGAAGTTTCCCCAGGAAACCCGGTTCATTGCTTTATATGCCTGTTGCACTATAATGAACGTCCTCTTCGTCATTTATTTCATGACATAGATGGAAAATAGATGGTGCCGATGCCAGTTTCTTGTTTAATCTGCGCACGCAAGTTCGTTGTGCTATTTATGGACTGGCACAGATGAAATGAAATAGATGTTCCAGAATCGTGTGTGAGCGACAGAGATAAAAAATCCATAAAATTGTACACGGGATAAATTGTAAAAGGAAAGAATATTCTAGTGGGCTCAGTTCCTTGACATCGTCGGTTTTTGTTGTATCGCGGTTCCCTGTTACGTCAGACATCACGTGTAGTGTGTTTTTCTTGGACAATTTTTATTTTTGAGAGAACAGATTTGTTTTGTTGTATTTAACTTATATTCGTGTTTAGTTTTTAGTAAGTATTTAATAAATTAATCATGAATAAGATCGGCGATTTAAAAGCTTTCAGTAACTTTTCACTGGAAGAAAAACTTAAAGTTATAGTTAGGACGACCAACGCCTTAAATACGATTTAAATATTATAAAACAAAGTGGCAGTGGACAAAAATCTCGATCCCGTATATTTAATAAAACTATCTACGGTAAAAATAATTGGTTGTGTGGATGTGAAGAGACTAATAAACTGTTTTGTTTTGTATGTGTCCTACTTGGAGATGACGGACTTTAAAACTATCGTTAAAAACTTTCATCGCGTGTGTTAACTAAATTAATTTTATAACTTTTTGTTTAAATAGACATAAAGACATTAAGTAGTTTTAGGATATCTCGCGAACTAATTATCCGATTTCGCTCAGCCTTAAATGAACGTGTGTGCTTTGTCGTACTCTAAATTTTTTATATCAATTGTTTTTGTAAAGTCAAAAGCCGCTGAGGTATGCATTAAAAACGATTTTCCCATGATTTTAATTGTCGGTCCTCCTTCTCCTCCATTGATCCCGTCTGCACAAACCATGACATAATCATCATGGGAGGACCCAATTTGATAGATTGCGGGGAAAAAAAAAATTTGAGTTGTCTGTTTTCGACCCATATTTATCTCCAGATGACCCAACATAATTGCTTCATTCTGCCGGAGGCGCCGGTCAATATGAAATTATTTAAGATTTATTCTACAGACAAGGCATTCAACTTAAAAAAATAGAACTACTAACTAATATACGCTATTTGTTCGTACTATCTAAGCTCATCAAACTAGTTCTTTTTAAATATTCCAATACCTGGTAAATAAAAATAGATCCTACAACCGTTTCCTACCGTGTCGTGCATTTTTATGGACAAATTGTGGGTCTTGGAAAAACTAACGTGCCATATGTCCCCTTCTTCAACAGGGTTTCCAAATTAGTACCTAATAATGGTCTTTACTATTACTACCTAGTAATTAGGTACCTAACCTAAAGTACTTTTTTAATTATTCTCAGACCACCAATGAAATTCACAAACTGCAATAAATAACTATAAACAATATTTAATTTCCACAAGCCATTGTGGCCGTGCGTCTTTTTTGCCACATATTTTATCCGTTATTCCCCAAGGAGATCTAATTAAATGTTTCGCGTACATTGATCAAATCCCCAATTCTACCGGATAATAGATGAAAGAGGAGTGAACCGCGATACATTTTCAATAAATCAAGAACGTGGGCGTATACTGGACCGATTATATCGGGAAAAGTATTCGAATGCGTCGTGGAATCCTCTTTTATTTCGCATATTTCCACATAGATTACGGGATTCCCAACTTCAAAAGAAACGACCGAGATCCAATCACCTGGAGATTGGGTTCTAATGTTTATGTTAACTATACGTGTTACAGTAAAAACGTTCAGAAACGACAAATTTCTTTCACGTTTCTTGTTTTCGGGGCTAAGCATATTTGACTTGCTGCTCAATTGCCGAATCCAAAAATGAGTACGCCCCCTTGCGGAATAAATTCGAACCGAGGAAAGCGAGTAAAAATTTGTAAACCGTCGTCTAACCTTCACGATTCCTCGTTCACGACGTTACTGTTGTGGTTACTGTGGTTTTATTACTCTTTAGTTTTACTGTTGGCTGTGTTTTTTTGCGAAACATTTACGACCCCCAGGAAAACGAGTTAATAATTTCCTTCACTTCGTTTACTGTCGTTTATTGTTGGCTGTGTTGTTTTAACGTTGTGTTATACTTTTTGTGATTACCATGTCCCTTAAAAGTATTCATAATACAAACTGTTGTGTTTATGATTGGAACTCAAGAAATGGTACAGATGGATCTCTCCATTTTCACTATTTTCCGAAGAAAAATTCCGGCATTAACGTGAAAATGATAAATGCGCTGGGAATCGAGGAAGAGATTGATAAGAGGAAAGCTTGGGAGAAGGTTTTTGCTAATGGGCAAGCCAGTGACAAACAATATGCGTGTTTGCTCTAATCATTTTAAAACAGAAGATTACTGTTCAAAAGATAAGGGATATTTATTGAGATTGGATTAAGTAAAAAACCGCGAAACGCGTAACATAACACAATCTATTTTTGTTTCAGATGTGGACTTAAAACAACCTAAGCTTAAGTGACACGCTGTACCTTCCCAAAATTTGCCAGTAAAAAGATCACTTGCAAGTGCCAAGAGAAAGTCCAACGATTCTAATCGTGAAGATAGATTGAAGAGACGACTAAAGCTCAATGATGAGGCTACTACAAGTATTAGTGAGGTACATTTATGTGAAGGTGAAATATCTTTACCTGTCAACGAGGACAACCATGATCTCGAAAATGTACGAACTTATAAAGACCTCATTGAAGGCGAAAAAGTTGCAGTTCATAATCTTCTACGCCTTCATGAGATTTGTAACTATAACGTTGATAAAGAAGTTCAAGTTTGTAGTGGAAGTAAGTATGGGAACCCTTGTAAGTTTTCATTTTACTTTCACCTAAGTGTCCAACAGCATTACTGCGATTCTTGTGAATAGAGATCGAGGGTTTCTCTGCCGTGCTCTTTCCCCTCGTAAATTCAAGGCTGAGTACGGCACGTACTTTTGTTATATTGTTAATAAATTGAATACCTGTTTAAATAAGTAGTTATATTAAAATGCTTAGTCTTTTTTTCATGTCAAAACTCCCGATTTTCGTTAGTAACCAGTGCATCTCGGACAGGGTTAATTTAAATTAAATACAACGTACACGCACACGGCTTAGTGACACTCTGTTTAAATCGTTGTATAGCACTGTAATACAGGGCTGTATAAGACTATACTTTGCTAGGAGCACAACATGATTTGTTACACAATTTGGGAAGGAAAACTGAACTCAATAAAATACGGAAACTGTTTTAGGACATTTATTCTGACCATAGTCATATATGCAAGGGACAATTGTTCTGTTTGTTGAGACACTCGCCTCATATAGAGTTACTGCCTAATCTGTAGTTAACATGGCTAATACAAATCATGAAACACTACTTGCAGGTAAGGGAAGACGTGGCGATACCTTGGTACCATTTACTTCTAGATAATGAATCGTATAAATAAACAATGACGTACTGTCATTGTTTATGGCAATCGCCATTCTGATATTAGCGTAGGCAATCAACAAAATTATGTGATTGTGACCACGCAGGGGTTACCGAAGCCTAGTATAGGTAAAACTTCACGGTGCCCAGGGAATTTTCCCTGTATAATGTTGAGTACCATAGTTAATATAGAACTTGTGTTATTGTCCCACAACCGTTGAACCTCTGAAGATTTCTCCGCCTTGCAAGTACATGTAAACTCTACAAAGGTTGCATCTCCGTCTTTGTGGATGAGTTTCCCACTTATTTCATGCGGAGAGTTCTTTACACCGCTAGTTTGCAAACATAGTGCTATAATTTGCACTAATTCCATAGTAGCAGATGTAGTTCCAAGTAAAATTATATGCTTGGCATTTACTAATGCCTCACCCTCTACAACACATCTACTCTGTGGAGTGGCTTGCAGGTAAGAAAACACTTTTCCCAATGAAATAAAAACCACTTCATTGAAATCGTCCATCATAACCTAAAAATAACGTTGTATATCAGTACAGGTACGCCGTATAAACATCTATTCTACTGATAAACAAAACTACATACCTTTGTTTTAAAAACCCCTTAAAGTGGATAAACGATTTGTACTTATAAAAATGTCCCAGTTAAGAAAATGTTCTCGAGTTTAAGAACAGCACACGAAAACACGCAACGGCAAGGAAGAAATTTTACTCGCTTTCCCGATATTTGTTTACAAACATCAGCGCCCCCAACGGTAATTTTAGTCGCCAATGGTGACGCGGGACGCTCATAACGGGACCTAATGGACCGTAAGATAGGGTACTGTTGAGGTAGTCAATTTTTTGTCTGGAAATTTGTGGTCTGAATGTGGCTAGTTGGCTGATGAAAGTAAGGGTTGTTTTAATGCCTGCCTCCCGTCAAAAATTCTGAAAATCCATTTTTTTCCTTTTTTATGATCTTATATTGTCTGGCATTTGAATAAAAGATTGACATTGATAAATAATTCAGGAATAAAAAATGTCAGACGGTTTTTAATGGTCGAAAAGGTGGGGTTAACTTGCAAGAAGACAGTTATTTAGACGTTTTTTTTGTCTGGCAATCGAGAGAATGAAAGGTTTTCTTGTGAAAATTACGCCGAAAAATTGCCAGACGGTAAAAACCGTTCGAAATTGAGCTACCCGCGGAAAATTATGCGGACATTTTTTAGCAAAAGTAATATGCAAAAAAATGTTGCCAAAATATATGCAAAGGCCTAAAAGCGGACATAATACATTGTCAGACAAGTTTGACTGTTCCATTATTTATAACTAAATAAAGAAGTTACAAAAGAAATATAAAATTTTCCACGATTTTTTTCGTCTGGCTTTTCGTAGTTCTATTTAAAATACGTATAATATACACACCTAAAAAGTGCCAGACAAGTTGAGCTGTTCGAAAATTTATTAATAAATAAAAATTTACAAATAAATATGCAATTTTCCACATTTTTTTTCGCCTGGCATTTCGAAATTTTACTACTAATAAATTTTACTACTATTACTACAGGAAATTTAGACGAAAAATGGGATCATCTTCGGAGAAATTTATAATGAACTGGTGTACAAGTACATTTCAGCACCCAAAACAATATGTGACAAGTCTCAAAGTTCCCGGTGTATTCATAACTTTTGGCAGCGGAAAAACGACCTCAAAAGTATCTTTTTCTTTTTTTGCCAATATCATCGTTTCCATCGATCCTATGTCTCGTAAGGAATAATAACAATAATTATAAGTTAAAATCGTTTTTGTTGGAAACATGTTTTCACACGCTTTCCGATTTTTTTCGAAATCAATTTTACTTTTAAAATGTTTTGTTCTGTTTCGTCTTAATGGATGTTTCTGTTTTCACTATTCCTATAGAATTGTCAATGAATTGTCTTTTAAGTAAAATAAAAATTTTATATTTATATTTGTAAACATAAAGCGAAGATTTGTGCCGTGGGTGGTTACAGAACACACTGCATGAGTATTATAATTTGTTTCTTAATAAGCACGAATAGCCGTTTGACTAAAAAAAATGAGATTACTTTGAAAAATGCACACAGATGTAGAGGTTTAAAAAATGTGGAGCAAATAATATTTTAAAGTGATTCAAATATCGTACCCTGGAGGCCGCTGACTTAAGACGATCCCATGTCCCGAAGGGATTGCTTTATTGAAGGCGCCTCCATACGAATACACTGTGTGTATGTTTCCAGTATGAACCACTTTCTTAAAGAAAGTCTACCCTCGGGCGCTGTTATGTTAAATTCACCTAGTCACACGTTTTTCATATCGCCGGGAACGAGTATGGTAAAAATGCAGACAGTTGAAAATAAATAAAATTTACGCTTCTACAGATTCGGCTATATTTATATTAGGCGTGTTTTTGCGATTATGTATTCCATCGATGTATATACCATGGATAATAAAACCGTCATTATTTTTGTCAAAATTATAATCAAATCAAAAACTGAGCTAACATGAATGGCAGAGTATTCATGGCCAAACACACCGAGCAAGAGATCGGCGAGAGTTTCAAAATATGAACCATTCAAATATGTAATCGTAGCTCAATAAATCTAATTTTAGAGTAGCGAAGCTTTGCACTAACTAACAAGAGAGTGAGAGAGAGCGGGGAGAGAGAGATAGGTATTGTACATATTGGCTTTATGATAACAGAAGTGTGACACATATGTTCGTGATTCTAAATGGTGTAGATTTCTCGAGAATATAGCATCAATCGTTGTTCCTGATTTATTTGTGGCAATGTTCCGGTCGTTATTCATATCTAAACCGAGTTTCCCACGAAGAAAGTGAAGTAGTGGCAAGGACGCATCCTCCGCGAAAGGATCATCATCCATTTGGATCAGATTCGAAAGCTCAATCCAGATATATCCAGCAGGATATACATATGTAAGTAATATTGTATTCTGGTTAATTCCGTTTCTGTCACGATCGTTTATAAATTACATCAAAATTGCTTTCCGCTTTAGAGCGCTTGTGGGAGATCGTTGCCCAAGTCAAGGCTGCATTCGATATCTCTGTTTCTCTCTCTCTCCCTCATATCTGGCATATGCTTTATCTCACTTGCGAGACGAAAATGTTATATAATGTGTCGTGACGAAGTATTCACTTCAAAAACGCGAGAAGCAGTATAAAAAAACGACTACGTCACTTTGGTTATACATTATCACGTGACCTGTATTTCACCATCGCACAAAGCGCCATTTTATCCTTTCTTCACCGAGTAGGAAAAAAGCATTTTCTTCGCACACTCGTTGGAAAAAGCATAGTATATAACAAATAGCAAAAATATGTTTGTTCTAAAATCTCATTTTCTCCACTACTTGCGCAATATGAATAACGAATCGAATCAAGTATTGGCGCGAGTTCCATCTTTGCAAAATGGTATATCGATGGCTTATTTTTAATAAGACGTAACCCCTGTAGACCCCATTTTACAAGAGGAACAAAAAACTGCATAGGTTTATGAAATTTCACTTAATAAGTATTTTTTTAAATCAAAAACAAATCAAATCCATGTATTGTATCTTTATTTTTGATTTATTTTGAGATTTACCATAAATTACGACAATAATTACGGTGTTTTTTGTCGTTATGTGGTAGTCCTAGAAACAGAAACATTGAAATGTAATTATACAAATTATTGTAACATGAAAAAGTTTATTCTTTGTCGTTATGCGATACAGTCATAGAAAATATGGGTGTCTTTTGGGAGAACTGACTACAGTTGTTGCAAGTGTTACCATCTTGAAAATTTTATTTTCAACCTTTCCTTGAACTGTTGAAAGTTACAATTGTTTTTATTACACTCTTTCGCTCTTTGTTCTAGTTCCTTATATTCGTCATCAAAGTTTAGCTTGTACAAAATTTTCCCTCAAGGTTGTACTTTAGAGCTCTCAAGTTGGCTACTGTTGAATCTTTGGCTTTTTTTCTTGGACGTATTGAGTTGTAGACCAAAGTTGTTTTGTCATCATAATTCAAAACTGATGTTTTCACTGGGAAGATGGATCAGTCTGCGTTTCAGTTTGCGCTCAATGCAATAGAGCATTCGAAAGCACATTATTTCTATTCGGATAGCCGTATCCGTCAGAATAAAGGATTATTCGTCGTTTTTCAGTTAAGCAGTGTTTTTCCAGATGATTAATTATCGAAGTGACGAATACTGAGGTACTGAGATCGCCATCAGGTTCATCCCATAAGTAATTCGAGCACTGATGTGTAGCTAGGTTGAATATGGTAAAGTTGTGTACCTGATGTTCTGTCTTGTAGTATGCAGCGCTAACATTTAGAACGAAACACAATTTGACAGCTTGAACATCCATCGTGAAAGTATAATTCAGATTTTTTTTCCAAAGGTTTCTTTTTTATCCATAGTTTTTTGGTTTCTTGCTTTGTCTTTATTCAAAGTGTGGGTTCTATATTCCTCCTCTGATATCTGACCAATTTTATAAGAATGGCGAGTATCGCATTCGTCTTCGCTCGGGTTGAATAGTGATAGTTTCATCTCCTCAAACACGTTGTTAAATGGAAAGTTAGTGTAGGATTCTACATTGTCCTGCTGGCACTTTTTCTTGTAACATTCATAGAGTTGTGCTTTGGATCTGAAAGTTTGTTCTAGGTAAACTTTATAAGTATCCTTCCTACAGTAATGTGACGGTTGCCTAGGCTTTCAAAACAGCTGTTTTTGTTATTTTGTTTCCAATTGTGCTGGCATTTTCGATTTTGGGTGTCTTTCGTATGATTCCTAATCGACTTTTTTAAACCCACAACTGAATCATTTTTATTTCAAACCAAGCGTCCCCAGGAACATTTTTTGCAGACAACAAATTTCCCGTCATCTTTCTTGAGGTGATAAACAAATGTGCCCATTCTTCTAGAAAGATTCTGTTATAGTCAACTAAGCTACAGATGTAAACTTTTTCTTATCCCAAGAAAATTTCCCATTTCAAAATTTTGAAAACAATGTGTCCATTTGTTCCTTGGTAAAAGTGTTGCAATGCTTCTTGCATTTTAAACATCCTTTTGAACGACAGCCAATTGAGATCTGGCTGGACGTTGCTGATTTTGACTTACTTCTCCATTTTTCGATCTTGTGTATCCAAGATAGGTTTCACCTTTCATTATTTTTATTTTACTTTCGTTTCTTTTCCAATTATCAGAGTTTACCTTTTTACGTCTTTTCTTCACGCTTGAGGTGGCATTTACAACAAGATTTTTTTCTTAGTTGCATGGCTTCTAAACACACAGTAGCACCTGCTTCGACCTATTGCATGGTAAACAATGAGGGTTACGTCATGTTACAGTTGGAAATATTAAAACGAAACGTCCTATTCATATACCGTAAATACTCCGCCTGATTTTTTGAAGGTTCCGATATATTGCCAGCATGAGTAAAATAATATTGGGAATCCAAGCAAACCAAAAACGAAATATCGGATAAATTGAAGGTTACGTCCTATTGCAAATAAGCCATCGATATGGTACCATGCGCAGAAAGTATAATAAAAATAATAAAAACTGTAATTTATTTGGAGAAAAAGCCAAAATAACTGAGGATAGGATAAATGTCCCAGTGCGCGACAGGTACCCAACGAGCGACAGTTATTATTATTTCCCCCAAAACAATTAAAAACTGTAATACGCATTTTAACCAATAATTTTATTCCGTTCACTGTTCCAAATGCTTGCTTAGCGTAGCATTTAATTAGCCTTTAATTACAGTCATGTTATTTTTGCCATTTTCGTTGATAAGGAACCGATTTACTAAATACTGCTCTGCTAGGTTATTTGAAAGTTGGCAGAGCGGCTAATTTCTCGGAACCATTAGCAGCCTATTAGGCAGAGCAAACCAAGCCATTCTATAATCCCTAACCAACGTGGAACATTAAACAAAACCTCCGATTAACGATTAACACAAATGCAAAACAAAATGAAAACATCAGCCGCTGTCAACCCTATTACACAGGACGAGATGTTAAAGTCAAAAGTACCCATAAGTGGCACAATTCTTGACACACAAGAAAAACCTATAAAAGATATTTTAAATCTATTTGTAGACTTTTACTACCCACCTTATTAAATAGGTGAAAGGAGACGCACTGTTGAGAGAGTGTCGAAAATATGTGGCACAAAATATTAACTAAAACACAAGAGAACCTCACACATATGTCAAACATACTCAAATACTTTAACTACCCACACTGTTAAACAGAAGGAGGTAGGCGAACTGTTAAAAGTCGATAATATCCGTAAGTGGCACAATTTCTCACAAAATCGAAATTAAAGTAATCCTGAAACACAAGAGTAAAAATATTTAAAACATGTTCAAAGATTTTAACTAACCGTCCTATTAAACAAGAGGAGGTAAACGAAGTGTTAAGAGTGGAAAATACCTGTAAGTTTCGGATCATTATGTACAATTTTGAGCTATTTATTAAAATTTACACTTTAATAACTCGAAAAACTTAAGATTCCACTGATAACCAAAAAAATTACAAATCCATAAAACATAAAGATTACAAAAAACATGCGGCAATAGTTGTTGTAAATATTAATGATGCAATTTTTTCAGTAAAAAAGTTGATTTATTAAATTCTAATTACATTTATGTCATAGAAAATCTCATACTATATGAATGTACATGTAAATCGTACTATTGAATTTAGATACTTTATACTTATTACGTTATTCATTATAATATTTTTAAATATATTAATCTTGTTATTTATAAATACCTTATCTTGAATTATAATCACTTATCCATTAGTTTTTGTCTCTTTGATGGCATTTCTTCATCGTTAGATTCGACAAACCTTCCCGATTCTAGTATATCTTCGAAATCTTCAAGACCATCACCGTCTTGGTCTCCAATATTATCTCCAGTCTGCATTGGTTCTTCATCCACAATTTCATTTGAATCATTAACTTCCTCGTAGGTTTTTTCTTCCACATTGGAGCATTTTTCAGAACCATGACAATTTGAGCATAAATTTGTGCATTTTAAACAATGTTTTCTGCAGCCACATTTTAAACTGTTACATCTAGTTTCACAGCTGCAGCAAATAGTTTTGAGCAATATTTCCGGAATTAACTTTTTTGGTTGTTAATTATAGTAGTATATTTCGATTTGCAATTTTTTTATTTATGTAACATTATATGTAACATTGAATCTTACGTTTTTTCGAGTAATTAAAGTGTCAATTTTAATAAATAGTTCAAAATTGTACATGTTGATTTAAAAAAAAATTCGGATTAGAATTTTTTTCGTTTCGTTGCATTTTCTGAGAACATGTACCATAGTATTGTATATTTTTTTACACCATCAGAAAGTAGAGATTTCGACGAACAAAAGGCCCTCCGACTTTTTTAAATAAGCAGATATTTGACGCGAGAATTTTCGATTGAAAATTAGGGTGCTTTTTCGATATTAAGTCAAAATAAGGTGAAAAAATAAATATTTTATATAAATATTTTATTTTTTTTTATTTGTTTTATTTTTATAAATAAATAAAAGTAAGTTTTCACCAAATTTCTTAAGAAAAAAGAATTTTTTTTTATGAAAGAAAAATAAAAAACCAAAAACTTGGTTATTTGAATTTTTCACACAAATTTTGAGGTTATGTGAAAAAGTATATATATAAAAGTTGTAGATCTTTTTATTACCTACAACTTTGCTATTTAACTTTTTCCATAGGACTTGTTATTTTGCTGAATAACGAGGTAAACCGTTTTTTACCCTTAAAAACTCACCCCCTTCCACTTCAGAACAAAATTATTTTTCCTTTCATTTTCGTTATATTCTCTTCATTTTCCAATGAGTTTCATCCTACTATTATTTTTTTCACTTTTTACCATTTTCAAAGGAACTTTTCATTTTCATTATTAAAAACTAATTACGCTAAAAATAGAATCTTGGAAACTTGAATTAATTTTTTACCTTCCTAATTTTTATAATTTTATTTTGCTTAAAATTGAGCTTATGTTTAAGTCCTTCTACAACAGTCTCTAATTATTTAATTCTGCGTTCATTAGTGCGAATTTTAAGCCTCGCTAGCATGTAATATAAGTATCGCCTTTGAAATGCAATTTGTTTGATTTTCAATTAGTAACACAAGTCAACAACCCCCTCCAATGTCACCCACGTCCAATGCTTCTGGGTTTATTTTATTGCAACACACTTCCCTCGCGATAGCCGACGGTGTACTTTAAATACCCCCTCGAAACCGGAGAATATAAACATAAATTTTACTCTAATTTGCAACGTGCAATAGCTTTAAACTTTGACCATTTCGTCTGTTTTAATAGCGTGTAAACACACGGAACAACTCAACTCAAACACCCAACTGCTCTGGGTTGACTTAAATATCAGTCGTGTTAAACTGCAGTTTGCAACAGACGTTCGAATTCCGTATGGCAATGGAAAACCATGAGGCATTTTAAATAAATATAATACTATTTATTTAAATTAAAATGTACAGGTACAAGCACAATGAAAATGTTACGCGAAGAGAAATTTTAAAATGAATTAAATAAAATTGCCTTGGGTAGAATAATAATAATAATTATAATAATCGTCTTTATTCACTTCCATTAGAATACAAAAGAGTATATAAGGTAACAAAGTACCAGGTTGAATTTAATTCTTTACAGATAAAACAAAATAAAAGTGAAAGGTAAGGTTTCAGCTTGAAGCTGTTTTTCGAGAAACATAAATACACAAAATAAATATCAATATATTTTGTCTGTTATCGACACCGTGCGCGTGTATGTACATGTGGCGCCGCTAGTGTCGAAGTTTGTCTTCACTGACGTGACCTCATTCTCATATTTTTATCTGAAAACTATTTGGGTGACAACGTTTAATATTGTTGCATAGTGTCCTTTACTGAAATAATCTGTCTAATAAAATGTGCACTAATATAAGAGAGGGTCACACACTATTTGCTGTGTTGTTCAATGTAAAAATAAATACGGTACTACTTCAAGCACCGTAAATTTTTTCTCATTTCCATGCGACAACATCCCAAGATCGCGCCGAGAGAAATGGATTAATTCCGTTAAATGAGTGAAGTAAGTACATTATATAACTAAATACTTTACATTTAAATATACTATTTAATTTCAAACTTTGTAGATTTTTCAAATCAGTTAAAGTCACTAATAGTTTTATGAGCATGAAATTGGTATGAATGTCATTTCCTGGGCGTTGATCTTTCTTTTCGAATTTTGCGGTGTCACCTGCTGGTTCGTGCTTCCCTGCAATATTTTATGTTAATCTGAGATCATCCTGTATTAAGGGAATTGTATTGTAACGATTCATTTATCTCCCACACATTGTGTTTTTGGATTTTCGACCGTTTGAGGTTAGGCGGCTACTGTAACACACATTTGTGTCCTGATATCGAGACGCTGCATAAATTTCCTCTTAATCCATTAGCAGACCTGTATCCTACGGGACATATTAGAGAAAAACCCTTAGTAACAGGGGTTTTTACTAGGGACGACTCTAGACGAGTACCCTTGAGGCCTGAAGTCACAGACCCACTTCTTCATGTTTTACTTACATCTACTTAGTTCCTTAGGTTTGCCTACGGTTACGTCTCTATTACCTCTACGGACTATGGACTACGCTGCTACTTAAGTAGATAAGCTTTAGATATTACTGTGTTTTCCTTTTGTACGATATCTTCTGTACGAGGCACTATATACATATATTGTTGCTTTTTTTAATTGATCGTTAGCAATGATCTTGATGAGCAATGAGCATTTGTGTACAGAATTTTATGTGTTAAGATAGTTCCTACATATTACCTTTGATGTAGCTACGTCAGGGGTATTATTTACATCAAACAATCACCGTTGGCCACGGGTAACTTAACCCCCACTGTTAGGTAATTTTTTTTATCTACGACCATTATAGTAAATGCTAGATTACGTACAACGCATAAACTAAGTAAGCGAGTCATTACGAACTGTCGTGCGTAAACTGCAAAATCGCACAGCGAGGACATTTGCACTTAACAACACACATGCTCTCGCAATTATTGAGTCGTAAAGCAATTATGCCTTCGTGGAATAACTTTTTCCACTCGTGCGTAATATGCTATTTACAACTCTTGTTACGTAATATACTATTAAATTTATAGGTAGGTATATTATGTGTACAGGTATGTTTTATTTTCGTTAATCATAATCAGCACAGTAAGTCTATGATAGTTTTGTAATATAATATAATTTTAATATATCGTCCCCTTAATACTACAACTGGTTAACTTCAAATTGTTGATTTTTCAGGAGAGCAGTTTTAAAGCTGCCCTTTTAAAAAAAGTGGTAAGTGGTACAGCAAATCTGATTTTTTTCCCGAATATATGGTAGCTAGCTTTATTAATCTAACTCTTTCCGAGTATAAAACACAAAATTTATTTTTCACTTTTTTTTTGTTTATAAACAAGATAATATATTTACTTTTAGCAATTAAAATCTTAGACATAAAAACATAAATATCTAGTTTTCATTTTGGCAGTAAATACACATTTTTATATCAAAACAACATTTTATTTCTTTGGTTTACACAAGAATAGATACAAAATATATAACGAACAGTATGAATTATAATCACTCGCTTTCACTTAGTTCGGATTCAGATAATGGCAATTCTTCTTCTTGAACTAGCTTCGTGAAAGGGAAGTATCTCAAAATAGATTTTATTCTCTGTAGGGATTGCGGACGGTTTAGTTTTAAAAAAGGTTAAAAGATCATTGTATTTTTCCTTCTTAATAGGTAATCTGCTCTGATACAGCCAATTTGGGATATTGATTGTTGTATTTGAATTAGGTTTGGTTTTTCTGTTGCAGTTAAGTTCTAAATTCTTCATTAAAGCTTTATTTAAATCTCATAATTAAATGTGTTAATGTTGAAAAGTTCATACAGCAAATTTTATGCCAAGCTACTGGTTTGCGATTTTCATCTGTATTTCTAAAAATCAAGGTTTTAGCAGCGTGGGTCTTCTAATCTAATATTTGCTCATGATTTATGTCATAAACGAGGTATGGTTTGTCACCCTTTCGCCTAGCGCTCCTGGCAATTGTCTTCCATTCTTGGGGCAAATATACGTTACCTACTCTTTTGAATTCTGTTAAAATGGCTGAGTGCATGGAGTCGCACTCCATTTCACTATGTCCCACGAACAAAACAAAAGTTCTATACTTTCCAAATGTAGAATTTCTTGGACAGCTGTTAAGCACATACTTGCTACGTATTTGTTCAAATTTTGCCCTCCACATCTATCGCTAAAACACTGAATCTGATTCACTGTCTCTGGCAATGACTTGAAGTACTTATACAAACAAGTAGCAATCTCACAACTGCCACGTTTGCCCTTAACCTCTGTTCACATGAAGTAATCACACAAGAGCATATCTCGAATTGAACACTTGTTGCACCAGATTTTAATAAGACTTGAGGCGCACAGTTAGATGTTTCAAAATGAACACTTGTTGCTTCAGATTTTTGTCGGACCTGGGACATATCCATATTATATCACTTGATTTATCTATTTTAAAATACCGATAGAAGTTATCTAGTTGTAGCAATAAAGAGAGAGTAGAAAATTGAACTGATACAAGTAAATAACTCAAAATGACCAAAAATTGAGTTAACTAGTTGTAGTATTAAGGAGACGATATAATTGTTGGTGTCAGCGAGGTACCGATTTCCATTGTTTCATTGAAGTAGGAATTATTTTTTTTTCATCTAAGTCTAATGTACAACAACCCTCATTCTAGTGGCATTACCGACGCCCTGAGATCCTTTTTTTGCTACACCTTTAATGCAAGACTCCGATTTACCTTCTCCTCTCCCTTTTTGGGAGAAAAATTGGTAGCAAGGAACAGTAGAACACATTCAAATTTGAAATTGTTAACTACATAAGATCGCTAAATATAGCATTAATTGTCCATAGAGACTCATATTTCATGTTTTTCACATACGTAACTAATGTATAAACCCACAAATAGTTGAAATTGCAGCAACTGCAATAAAAATATACTCGTATATTTATCCCTACTATCCTATCCCTTCTCATATCATCAGCTTTGGATATAAACGAAACTGATGACCAGCGAGGTCAAAACGTGCGATGCATATGAAAACAAACGAATACGAGGGCTTTGTGCGCTTAACCAACCCTATTCCAATAATAACACTCCTACGGGGATAACCACTTTTCAAAGGAAATGAAGTAAATTTCCTGAGAATCCCAATTTATCTAGGATAGAAGTTGAACTTATTTTATATATAAACTTGGAACAAAAATATTGTAACTGAAATTACGAAAAATTTCCGGATGCCTAGCCAGCGAAATAAAATGCATTTTCGTCTTTATCTGCCGACGCGAATGAAAAATGGAGGAGAACCAAAGGAACATTGAGGAAAAATACGAGGCCAACGTATTCTAAGCCATATTAATGGTCACATTTAAACGGAAGACCCCCAGAACTCTTAACCGACATTATTTGACAAAGTTTAGAAACTTTCAAAGCCCTTGATATACATATATATTAATCAAACGCCCTAAACTAGAAGATAAATAAAAAGCCTCTATTATAGTATTTATGGGTACAGCTTTCCAAAAACGATCAATAAAGCACAAAGTTGTAGGAATTATTTTCATTAAAATGAGACGTGAAGTCTTATCGGAAGACTAATGACCATAAAGTGTAACATTTAAAATCACGTTTGATATTATTCTTTAGCGGTTTAAATGAGTTTACTCTTCACCAAATATACTATCCAGGATTGATCATCAGGGCCGTGTCTAAAGCTGTGATCCTGTCAATGCATATAGATTAATAAAACTTGCCCCAATCTGCAGCTCGCGAAAATCTTGTGAATACATTTTTTAAGCATCCCAGATATGTTAACATGTGGATTGAGATCTTGAGAATAGGCGATATGCGGGTTAGACAATGCTCTTAGTTATTGCTCTGGAGCGACTTGTTGACAATTTGTATTTAGTATGGCGCTACCATCAAAGTAGGTATAGTACTCCAATCGGTTTAGTGCGTTTATGGCTTAATCCCAGAATTGACTCCTGAAAAATTTCACAATAACCCATTTTATGCCTTCTGAAAACTGTCCATCTGCTAGACCCTTGTCGGCCGCTGCGTCAAACAAGTACAGGTCCTTACGGATAGTCACTGTCCTACGTCTTTAGATTGAATACTGACATATAACTATTATCAATCAATTATTCATGTATTAATCTATAATTAAAAATTAAATATAATTATATCATATTAATACAAAACACAGTAAATATACCTATGTACATAAAATAAATAAGTTTAAGATTATTAAAATATTAGGATAGGCATTATTTTATATACAAATTTGAATAACGGTCAGCGGAGTAGCGGACAATGACAAACTTAACTAAAAAAACAGATCACACTAACTTTGGTGTAAATGCTCAGAATCCCACATCAGACTAATCACTCTCACCAAAGTCACTATCTTCACTTGAATCATCATTGAGATCGCTAACTAAGTCCGGAACAAGGAATTGTCTTCTTTTTTTACGTGATCTACGCATTTCCTCTAATGCAGAATTTTTTTTTGTGATTTGAACCTTTAGTGTCGCCCATATAAGTTCGATGGGATTAAACTAAGGCGGTAAACGTACAACCTTATAGCCTTTTTCTTTGGAAAACTCGTCAATCCGGTGCTTTTTTGAGAATTCCTTTTGTTTTCGAAACTTCTAAAAGTTGTTTTTTGGTATAGCTTAGTTCGAAGTATAAATTATTTGTGTGTAAAAAATTCTGGATATCCTCTTTTTTGAAGTAGTATTTGGAATTTTGGTAGCCTGAATCGAATGACAACTTGCGTTATCCAACACAATCGCTGTATTTTGAAAGTTTCCATAAGCCATTCTTCGAAGATTTCGGCCGTCATATTGTCATGATAATCCAGTTTTGCGTCTGCGACATTTTTTGCAGACAGAAGCAAAGCATTCTCTATCCAACCTTCTTCTGAGCCTGCGTGCAAAATTATGACGCTGTTTCCACGCGACGGCGGTACATCAAGACACCAGTGAGTGTCGTACCATGTTTCATCCAGATAATTTGTTGCCATGTCTTGTTCCCGGAGATCTTGAATTTCCTTTTTAAGTATCTGCACCGCCACTCTGAAATTCTGCGCGATTCCATAAGCACTTGACGCTTATTGATTGTTTTATGACAAAATCCGATTTTCCTCGTAAACAATCATAGGCTTTCCTAACTGCAATTAATTTTTAAATCGTTTACAACCTTCCTGTGTAACATCGTAATAGTTAGCACGACATTGTTTTTATATGCATCGTAAACTAGACGTCTTATTAAATCAGCATCTTCCTTTTTCAAGACCTGAAAAAGTCTTGCCAGCGTTTTTTCTTATCTTCCGTGGTTGAACACCATTTATGACAATTTTTCTTACTGTGGATTCTACACTTTTCCTAAATTCCTCGTTGGATACTGCGAGTGATGTTGATTTTCTTTTTAAAGGATGCCTCTGGAATTTTCTACGCCATTGCATCAAGTGTTGCCCTGACAGGCGCAAATTCTTTTGAGCATTTATTTCCTGGACTATAGCGTTTTTACGCGCTTCTAATTCGACGCAATTCTGTGTCAAATGTTGGGCACACGTTACACTATCCGATGGCCGATACAAATCACTGGTAATCAATCAATTATAGCAGCCGGGGCCATCGCTTAACGCTCCCAAATTGTTTCAACGTCAACACGTAAACGGGATGTAGACTATCAGGCGCGGAACGAATAGTTATTGCAACATATAGACTGAAAGGGAATTTAAGGAAATTGTAAGGGAATTCTAAGGAATGTATATTTATACAAAAACAAGTATTTAATGATTCATCAGCTTGATATTTCTACATTCCATCGCTCCTAATGGAGAGAAGTCTATTGTAATCGTTGTAAGAATCCCTGATTTTATTGATATGATCGCCTTGAGTGCTAACTACGGACTGTAATTTTCTTCGCTATATATCAATAACTTTATTGATAAGGAACTGTTCAACGTTGCCCCAGCAGAATGTAATTAGGTTTTTAACTCTTCAATTGAATAGAAATTTTGACTCTCGTGAACTCGCAAAATCCACATGTGGAGTAACCCACAGGTTTTAAATCAGGGCTGTTGGGTGGTCACATTTCTGGTTCCATATAAGCTGGACAGTCTCTACTACGGGTTTCCCAAAAAAAACTGATTAAAGAAATAAGTAGATTACCCTCCTTTTAATACTACCTAAAAAATTCAGAGTGACACAGTTCGTCGTTTTTGAGAAAAAAATTATTATTTTTAATATGTCATATACTGCATAGTGAATTTTTTTGAATATTGTCTCTCTAATTTTAAACAAAGTACATACAGAGATTATTATTAAAATACATACATAGAACAGAGAAACTTAAATGAAAAATAGTATGCAACTCAGGAAACTTAAATATGTTTTCTCAATTTACACAGCCACCTATCAATCTCACATTTTTCATAATTTGCAATGTTTGAGATTTTGGCTTTCTTTTTCTTTAACATTGAAATTTCTGCAGCTGTTGTTCCTCTAAATCTTCTGCTTTTTGATCTTCTATAGCCTTAGAATACTTGAAGTGGACATTTTTAGCTTATCGTTTAATTTTTTTATTAATTTGCATATGTACTGCTCCTCCACTATTTAAAATTGCATCATAAACTTGTCGTCTGGCAATTAATGATTTTTCATGCATATTTTCAATTACATATTTTTATTTATAGAAAAACCACTTTCGACACTAGCATTACCGTGTGGAAAACCTAATACCATTTTAACTATCTTAAAAAGACCATTAACATAACAACATTAACTCTAACTTATTTCTTTAAAAAATATCAAGGGTTTCAGAATTACTTTCATAACTGTTAAAATGTTGTTTAATGATATCAGTCTCATTGAAAAGAAGTTTAAATTGAATTGAAGCATTTTCTGCAAGTTCTAACAAAATTAACTTTTGATCACATAAAATTTCTAATAAAGTATTCATTCTCTCCTTCGCCATGTCTTTTTAATAGGTCTAAAAGTATGTTCGGAATAGGTCTAAAAGTATGTTCGTTTATCTCTATAATATCTATTATGACGTGCATCATTGCATCTCTCTCAGTCGTAAATTTATCAGCTGTTGTCAGAACTTGGTTGGTCATGCGTTAGTCATACGCAATGAAATGCAGACTACTGAAATTAAGACAGTGTCGTATCGCAGGCAAGCTTATTTGTATTATTACAATGGCCACTAAAACAAAATGAATTATATTAAGATAAGTGGAAATTCGTTCATTCATTTCCAGCAGAAGCTTAAAATGCCATGATATTTAGCAGTATTTACTAAATTCCCTGATATTTCCAGGTATTTTTTTAAATTTACAAATTCCCTGATATTTCCAGGTTCTCCAGGATTTCCATATGAGTCCGAACCCTGTGCTACCTAAAAAGTTCAGTGACACAGTTTGTCGTTTTTGAGAAAAAAAATATTATTTTTAATGTCATACACTACATACTTGATTTTTTTGAATATTGTCTCTCCTACGGGTTTCTCAAAAAATCTGATGAGAGAAATAAATAGACTACCCTCTTTTTAATACTACCTAAAAAATTCAGAGTTACACAGTTTGTCCAGAAAGAAAATCTCTTGTACTCCTTGGGGTATGCGAGATATTAACCATAGATATTTTTTTTAAATTTGCCTATATATTTCATTGATCCGTTAAGGTATATTATTAATTTCATTTTTTCTACTGGTGTGTTCCTAAAAGTTTTAAGGAGTCTGTGACTATTTCAATTTTCAAGTCGGGCGATAGAAAACTTATGGCTAATTACCAACCAATCACTCTCATAAATAATTTGGTAAAGTATTTGAGACAGCTCTGAAAACAATTTTTTTTCTAGCGAAAAATCAAATTTTGTGGAGTGGTCAGTTTAGTTTTAGGGATCAAATGTCTACCGAAGATGCTGTGCATCAACTTGTTTGTAGATAGTAAAAATTAACAAAACATGTAGTGACTCGTTACGGATTACCATGGGCGTACCTCAAGGGACGGTATTGGGGGTCCTATTTTGTTTTAAGTTTATATAAATAATATCTCTAAATTATCCAATACCACTGCCTCAGTAATCTAATATGCAGATGATACAGCTATATTATCTTTACCATTTCCCTTTTTTTTAAATGATACAGCTATAGTATCTTATCTCTCTTTTATTTGTAAAATATTCGTCCTGCGTAGGTAATCTAATATGCAGATGATACAGCTATATTATCTTTACCATTTCCCTTTTTTTTAAATGATACAGCTATAGTATCTTATCTCTCTTGTATTTGTAAAATATTCGTCCTGCGTAGGTAATCTAATATGCAGATGATACAGCTATATTATCTTTACCATTTCCCTTTTTTTTAAATGATACAGCTATAGTATCTTATCTCTCTTGTATTTGTAAAATATTCGTCTACTAAATTCGTCTAAATATTGTACTACTTTTTTAATTTTGTACAATATTTTGAACCTGAATTTTGAACCTAAGTAAATAAGATGAAGGGCTATTTAAAAATGACCAGTAACTTATTACTTAATATTTTCACTAATTTTAAGGAGCGTACGTAACCAAAAGTTATTACAATGTAAAAATATGCTCCTTAATTTTGTGACACTGTACATATAATTGAAATATATTTACTCTGATTAATATATATTTACTCTGATGTGTAAAAATTACCTACAAAATACATTTTCTTCCAACGTCCTTCGCAGGAACTACATATTATATTTGTGGGACATCCATTACATACGCTGCGGAAGGACACGAGGGCAAAGAATCCTGGCATGTTGCGGCTTTGAGGGCAACCACAGCGAGCTTGACACTGTCTCTTATCTCTCAACTTGAATGGTTTCGACATCGCATCACTCCGATAGTTTTTGCTACTACTGGCAAGGGTTTATAACTCGTTAAAGGTAAAGGGTTGCCGGAAAAACGTCTACAAAAACATTAGATCTAGGAAATAGAACACGTGTGGGTTGAAATACTCTAATTTCAAAAGGAAAATTATATTCCATATCACATTTATTTTTCTACCCGAAATACAGTCGATTCGAAACATTTTCAAATGTCGGTTCACTATTTATACAGTTGGAAACTTATACTTATGGAATCAATTCAGAAGTTTCAAAACTAAATATCTCACAAAAATGCTGCACGATACACGATGCACTTACAATTCGGCTCCACGTTGGGCGCCATTCTATTGTCAGGTAACTCAAAAGTGTTTCTGCTTTTATATGCGGATTATACCTACCTGGCAGTTGACCGGGTTTAGTTTTCCTTGTTATACGGTGAACGCTCATAAAATATACCTGAATGAATTGAAATTAATTATATGAGGGCGAAAGCAAAATTCTCGGGAATTTTGGGGTTACTGATCGCAAATTTTTTGCCAAAATAAATATTCAAGATGGGGGCCTCACGTTGGCTCTCGAATTCTGCGGTTTATTGTCCGATGCTTCTCGAAATATGTACAGGGCTTTAATTTAAGCCCGAAACTTACGTGGCAACACGCAACAGGCAATACTTCGGTCGGTACCATTTAAAAGATAAATCCCCAGAAATTCTTAGGATCTCAGAATTACACCAGTGAGGTAGATATTTCATTTTTATATGTGAAAATAATCATACTAAAATAAATAATACCAGAAATAAATCATTTCAAGTTAAAAGTTTAGAAAAGAAGTTTAAGAAGTTGAAAACAAATCTTAAATGGTTTTTATCAATTGCCTTCAATGCAAGACATATAAATAATTGATAAATAAATGTTTCTATACCCTGGTTCCGAAATAGTGTGGAATAATTCATACATAATATCACACCACCAGCACAATTGAACGGTCTGCCTATTTGCAATCGATCACAGAATTTCTTAGTGTGCAAATTTGTGTATACTCTATAGAAATGGTGGGCAGAACTCATTAGTAACCGGGTCTACCGCTCTCATTGGTGACTTTTAGGCGGTTCTAAATTAAATTAAATTTCATTGGTCAGAGGTAAAGACGCAGGATTTCCTTGGATATATTGACGCATGCGCTGTTTCATGCACATATGTTTTGGCGCGACAGTGGCGTTTCATTGTGTCTTATGTACGATTGATTCGCGATATAAATTAATTATAATATTGTGTTATACGTGAGTGTTTAGTGTTTTTATGCAATGGAAGCGACGAATGCGAGTAGTAGTGGTTCTAAACCAATAATTCCATTCGTAAGCGACCGAATTTGACAGGAGGAGAACTGAAAATAATCAAAAATGTATACGAAGGAATACACATAGGAACGTTCCTCATACTGTGAGCAGCTGGATATCCAACATGCTCTCTAAAAGAGCAGTACAAATCAGTGCAGGAGACACTGTCATAAGAGGACTGGTTGCGAAAGGCTGTCCGCAGGGAGGTGTTTTATCACCACTGCTATGGACTCTGGTTCTTGACAGCCTCCTAAACCACCCTAACGTGGAAGGATTCTACACAATTGCATACGCAGATGACTTAACGATACTGCTTAATGGAAAATTCGAAGGAGCTCTCTGTCAGAGAATGCAGATGGCCCTAAGAATAATCGAAAATTGGTGTGAGGAGATGCCCTATCCGTCAACCCCAGGAAGACGGAAATGGTACTATTTACAAGGAAAAGAAAACTGGAGCCAATGAGAGCACCTGTTCTCCTAAACACAGCACTAAATTTTGCACCACAGGTGAAATACTTGGGGGTAACTTTCGATGCTAAATTAAACTGGAATCTTCACCTCGAAAGAAGAATAAATAAGGCCTACATATCACACGAGCAGTGTCGCAGGACCGTAGGGAAAACCTGGGGAATGAAACCCAGGGTGGTCCTGTGGATTTACACTGTTATCATAAGACCAATGTTGGCCTATGGGGCTGTTGTCTGGTGGCCCAAGAGTCAACAAATAACAGCAAAACTCAAGCTAGGCCAGGTACAAAGAGTTGCCTGTCTGAGCATAACCGGAGCCATGCGAATAACACCAACGAGAGCAATGGAGATAATGCTGTGTCTTCCACCACTAAACCTACATCTAGAAGAAGTGGCTCTGACTACCATGAGTCGCCTTAAATCTGTTGGCATACTACCAAATGCAAGCTGTGGCCAAACCAGAAGCCGCCTGTGGACTGAGGCTGTCAGAAAGATACCCCTTTTACAGGCATGTGCAGATGGTATTCCGCCTCGGCTTGTCTTTGATAAATCTTACACCATACATACTACTGGTGAAGACGAGGCCGGCGTTGAAGGTGTAAACTATGTCTTCACGGACGGATCAAAGAAAAAGGATGGAGCAGGCTGTGGTATATATTCCAGGAATCTGCGACTCCGATGCAGCTGGACTATGGATAAAAATGCCAGTGTAGTACAAACAGAAACAGTGTTGCAGCGAAACTTCAATTAATAAAGGAAAACACCCACATAAAATGTAAGACATTATGGGATGAAACAAGTAGCTGTCAGCTGGCCAGAAATCTCTTGAGATATCCCAGCGAAGAGACGGCGAGGAATTATCTGGCGATGTCCAGGGGTAAACTGCGATTTGTTACAGGAATCCTAACCGGACACTGCCGGGTAAGGAAACACCTCTATAATATGAGACAAAGTGACACACCCATCTGCAGAGGATGTGAACAAGAAGATGAAACGATCGAGCATGTACTTTGCGAATGTCCCGCCGTGTCATCGACCAGAAAATCCATATTGGGGGAACGTTGGCCTTCTATGGCCAATTTGAGAGAAATGCCCCTGGGCAACATCATCACCTTTTGTACAACATTGGGCTGGTCGATGACCTAGGGAGACATTTCCCTCGCGGAGGAAGCACAAGGGGCCCAATGGGGCCTAAGTGCAGCGGATCTCGATCCGCACTCCGGACATATTCCAGATTCCAGATACGAAGGAATATTGGAATGGTAATCTGGAATCACTAGAGAGGCATCAACAGAGGCAGTTGATATATGCGCTTCGTTGACAAAAGTCTGTGTGAATAGTGTGTTTCGTGCAATTACAGATGAGGCCATTGCAAAAAAGAAGAAACCCATTGCAAAAGAAGAAAACGGAAACTCGTGGCAGAAAGAAAATTGACGTCGAGAAAGATGTCAAATACGCAATTCGCCGGATTATCCATGGTTTCTTTTTTAAAAATGAGATTCCGACACTGATAATTTCACTTGCTATTTCTGACGATCAATCTTTACCCAAGTTATCTCGGAAAGTTCTTGTGAGAACTATGCATGTGATGAATTTTCGTCATATAAAACGAAATCGGAAAAGTCTTCTTATTGAGAAAAACGAAATTGTTTTATGGCGAAGAAAATATTTGGAAAACATTTTCTAGAGATTTTCTAGAGATTTTCGGATGTCAGACAAAAAAATTTAGAGGGGCCACTTGTGTGTAGCTTGCTACTCCTACGTCCCTACAAACGGCAAAATTCTACAAGATCTGTTTTGATTATCTCTCTTTGGCTGGGTAAGCATTAACTGTTTTAATCTCGGTTTTAATTAACTTCAGCTGTGTTCAATAAAGTGTTGTACAGTCACTTCAAAGTGGTGTTAATCAGGCTTGGAAAAATGTCACATTGACAGACAGTTGTCAATGTGACATTTTTCCAAGCCTATCACTAAAGTCACAGAAAAATATTTATTGTCAGTCAAAACTCCAAAATGCGTGCAATGTACCTCACATCGTTTCGTGTTTAAATGATGGTCTCTCCATCAGGGAAGTAGCCAATATTATGCACACATGCAAAAACACTGTGCTGAAAATTAAGCAGAGATGGGAAATGGACGGAATCCTTGAAAAGAAGAAGTCCACAGGAAGGCCGAAAGTTTCCACTCAAGAGCAAGATAATGCCCTTATACAGCACCTGGAGCAATAAACTTTCGATGTAGTGAGACGTGCTATACAAGAGACAAACTTTCCTGGGTCAAGAGTAACTGCCTGTCGGTGAATTAAACATTGTCCTTTAAGTAATCATGTAGCAGCGGAAAAAATGGTACTCGCCCAACATCATAAACAGGGAAGAATACTATTTGCCTTAAATAATTTGTACCGCGACAATTGGCATGAAGTCGTCTTCACAGGCGAAAAAGTTTTCAGTCCACGTTTAATGGGCATATAAGAGTGTATAGACCTCGCAATACTAGACACGACGAGCAATATATAAATAATTACGACAGAGCTAGAAGTTATCTGTAAATTTGTGGGTATGGTTAAAGTGCTTAACCATGGACTTGGAGTGTGTTGGAGCATAGAAGGGAGGTTAAATCCCTGGCATATAGAAATATACTAGAAAATGTGATGTTGCCTCCTGCGGAACAGTACTTTCCTGGTAATAATTATATATTTCAACAAGATAATTGTCCAATCCATAACGCAGGCATAAGAAGAGAGTGGCTTGCAACAACTAATATTGAAACGATGTTTTTGCCTGCGAAAAGTCCTGATATTAATATTGTTGAAAACGTATGGGGCTTACTGGCGAAAAAAATTTACTACAGAGACTTTCGGCCCCAAAATATGACTGGAATGACTGGTTAAATGCCATAGAGCTGGCCTGGGCCGAACTAAGCGAAGATGCGAACTTACGAGGGAATACTGTTTAGAATACAGAATTAAACCATTTAGATCATAAATTATAGAAATTAAATGTAAAACAAATTAATTAAAATGCCAGCATTGATATGATTGGCCAGATCATGTGAAAATAGTGTAACAAGAAGCTCATATCTAAGGAAATTCAATTGTTCAAATTCAAATAACTTCTGGAGAAACAAATAATAATGCAAATAAAATGGTAATGGCGTCCAAAGTAAGGACAGCTCGCTAAATGTGTGTGCAGAAAATTGTAAATTTTGATTATAAAAAATAAGTTTAAGTAAACAAATCTGTGCTACGGTGTAAGAATCCCAAAAGGAAATATTCTAGAGAAAATTTAAACAACGTATTAAGTGGTTTTTGAGTCGAGCCACATTTCAAGTGTGGCGTCTCCAGGCAGAGTCTACAGAGTGTAGAAGAGTACAGAAAACAGCAGATAATGCAATAAATATTTTCACATATAAATAAACAGTGAGTAGAGATGCACAAGATTTCCAATTTAATAAGAATTCAACCCAGTAAATAAACAAGCTTCGCTTCGAGTATAGCCGATTTCCAGACTGCGGTGCAATACCTATAGATGGCAGCAGGTGTGCTAAAGAAGTTAGCAACATAGTGAGAGTGCAACATCATTTCAAGAGAGGGCAGCGGTAGCAGACTCCAGCCCAAAAGTAAATAATCAAGCGAAGTGAGATTAATAAATATTGTGTTGTGCTTCGTAAATAAAAAGGATTATGAAAAGCGTCTTAAGGTAATAACCATTTTCAAACAATTTAAATTTTAAGGATACATTGTTCCAGAGGCCCATGCTCATGTAATTAGTTTAAGTTACGTAGGTTTTGGCGTAGGATATTAAGTTTTTAAAATTTGAGTTTCTATCTTGCATTATAATTTGCATATGTGTAGACAAACATACTTCCGGTTTGCAATATAATCTGCAAAATTTATAACTTTCTTCTTTGTGCTTTGCATTTAATTGTCGTTTAGACAAATTACTTCCTTTTCTATATTAATAAAATCAATGTTATATATGTAGCTTCTGCGTTATTATTATTCTCATTTCAAAGTTCACAATTTACATTCTATAATTGAGAGGATTATTAAATTTCAATACTTTATATAAAATATCTTAGATTCATTTACCAGTCAAAATAATTTCAACCCTTCAAGAGGAACATAGAGCAAAATATAGAGGCCTAATTGAACCTCCGGACCATAGAGGACTCAAGCTCTACAGTGAACCTTCCTCAAAATAAATAAGTGTTCTTAGAACTGGCGCCCTTATTGCGAAGGAAGCAATAAGGAAGAGACAGCGTAGGTATCCTGTTAACTTATCAGGTGTTTCTTTACTGTGCGATCACATATGCATGCAATAAAAGGCAAAAATATCGCTTTTATTGATTGACAGCCGCCTATCAGATCGTTCATACATACGACGAAATAATTGTTATTAATATTCCATGTAATAAGCTGCAAGGCTGTAAGTGAATGTTTCGCGTTCAGAAAAGGCATATTATTTTAATTGGAAGATAACACAGCTGAATCCATCAAAGATATTTTTTGTTACGTAATCGCTTGCCTTGTACCGAAACCCATCAAGATACAGCCAACAAATAAACATTTTATCAACAAGATCTTCAAAGCATGATCAATTAAACAACTGATAGATCCACGTATGCATATAAACTACATTATTTGGAGAAAGAGAAAATAAAAGATCGATATTAATAATGCTCATACATAATAATATCTACAGGGTGTCTCATTTTAGTTAATCAGGCATTTTAGTTAATACAAACGCGAATGACATTTCCGAGAAAATGTTTGACAGTTTGAAGGGGGACATCTAATGTTCACTGATATTTTTAACCTTAGGTAGAGGGTTCAAGATCATTCTAGGTCAACTTTTTGTCCTTTGACTATTTGACAAAATTTTTAGAGTTTAAATCATTATTTTTAATTGAACGTAATTTGCTGTGTATGTATAAGACGTACTGTATATATTGTAAATGTTATTTTACTTTGTGAAAATAGAAAAAAAAAATTCATAATATTAATTATTTCTGCCTCGCCCCGCTTGTTTTGTAACTAATATTACTTCATGAGTACAGATATAAGAATAAATAATTTTATATAACAATATCGATATTATTTTTTGTTGATTCACCGAACTAATCCATTATATAACATAAATGTAATTATATAGGTATATATTTCGAAAGTTCGAAAATTTGATATGTTCACTTCTATCGTGTGGTCATAAGCACACACCCATGTTTTTTTTATTTAAAACGGAACCCCATATTTTTCACAACGGCAGTCAATTTCACGTAAAAAAACATGAAACTTTTGTTTGATTATTTTTTCTGAAAACGAGAATTGGTTGGGCTTATTTAGCTTCCAAAATTGAAATTTTAAAACTTTGTGAATTTTTCCCTCGCGAATGGTGAGTTTCTGAGAAAAATCCCAAGAGACAAAGTTCTTGGATTGCTGCATAAAATCCTCACAAATTTTTGGAAAATTTTCTGGAAATTGAAAATAAAAAAAAATTAAAATATAATTTTCTGAAAATTTATAATTAAAAAAATATAAAAAACTTTCTATATCCTGCAATTTTTCTCAGAAACTCATCACAAATCGCGAGTAGATTATTGTTAGTTTTTTATGTGACCTATTTCATAGCTGTTGGTGTTCGTGTTCGTGTTGGTGTTCGTATTTTAAACTCGACAATTGCTATGTTTTTATGTGTTCTACCTACTTCATAGTTGGTTTTGTTCCCTAGTTTTTTTTAAATAAATGCTCTATAATATTATAAGTATTTATAACATATCTCTTTGTTTTTGATATATACTCGAAGTACAAAACCCATACCGTCTCATCTGCCATGAATTTTAATTCTTTCAATCAGTTGTTGCTAGAAGCTTAAATATTTATTGTACAACACTTTTATGAACTGCATGAACCGACATACCAAATAACACAGCACAAATGCTGTATAATACTTTATTTAACACGATTGTACAAATCGTCCTGAACTATAAAGTTTTTTAAAACTAAATATTACTAATTTACTATGACTATCAATATCCTCCCTGGTTCACAGGAGAAGTTATTAAATCCATCCGAACAAAAGCAGCTGCATATAGCAAGTACAAAAAAATGAAATCAGCTGATCTCTACAATGCTTTCAAAGCTCATCGATCTAGATCTAAACGTCTTATTGATAAGGCTTATAGAATATTTATAAAGGATTTTGAGCAATCATTATCTGGAAATCCCAAAAAGTTTTGGAACTTTATAAATAAAAAGAGAGGTTCCTCAGGTATCCCGTCTGTAATGTTCTATAACAACAGTGAACTTTCCAGTCCTACTGATATCGTTAATGCGTTTGGTGACTACTTTAACAGCGTCTTCATTCAATCACAACCAGTTAATCCATCTAATTTTTCTTTACACAACAATCTAGGACCTCACATAGACTTACTGAATATCTCTTATGAAGATGTTTTACAAAATCTGAAACGATCTAAGGATACTTTTACAATGGGCGTAGATGGTATTCCCAGTTTTGTTCTAAGAGACTGTGCGTATGTTTTTGCCGAGCCACTACAGATCTTATTCAATTGCATCCTACGTAATTCTTCCTTCCCGTCTTATTGGAAAAAACATATATTTGCCCAATACCAAAAAAGGGAAATCAAAATGATGTTTCAAATTATAGAGGCATTTCACTACTGTGTAATTTCTCTAAAATGTTTGGAACCATACTGTATAGTAAACTTTACTACTCTACCAAGCAGCTTATTTCGTCACGCCAACATGGGTTCATACAAAGGTTAACAATAGGTTAAATACAATAGGTTAACAATAGGTTAGATAATAGGGTTCATACAAAGGTTAGAGGTTAACAATATCTAATTTAGCGGTTTTTACTCAATATGTCTCTGAGGTTTTGAATAATAGAGGACAGGTCGATGTCGTCTATACGGACTTCCAAAAAGCATTTGATCAGATTGACCATAACATACTCCTTTTGAAACTAGAAAGTATTGGTTTTTCTGAAGCATTGATTAAATTATTCACCTCCTACTTAAGCGAGAGACACTTTATGGTCAGATATCAAAATTTCAATTCAATTACATTTTCTCCAACTTCAGGAGTTCCACAAGGTTCCAATCTGGGCCCCATATTGTTTTTAATCTTTATTAATGATCTTCCTGAAGTCATTACTTGTGAGCATTTGTTATTTGCCGATGATTTTAAACTCTACTCTGAAATTAAATATTCTACAGATTCCATCCATCTTCAAGACTGCATTAACAGAATGTCTTCATGGTGTGCGACAAATCATCTTAAACTAAATATAGCCAAATGTAACGTAATGACTTATACTCGCAAAACTTCATCTTATACTCACAACTACTTCATTGGGAAAGACATCATCAGTCGAGTTGATGTATTCAAAGATCTGTTTATTTATTTTGACAGCAAACTCACTTTTGTTGAACATATAAACCATATTGTTTCTAGTGCCTTTAAATCTTATGGCTTCATTTACCGCAATTGTCGGGATTTTTCCAATATAAGCACCTTCAAATCTCTGTTTTACCCTCTGGCGAGGTCAAAACTAGAATACGGGTCGATTATATGGTATCCGATTTATCACGTTCATTGTCAACATTTAGAATCGATCCAAAGAAAGTTCTTAAAGTTTTTGATCTTTTTGCAAGATGGATCTTATCCCCCTAGAGGTCTGGATCAGAATTATTTACTTGCGAGATTTAATTTTGACTCTTTAGAAACTAGACGCAATATCATGCTAATTAGATTCTTATTTAATATCTTGAATGACATATTTAATGAATATTATCTTTGTTTATTTGTTTTATTTTGTCATATATGCATATTATGCATATGTATATTTAGTTTGGCTAATAGGTATTACGTCTTATGTATTGTATTGCTGTTTTGTATTATTTTACTTCTACTTATACCTATTGTTATATTTTAATTATTACTTTTATTTCTGTAATTGGGGGTTTTTCCTATTGGAATAAATAAATATTATTATTATTACTAATTTAGTTTACTTATAATTAATGCAAGTAATACTATATTATATGAATGTGTTATATGAATAATACTAAAAATTATTAGTTTATGAATGTACGTGATAAAGAAAACGTATAGAGTATACATATCACACATTTTTAGAACCATCTAATAACAGTATTTTTCTTAAGATAATAAAAAAACCATCACAAGTATACTTAAGAACAATGTTAATAACTTGGATATTTCATTTAATTTTTTTTATACTGCCCCTCTAAAATGATACGCCTATGGAATTTCGTTCCCTTCGCCCCTCATCTCCCTAAGCCGTCCATATGCTGGTGAATGATCAGTCCACACTATTTCAGAACCAGGGTAATTCTTAGGTTTCGGGATTAAATGAGAGCCCTGTAAGTTGGGGTTTTTGTAATAAGGTTGATCTTGCAGCCGCCAAGATAAGGGACGTTTTCGTCATTTATTCGCTCCTTTCGGAGTCGCTTAACCATTTTTTTGTGAAATCAAATATTTCAGATATTAACTTGGGTTCGCCCAGCGCGTTACCCCCGCGGTATTTTCGTCAGAAACAGCGCCGAGAGTAGGTGATAAAGTAATATCGAGCGGAACCCCCAAGGTTCGAGTACATCATACTTCGCTTACATACCTAATGGACTAGTATTTGCATTATTTTATAGAAACCTCGCGTGCACCCGCAAAATCTGTGCATCTGAGAGCTCGCGATTCCATTGTATTGAGGTCAATGCATTATATTCAACATCACGAACTCCTTCACGAAATCCGGGTAATTACCGAGAAAGGTTTTGTTTTATTATTACTCCGCTTGCGAACATGTTGCGATCGTTAGGTATGCATCTCGTATGACTCGGCAGATAATTGCAACGAAAACATAAGAAAATAAGAAAGCCGAGTTTTACATAATAATTATAGGCGGTTTTCGGAGATCGATAATAATGTAATTCTAGCTCCAAACTGCGATAAATACATATAAAATAGAAAAATGGGTACCATACAGGGCTCCCAGTGGCTATTGCCTCCCAAATCAAGGCCTTACGGACCTCGGAAAAAGAAAAAAAGGACCAAATAGGAACCAAATAAGGTATCACTTGTATGTAAAAAAAAAGCAATGCATTGCAATAACCTCAAACTTTTGGTTATATTTTAGTGCTGCGTTGCTTTCTTAGAGAAGTGTGTAGTTCTTATTATAGTTCTGATTATTTATCTTATTTATATACGAGTAGTATCTTATTATGTACGACTGAATAATCTGTGTACAAAAACAGATTCAATCAAAGAGCTTAATGCATCAGGTTTTATTATCCTATCGAGGTTCTAGTAGTGTCGCGCCGGATCAATTTCCTGTGTCCCATAAAATGCATTCCTACATTTTCCTTGGGTCTATTTATTCTGCGGGTCCGGGTATTGGAAAATGCCACGCCGCGGCCGGCTGACGCCTTCAAATACCAGATGACACTAATATCTGACCGAGGGAATATTCCCACTATTTGGAGGCGAAGAGCTACGCCGCCAATTTTATGAAGCCCTCAGGATGCGGAAAGCCTTTCATTGCACTCCGACTCTTATACCCTTTGATACCATAGACCAGTACCTTTAATTTTCTGTCGTGTAATAAATCATAGGGTACTGTGCCGGTTCAACTCTTTATTGCAACTCTGTTAAATATTGCAATGCGCTAAATTCTTTTATTTTACATTTATTTTTTATTTTATTTTATTTTTATTAAGCAAATGTGTGGGGGGAAATAAAACATTTATAATAAATTTTAAAAAAATATATATTTTTTTATATTCATATTTTGTAATATTTTATTGTTTTTAATGAAACGACATTTCTAAAAATCATAGTATATGTATAAAAAAAGTAGGAAGTTTGAGACTATATTACCCTCCCAAGCATAATTCAATAGCGTTTAAAGTGGGCAATAAAAGTTTGCCTGAGCTAGCTCAGTTTTAAAAAAAAAATTAAGTAGTAGATGAGGTATCGAATCTACTAATACAGTAGACTCCAGTAACCGTTACGCAACCAAGTCAGATGGTTCCCAACTATACTAGGTATCTAAATTACCCTAAGAATTCTGTTTCTGGAATTCTGTTTCGGTCTGAAAAAAAAAGAAAACACAATATACTAAAATCAGTTAAATGGCGCGCTTTTCGTAATATACGTAATCATAATAGTAGAACTCAGTAGTAAATTATAGAGACGGAAAGTTTAACTTTTTTATTTTTATATTTTTTTTACTAAAAATATGGTAAAAAATATTGTATTGTAAATATTGGACATGTGTGTATGTCTGATAAACTGACAACAAAAAATGTCAATATGATTCTATATTTTGCTGTAGTTCCCTGTAATGGTACTAATAGAAGAATATTTGAGACTTGAAGGTTGAAGGTTTGACGAAGTCGGGTATATCATCTCAACCCGACTCGAAAGATACTCGAAAGTATAAAAGTTCCAGCAGATTCGGACAGTCAATTTCGTTCTGGAGGAGTATAAGACCATGCATTTTAAACGTGATTGTAATGAATTACGAGAAAATCTGTTTAATAAAATCACGTAGTCGCCAGTCGGTGGATACACGTTGTCTTAGATGAAGCATAAATAGTTGAAGTATTTTTTCTCTTTCAAGTTTATCGGGGTGTGCAACAAAATGCGTGTTCTAAGAACGTAGACACTGATAACGTAAAACACTGACAATATCATCAAAACTTTGAACGGTGTTAGTTCACGTTTCGTTAGTTGACATAATTAAAATATTTGAGAGTATAACATAGGTGTATACATTCTCTAATATGAAAAGCCACTAGACGCACCTTCTATAATTCGTGATTAGGACTCAGGTATTAATTATTACAGGTTTCTTTGCGGTATTATCGACATATCACAGATCAGATTGTTAATGATTTCTTAGCGCATATTATTTGCAAAATAGTTGTACTATTTCTGTTCTTTGATCTTTCTTTTCTATTGTTCTGTGGCTAGGTGAGGTTGTTAAAGTGTATACGATGAAAATTGAAAACGTGTAAAAACAAAAGCTGGCAAAAATACTCGGCACCTATTTCGATGTCATTTATTACTTGTCTATCTGCTAATGTCTATCGCCCTTAACGTTAAAGTCACTACATTCACATTTTCGAAAACTTTTTCTTAATGCTGCCCAAATTATTTCTATAGGATTAAATATGCAGTAGTATGCAGGTAACCGCAAAACTATATGATCGTGTATATTGGCTAGGATATCAATATGGTATTCGTTTTTGAAATTCTGTTCTGTTGTTCTTTATTGCCATCGATTCACCTGTAGAACTTTTTAGGCATGCCAATTCAAGGCCATGGAGTTGTGGATAGTCGAACAATTAAGCAATTTTCTGTAAATACGATGAACCTACCAAAGTACTTACGTCGCTACAGATTAGACATGCTTACCTGAAAAAAATCAAAATTAATCCAATCATATTCGATTATGTGGCGAATGCGCCGGGCGACGATGTATTTCAGGTAATATTATGTAACAGGTAAAAATATATATCTGCTAGCACTTGAGAATTTCTGTTCAAAATGGTACGCTGGAAAGTTTGCTGAAGTTTCCCTCGAAACACTAATATTTCTGCTCCCGAAATAAAAAAGTTATGAAAATCTCCCTTCAGGTATATCAATATTTTATAAAAATGGATTTGTATTTCAGTCGCCAATTTATTATTTATCCGTATATACTCGGGCCCACGACCTATGTATTATCTGAGCGAAGACTCCTTTGAATAGAGGAAATGATTAAAAAAAATCAATAGCCCATAAATTAAAAAGAAAAAGATATAACTAAATAAAAAACTTCTTTAATTAATTATAATCCGCAATCCTGAGTCTACTTGATGAACATTCATATCGTATGGTCGTACATGAGTAGACGTTGAAATAGAGTTCCCATTACTTTTATTGTTTTGCCTGTATTTCTTACCTGTAATCTATTGGTTTGTGAAGTGAAATTTTGTGGATAAGTTGTATGTATATAGAACTAATCTGAATCATTCATCTCCGTTGACTTTGATATAGGCCTGTTAGTCGAATTAATGTTGTGGATACTTGTTCGTCTCCGCTCACTTGGTCCTCTTCGATATAATGGTAGTCATATTGACTCGTGGTACTGGCAAGAAATTCGAAATGGACAACACGGAACAGCTTATAAACAAAGTATATACGAATTTTGCTTAGCAACTCAACAAAATAGTTGATAAATTTGAGATTATACTCGAGTCCAAGTTGAAGGAAGTAAATTATTCCATTCAGAATTTAACGTTTAAGTATCTTGGTAAACAAAATACTTGATAAATTTGAGGCTATAGTCGACTCCAAGTCCACGCAAATTAGACGAAAAAATATCGAATAGAAAAAAAAAATCATATACAAATTATATTTGGGTCATGCATAGTTCATAGGAGTAGAAGTAAGGATCCGAAAAGTTCCCACGTTTCCCGTTGATGGAAACACCCTTTTGGGGCGAAAAACCACCCCCAGACAAGACTTAGTTACAGTTATTCTCATTTTTCTTCGGATCCGTCATTCCCACGAAAAACATGTATAGGAACATCTATGGTCGATTTACGTACTCTGCACCGTTTTCTCGCTATCGACGTTCATAGTAGGGGGTAGTTTGGAGCGCTCGGCGAAAAATCGGTGGTACGCGAATATCTTCGAAACGGCTACTTTAACGTCGGGAATAATTATAATGAAACTTGTAGAGCGGATTCTCCTCTACGAGATGAGGTTCATCTTGTACTTTTCTTTTTTTATTTTTTTTTTGAATTTTCTCGTTTTTATCCACGTGTACTTTTTCGCCCAAGTTTCTTTCAAAACGTCACGGCACTGTTTGACCTTCAGATTCTGTCGAAGCTGCTCGACAGATTTCGGTTTGGGGAATGTGAGGAAGGAGAGCAGGCATGCATTGTTCAGTCTCGACCCTTGATCTTCTCCTGTTCATTATAGCCCTTTCTCCTGAACATAAAGACATTCGACTTTTGAAAGAATCCCAAGGAAACATAAAAGAGAGGATATACAGTTCTCGCGATTTACAGTCCTCGGATATCTTGAGAAACTGTAAGGAAACTGTGCTGTTTACACATGCATTTTGTGGTTGCGACACTACTTCTGCTCTGTTCTGCGACGTACGTTTTGAGCTGTGCATTAGATTAAACACATTGGATATCCGATGCACATCCAATTATGGCAATACCATAATTAGGACCAAAAATTAACGTCCATTGGACGTACTTCTTGAGCTGTCCACTGGATTAATCGCGATGGGTGTTCGATGGATTTCCAGGAGCAGTCTATGGACATAATGGACCATATATGGATCAAAATGGACATCCATTGGACAATATATCTGGGAATTAGTAGTTTACTAATTAACTTACTAATTATACTATTTCTATTTATTTTTTTTTTGTAAACTGAGCTAGGCAAACTTTATTGCCCAGTTTATCGCTGTTGAATTTACTCTGGAGGGTAACATTGTTAAGTGGTTATGTTTGTTTTCATTGGGGTTTCTGGTCACACAATGACAAAGTTGAAGCCCGCCCTAGTAGAGGAGGTATATTTTTTGTATAAAATATCAAATGTTAGTCATTCTAGTGCTGTAGGTATAAAACATGTCATTCTATATATATGTAATATCAGACTTTTTACGAGTTACGAACTTTAAATTGGCGTGCAAAATGTAGCAATATGGAGCTGTGAGAAACCAATTTACATTCAAGATTTAACAGTGACACGAAATTTTGAACATGAAAAATGATACCAGCAACTTTTTTAACCTAAATATATAAAAGCGAGCATCCAAAGCGGCTTTGCAAACTTTTTTAATATCTCCCTGCATCACATATAACTCCAAAAGTTTTGCGACTGCGTTTCAACACCGATACGACTTTACGGTAACGACACCGTTTAAAAGCCCCCGGAAATGGCTTATAATGAATTTTGCTTTTTCTTTTCACTTGATCCGATCATTAAGTAATATTGTTCGAGATAATTAATTTTAGTCTGATGTACAAGAGCCGGCAGTAGTTTATGAGAGCTCAGACCCCAGTGGCGGGTAAAACAGGTCGGGTGTATTTTATAAAATTATACATATTATACAGGCTGATACAAATTAAGTTACGGTACTATTAAACTAGCAAACTAGCGGCATTTTTAACGCTAATTAGGTAAAAAAAATAACAATTAAATACGCGTTTTTTAGTTCTGTAGCAAAATATTTTATTTATGGCATACCCCATGTTTTATTATTATTCGCTTTTATTAGCTTCATTTTTTAGCTAGAGATTTTCACCCACTTCAAAACGTCAGATTGAAGTTAAACTTTGCACACTTATCAAGGAAAGATGACAATACAATAGTTTGTCAACTTTGTCGTAATATTCTCACCAGGATCATCAAAAACCAGGATATAAAAGAAACATTGGCGCATTCGCCATAATATAGAATTAACTGAACATATCGGACCACACAGCACAAAAATTGGTCCTATCATAGCAGAAAGTAAAACTACAATATTTCTAATAAGTATGTGCAGTTGACTGACCGCGTATAGGAAAAACCGTTGCCACATGTAATTCTCAAATATCTCAATATTCAATTAAAATATCAAATTCCATCATACCATATAAAAGTTGTATATATTATTTATGAATGTTATAAAAGAATTATTGTGCATGGAGTAATATATTATCGGCCAAAATGTTAGCCCTTTTTACATTTATTCGTGTACATTCGTGTACTTTAATTAGGGCAATTCCGTAAAGACCCAAGGCTGGATATGCCAGTAGTATTATCTCTTTGTAATTTACTGGAACGACGCGCCGTCTGTGTTTAGTTAAAACAGTCGCAAACGTTCGCCTCTCTTGCAGTGGTGGGTTTGCGATATAAACTACATATACCAAATATTCCATTAAGACCCATTGTTTCATATGTTCAAAGTCCATTTTATAATTTAGCAAATTTTTTGTGAAATATTCCAAACAACGTTGTTAGAAAAACAAACCATTATATAAAGGACTCTTGGACATTCAAAACATTTATTGATACAATAAAACTTAATAACCAAGAAAAACTTTTCTCTTTAGATATAATTTCCCGATATACCAAGATACCAATAGACCTTGTAAAAAATATAACAAATAAACGTTGGAACGAAATAAAAAATTATGCTTCTTTACCAATAGAAGACTTCTTATATGCCTTAGAACTCACATTAAATTGCACATTTTTTCTATGCTATACTATTTGTTTGTAATAATACTTATTACAAACAAATATATAGTTGTGCAATGGGTTCACCAATATCCAGTACAATCGCAGAATTAGTACTAGAAGATTTAGAAAAAAACATAATTCCAACAAATTCGATTCTAAATATATTTAATAGTTACCATCCAAAAATATAATTTACAATTGAAAACGAGTCAGAAAATACAATAAATTTCTTAGACTTAACTCTTATAATACTGTAATAATTGGTATTGCAGATAGATCAATAAAACTAACATTTGCCATTTTTAGAAAATAATGCATAAAAAATGCAAAAAATGTTTTAATAAATAATAACTATCCTTTTTCTCTAATCAACAAAATTTTCAAAAGCAGAATTCACAAATACTACAATTCTCCACCACCAATAATCAATGCAACTAATACTCGTAAAACATATATTGCCTTACCATATATACCACAACTATCAGAAAATATTTCAAACATTTTAAAAACATATGATATTCACACCGCACATAAAAATGCAAACAACTTAAAATTCCTTTACACAACATTAAAAGACAAAAATCCACTTGAAAAAACTACACACTGTATATACGAAATTCCATGTAAACAATGTGATGAAGTCTACATTGGTCAAACAATGCAACTTCTTGAAGAACGTTTGAAAGGTCACAAATATTAAGCGGATATATTAAATATTCATCGAATTTTTTGCTGAGTTTTGGTATTTATGTATCTATTTATTTTATCGTTTTTATTTTTTGTTGAGAATTTTTTGCTCTATTTCGGAATATATATATTTATTTTATTTTTCCGTTTTAGAGTTTATTTTTCACGGCTACTTAACTGTTTTATATATACATATTTATTTATATTTCATGTGGGAAGTATGGCTACTGGCAAACCACCCACTAGAAAATGGTAACCCGCTGAAAGCAATACTTCATGAGTGGTGAACTTGCATTCAATATCAGCTGTGATGTTAAAAATATGCATACAAAAACCTTCAACCCCATAAGAAAAATAACTTGAAATTGAAGCAACTACGAGCAAACACAGTCAAACAGTCAAACACGCAGCGTGGCAACAAACCGTTTCTATAGCAACGACACAGAAAGACCACTGGATGCTGTGAAATTGTATTGGAAGTATTGCTAACATTAAGGATGGAAAAGAGAAGTATTATTTAGTTATTTTGGACTTATTTTTTTCAGACAGAAATTTTTTTTTCCGTCGACCGTGTATTTACGAGGTTAATTAATGTATACAAAATCGTTTATTAATGACCCCTATTAATCCATGATTTTCTATTAATAAACGATTTTAGTGAAACATAAGCATAAATTTAAATTTTCAAATCAAGACGCCTTGTCATCAATCTGTCACTGTCAGTAATGTCATGTCACGCTTAATATTTTAAATGTAGTTTTGTAAAACGTCTTCTTCTGTTTCCATACTTCCTGACAGTGGTGCAGACTTTTCAGCCATTAAACGACTGGGTGGTTGGAAATCCACTGCTGTTGCAGAAGGATATATTGAAAATTCAGTATAAAATATAGTTGATATAGGTAGCTAAAAAAATCTTCTGTGAAACTCACAAAAACTCCTCATACTAGTTCTACCAGCGCCGAAACAATCATCCAAGATAACGACATATACGTAAATTTGAATTCGGAATATCATAAAACTGATCATGTATCTGTACAAACACAAATCAGATTTGTGATACTTTATAATGATTAATGAATAATTGAATTTGTACTTAGTTTTATTAAATAAAAATTTAAAATAAGATTTTCTCCACTTTATTCAAAGTACAGTCGACGGAAAAATTTTGTAACTAACTCGTACATTAAAACGCGATTAATAATCTCAACAATTAACTCAACGCGATTAAATTTCTCGATTATTAATCGCTGTCATTAATACACTAGTTCGTTAAATAACTATTAATACGATTTTACTAAAAACATTAAATAATATTTTCAAGACGACAAGTCGTTTAAAAGCGATAACTTATTGGGACAAAAAACCACGTCAAGGTGTATTGGAAGTATTTATTTTTAATATATTTCAGACGATGTAAATTCACATTAACAGTTGTACAAAAAATTTTGTTTGTATTTCGTGTATAAAATTCGTGTTTCATGGCACATTCGAGAGAATTTTTTAATTTTACGCACTTAATACAAAAATAACTATTTTACACCAGTGATAGCGTTGCGATTACGCTATTACTAGATACAATTAATCATATTTTAATTAGATATCGAAATCTGTCTGGGTTTAGAAGTTTTTCGTCCTGTGAAATTTCTACCTGAATTTTTTGATTACGCTTCCTAAAGTACAGCTTTAAACTTATCACAAAGTTACGCATAGTCTATTGAATTTTGATCAGTCAGTTTAGGCTATCAGTTTCAGGTGGTCTGAATGTTTCCGGCCTAATTTATAATAAATAGCCCGCCTACTTGGAGCTCAGTATAGAGAAGAGCTTTTGTTTGAAAACTTTAAAGCTGAACTTTCAACATCCCGTGAAATGATGGACTAGACTCCCACTCGTGCTGTCATAAAACCGGTCGTTCGTTATATCTGGCGCCGTAAGTTACTTTAATTAAAGTTGAGAGCCTTACAAAGATCTTCGAGTGCATTTTGCTCTTTTCTAGTTGCATGTTGAATAACGCCGGATTGAGCGATTTATCATATCGCGGTGAAGACCTTCGGAATGCGAATTAAGTGAAAATTTACTCCATTTACAATTGCCAATATTTTTTAGAGCCACTTTTGAGCCACTTTTGATATTTTTGAGCCACAACAAATGGAATATTCAGTATGTGCTCGCGATCTCCACCATCCAGTTGTCTCTCACAGAATAACAGTAACAGTGAAATATAAACAAGTACACAAACAAACAAGAAATAAGTAGTTAGTGAAATAAAGTGACAAGTGTAGTTTAATATGTAGGAATTGCATGTTTTTTTTTAATAGAAAACGCCCTATGGACGTTGAACATTATAACTAGATTAAATCTATCTAACAATTTTTTCCTAATAACTAGATAGCTGTTCAGTAGATAAGTATCCAGTGACACACTCCACATAACACTATTCTAGGCACTTTCACTGTCACTACGCCAATTCGAACGGTTTTAGTCTCTTTAGCCGTCGAACAAGTCCGTTGTTGTCGAGTAGTGATATCACTTCGACGTTTTTGTGGTTTTCTAGCCTCTTCTGGTGTTTGCCTGCAAACCTCTTAATCTCATCTTCAACCATAGGCATATTCAGGTCACGATGGATGTCTTCATTGCGAATGTACCACGGCGCTTTGACGATGCTTAGAAGTACTTTATTCTGGAACGTTCGAGATAATTTAATGTTGGATTTCTTAGTGCATCCCCAGAGTTGGATGCCATAAGTCCATACGGGCTTCGGAATTTGCTTGTAGATAAGCAGCTTGTTGTGTATTGACAACTCAGAGTGACGTGCAAGGAGCCAATACATTTGTCTGAATTTTAGGTTTAATTGCTCACGTTTCTTCTTCAAATGTGTTTTCCATCGTTACTTCCAGATACTTCGTTGGCATGTGGGATTGTTTGCTGGTTGACAATCACTGGAGTATAGTCATATTTCTTGTTGGTGAAATTGACGTGAATCGATTTCGCCTCATTTAGTTTGGTGCGCCATTTCTTTGTCCAAGTGGTGACATTGTTGACAGCTGTTTGGAGTTTGTTCGTGGCTGACTGTATGTCTTGGTCAGTAGCAAGCAGAGCAGAGTCGTCGACGAATGTTGCCGTGACTACTCGGTCGCTTTGTGGGATGTCGTTGGTGTACAGCAGGTAGAGAACAGGTCCAAGGACACTGCCCTGAGGTACTCCAGCACAAATCTTCTTGAGGTCAGAATATTCTTCTCCATATTTAACTCTGAAGTGGCGTTCAGTAATGTATGAATGAAGAATTTGGCTCATTTGTCGTGGCAAATATTTTTCTAGTTTATATTCCAGGCCCCGATGCCACACTCGGTCGAATGCTTGGGCCACATCTAGGAATATCGTTGCGCAGATCTTTTTCTCTTCTAGTGCTCTCTCAATTACATCGGTAATTCGATGCACTTGATGCATAGTTGAATGCTTATTACGGAATCCAAACTGGTGAGACGGAATAAGCTGCTTTTCCTCGATGATTGGTTTGAGTCTCTGCAAAAGTAGCTTTTCTAACAGTTTGGATATAATCGGCAGTAAGGAAATTGGTCGGTATGATGTTCTATTTTGAGGAGGTTTGCCTGGTTTGGGAATCATTATTACTTCAGCAATCTTCCACTGTATTGGCACGTATCGGAGTCGTAGTGCTGCATTGAAGATATGCGTCAGTTTCGTGATGCCTTTGCGGGGCAACTCCTTAAGTATTTATGCAGTTATTAGATCATAACCTGGAGCTTTCTTTGTACTGAGATTTTTTCTGATAGTGTTGGTGATCTCAGCAGATGTTATTGGCTTAATTATCGTGCCATCTCTGTTAGTAATTTGTGGTATCTCTTCTATGCTAGTAGGCTTATGTGGCTGAAATGTATTTGCCAAGTGATCAGCAAATATTTCTGCCTTCTCTTCATCTCGTCGAGCCCAGTTGCCATCATCTTTTCGAATGGGAGGGTCACGATTCTTTGGCCTATTCAGGAATTGCATGTAAAAGACATAAAAGAATTGTAAGTTAAGACTTGACAAAAAGAAAACATGCATCACGTGAGAGACTCTAATAATATTTTAATACTGCATGTTTTAAATCCACATAGTCGAAAAATAGGCAGTAGAATTAGTCCCGGAAATTTTACATGCATTAAATTAATTATTATTATTAATCGAAAATAAATGGGAAATAAGAATAATAATTAGGTTTGAGGTAATTCAATTTTAATTAATCACAATGAGTTTAATGACGTCAGAGTGGAAATTTCTTTTTTTTTTCTTTGGGCAAACGGCTGAGAAAGAAATTCACAAAAAAATATATAAACTTCGACTTTCATCGACTACTATCCGATAACGTTTAACATTGATGTATTAGTCCATTTTTCAAGGCGTTCGAACTTGAGAAACCTCAAATATTCCACAGACCACACCCGAACAAAATTCACGTGCCGCCACTGGCCCCCAATATTATAAGAAGGAAATGTCAACTGGTCAATTAAAAGTGGTTCTCACAATGCATTTATTGGCATTCCGCTGCGAACATCATTCGCTATTCTACGGAATTAATATAAACCAAATTGCAACCTAAATTTGTAATATCAGAGGCAGATCAAATTCCCGAGCAAAAACAAAAGTAATGATAGAAGTTTAAAACCCGGCCAACTGATAGAGAATTAACCTCCTCTCGTTACCACCAACAATTAATCATAGCGTGCCTTGTTCGAGACTTGTTAGCTCAGTCCCTGCTTATTTTTTCTTCGCAGTTCAAATCGGCTAATGTTTCCGTACATCATTATATATCTTGGTATCACGACATATTTTATGCCGCGAAGGGCTCGAGTTGACTCTCCGTGAAAAAGACATTAATTGATTTATTACTTCAGCGCCGGCTTTCCCTCGCCTACTTTCGCATTACAAAACCGAAGTTGCTTGTTTTACTTCGACAAAATCATGATCGATCAATGACAGTTAGAGATGCTCGGTTTGTCTTTAGAACCCACCAACTGTGCCGTCACCGCCTAGGTAGCTTGCATCTCATCAACGAAACGACACTGACACACAATACTGGTAATTTATACAAAATTTATGGAAGATCCGGTAATGCTATTAGCGCAGTGAATTCCTACGTTACTTCTACTGAGAGGCAAGTAATATAAATATCTTATCTTTGCCCAATATCCTACATACCTACTACTAATAAATGAATATTCTATGCACAAATACCAACTACTGATTTAAATTTTACTATATCCGATCTTTTTTCTTTTTTTTTCCTTTTCTTGATTTATTTTTTTAATCTTCTAATTTAAATCTTGTTATATCCGAATTTTTAATCGTTTTTCCTTAAACTTTTTTATTGTGTTTTTTATATTTATTTGTTCGTATTTGTCCATATTTCATCACATTTCATCTGTGGACTGAGGTAGATATGACGTCGATTGAGACAGGTTTTTCTGCCTCCTAGATTTACAAGACAGCTTGTTATCTTGCCAGCCGTCATTTAGTCAAAGAACGTCACCCCACATTTCGGGACCTGAGCACTCCGAACTAGGGAAATTCGTACCATATTTTACGACCCCCGGCTTATTTTTTTTAGCCAGCTTTTGGACGTGTTTTGCCACCTTAATTTTACAAGCAAGCTTGATACCTTATCATGTATCACTAGGATGATACATGAACGCTAGATACCTAAGGATGGAATATAAATTCTTATGGAATAAAAATATGTTGGACTGGCCAGGAATCGAACACACGATACCTCGTATATGAAGTCAATTCAAAATATATATTTTTTAGTTAATGATACAAAGAAAGTACGTACAGGATATTATAATGCCTTTTTTTTAGTATAATGCGAAAGTACGTACAGGATAGTCTCTTTTTTCGTCTAGAATTTCTGTGAAATGTTTCTGATGCTATTGGTACTATGTCGGGGCAAAGGTTGTGTGAGTTTCTGATGGAGATGTATCTATTGAAGTCGTCCGTGATGAGGAGTAGGTATTTGTTTCCTAATACCTTTAGTTTTCTTATGTTCGTGGCCGATGCGCTACATCACACCGACGGACGCTGCGTACGTAAGAGCTGGCCTCAGTATGCATCTGTATACTAATTTCTTGTTATTCCTTTTTAGTATGAAAGGGTATAGATATCTTCACAAGGAATAGACTACGCGTATAGTTTTGTTGCTTGAAGGTCAGTCCTTTATGTCTGAACTAACCCTCCCGCCCAATGTTGATAGGCGTAATTATGCGGTTGTCTCGAAATTTCCTTATAAGCACCATGGCTTGCGACTTGTCAATATTCACCCGAATCTTCCACATGTCATAGTACTCCAACGCCCTCACTATATGGCCAACGCTTTACCAGGTGAGCTATTGTAGTTGTTATAAAATATCTTTCACCGATGTTGAAAAAGTAAAAGCCGAGGGATTTGAACTCGAAACCTATAGTATACAGAGCACATACTTTACGGCTAGGCTATCAGCGCTCTAGCGAACCTGTGATGAACTAAATATATGAATAGTAATATTTTACCGCTCATGGGCATTAACCTGATTAGCAGCCGGAAAAGATCGTTGGGTTAACGCAGCCAAGTGCTGTCCTATTGGGAGACATACGTGGTATTGAGGCTGTAGTTCTGACCATGTGCGTTATTATAAACAATCCGGCATACTGTTGGTCGCGTATGTACATGACGTCACACAGGAAGAGTCTATTACGAGTAGTATATTACAAATAGGTAAATAGTGATATACACACATCAAAATAATTTAGGAGGCACGTCAGAAAGTTCATGTTAGGACAATGAATAAAAACATAATTATTGCACGTTTACGACATACTGTTTTTCATTCGATTTGTCACCATCTGACGCTATTTGTTTGTAAAGTTAACCTCATGTTTAACGAGAAAATGGCGTCTTTTATCAGAATGCCTAAACCCATAAGTTGCTTCTCGTTTGTTTTAGTTAATTGTCGTGGTGACACTTGGTGTAGACGTAAGTTCTTACTTTGTAGAACATGGAAAGACATCATTTAGACCACAGTGGCGTGCAATTGGTATGCTTCAGGGTGGTGCTACACCAAGAACTGTAGCTGAAGCCCTTAAAACCTCTAAAAGTTGTTAATCGGTTGTGGCTTAGATATCAACAATTCGATGATGTTTGTGGACGTCATACGGAGCGTAGAAGGGCAACTAACGCAATTCAAGATCGATTTTTATGACTTCAGGCTCTGAGATACCGTAACATAACCGCTTCCGAGCTATGTAACCAATTGAATAGCACTCATAACATCGTAGTGAGTGACCAAACTGTGCGTCACAGACTCCATGAATGCGGACTTAATGCTCGGCGGCCATTGAGGTTACCAAAGCTATCGCGAGGGATTCGCGTAAAAAGGTTACAATGGGCACAGGAACACACTATGTGGCAACGTCAAGAGTGGACTCCCATTTCTTTTCTCTGACGAATCTCGCTTTGGTTTGGCACCGGATACCAGAAGATTAAGAGCCTTTAGACGATCTGGTAATGCAGAACGACTGGCTACTGCTCAGGAGGTAAGCAGCCACCAAGGGGGAACAGTGATGGTATGGGGTAACTAGCCTAGCTTGAGGAACGCGGCTCGTTTCTCTGGATGGCTTCTTAAATGCGGTTGATTATCGGGATACTATTCTTACACCTGTTGTGCTTCCATATGGGGCAGAAATTGGAAATGATTTACTCTCATGCACGACAATGCCTGTCCACATATGGGGAGAATAGTGCAAGATTATCTTGAAAAACAGCACATTAATATTTTGCCATGGCCTGCACCGTCACCCGACCTAAATCCTATGGAACACGTTTGGGACATGCTGGGTAGACGCCTTTTACGCCATAATGTGGTGTTTCAGAACCGGAATAATCTTACTGAGTGTCTTGTACAGGAGTGGAACGACATACCTCAGGAAGACATAGACAATTTAATTTTAAGCATGCCACGTAGATGCAGAGCGGTGATTAATAGTCGCCGAGGTCACACTTTGTATTAATTATTCGTTTCGTCATTCTTTAGCAAAGAAATTAATTGCTCTTTTTCGTAACTTTTTTTTATTTCTTTTCCTTGTCTCAAGTTGCAGTTGTCTGTAAATGTTTCTTGAACAAACCTGTTTAAAACCATAATAGTAACTATTTTTATTAGTTACTATCTACTAGTTTAATCTAAAATTTATTTATCCTCGCAAAATGTGTTGTCTCCTAGATTCTTTTGATGTGTGTATAAAATAATATCAGCCTGATTTATAACACTTACGAATCGATGTTCGATACTTTAATGAACACGACTGTACGATTACGTTATATGCAACGGTTGTCTTGCGTTAGTTCCCAGATTCTATGCGCCATATCATCTCTGATGAAGCTTTCTGACTGTACGGCATAAAACCATTTTAATTTTAATGTTTTAGTAACGAGGTGTCATGGATAATTCAAGAGAAAATCCGTATTTTAACAAGGCATTTCCCAAGCTACCATCATATAATACGTTGCGACCCTAACATCCACCACTAGCAAGTATAGTATCTGACTTAATTATATCCGATACGTTGAATGTAATTAAAAATTGCAAACCATCCAGAACTTTATTTATGGTATTTAGTTATATTTACCGTTCCATTTCGGTGATATATTCAAATTTTTTTGCCATGAAAATATCCTTAAAATAAATTATTTTTACCCTGAACCTAAACATACATCCTTTAATCCGGGCCAGCATTAACCAGGAAATTTTTTACCTCTTATAATTCCCGTTTCTACCCTCGTCATATTTAAATTTATTTTTTTAGGGTTGAATGACTACGACTCTGTTATTACATATACATAGAGAGAGAGAGAACAAAAGAGGGAAAGCGTAAGAGCTTTGATATTGCAATATTCTCTAAGGCACAGCGTACCAAACAACTAGCTATATTAGGCTCGGGCCAAAGCGGATTTTTATTGCTAAAATAAAAGTATCAACAGGTACAGACCAGCCCGAGTTTTTAGTTAAGGTTATAACACTCGAAGTAGTTTCCACAAACACTAAAACACTATTACTTTGTTCGATAAGCGTCCTATTCATCAAATTCATCCAAGGGTCTCGTCAGAGTAGCTTTCAGGTATCAAATTTCTAGAAATATAATTAATAACGTAGAGAATATAGAAAGTCATGCTCAAAGAATCATAGAAAGATTATCAAAAGGTTGCGCGAGAAAGACTGTTTTTATTTAAAAACAGATAAAGGTAATTATATTGTTATTTTAGATAAAGAGGACTATTATGAACGGGAAGACAACCTAATTAGTAATGGTCCGTATAAAGAACTTACTAGAAACCATTTACCAAGAATGACCACTGAAATAAAAAATGTCCTCAAATCATGTAACAACCTTATTACTCCACCTGTTAGGAACAGGTTACATGTATCTAACCCTACCGTACCTAGACTGTATTGTCTACCAAAAATTCATAAGTCAGGGAAGTCGGCACGTCCAATAGTATCGTCCATTGTATCTCCGACTTATCAAAATGGTTGACTAAGGAATTTGAAAGTTTGTCCATTGCACAGCCTAGTTTTTCAGTTAAAAATTCGAATGATTTCATTGATAAGGTCAAGAATATCCAATTGCAAGAGGGTGAAATTTTGATTTCCTTTGATATTTGTTCATTATTTCCGAGTGTACCGATTCCACAGACCTTGGACTATCTTGGGGATTTACTCGAATTAAACAACTATAGAAAAGAAGTAATAGAAGAATATGTAAACCTTTGTATGAAACAAAACTGCTTGCGTTTCAATGACAAGTTCTATGAACAATATGAAGGAACCGCAATGGGAAACTGTTTATCGCCTTTCATTGCTGGTTTCTTCATTGCTGGTGTTTTCAAGTCGATTTTAAAGTGAAGCAAAAGATGAATTCGAGTATTTTCCTAGGATTTGACTGAGATATGTGGATGACATTTTTGCCGTGTTTGACACTAATATTGCGGATGTAGCAAACTTCATTTCCAAATTAAATAGTCGTTTCACTTCTGTAAAGGTTACATATGAACTAGAAAATAATGGAAAACTTCCATTTTTAGATGTATTAGTAATTTAATATAGGTTAGAATATATATAGGAAAGATACCAGTACGGTCAGATATATCTCTAATGACTCTTACCATTGCTATCAACACAAAATAGCGAGTTTTAATTTTCTTGTCAATCGTTTACTAAGCTTCTCTCTCAGTAATGAGAGGTTCGAAAAAGAAAAAATATTAATTAAAGATGTAGCTGTGAGTAATGGAGTTGAAAAACTAATTAGGAAGCGTAAATTTAAAGACACACTTCGTAATTCTATGACCTTTCAAAATAATATAGAGACTCCAAAATATGTATCCATCCCGTACGAACCCCGGTTTACTCGTGGTTTGAGTAAGGTCTTCAATAACGTGGGTATAACAGCAATTCATTCGTCGAGTAATAAATTACAACTCCTAGACAATCCAAAGGATAAAATTGTTCCAAATGAATGTTCTGGGATTTACAAAATTGGTTGTAATAACTGTGATCGAAAATATGTTGGACAAACGAGACGATCAATTAACACCAGGTTTAAAGAGCATATGGCTCATCTAAAATATGGAAGAACAAATAAGTCTAGTGTTGCACAACATGCTCTTGACAACGATCATAGAATAGATATTAGTAATTTAAGATTACTTAGAAATGTGACCAAGAATAGACAGTTGGATGCATTTGAGAGCATAGAAATTATGAAATGTAAAAATAATATGAATAGCGACAAGGGACCTATACCGTATAGCCCGCTTTACGAGTTGCTTACCAACTGATCATTGAAGCGTGACTAATGACATCACCGTGAAAATAGTATAAATAGGGTAGATTTTTGTTTAAGATTAGTTTTAATCGTCTCCGAATGATGCCAGCTTGGTTGGCGAAACGCGCGCCGAGCAAAGTAAAAGTGTTTTGGTGTTGGTGGAAAGTACTTCGAGTGTTATCATTACATCAAAGGTTCCAGCCACATCCACTTTTAAGGTTATAATTAAGAGAAAAAAATGAAATACGCACTGTAAAAAATGGATGTGTATATACATTGTATTATTTTCGACAAAAAATTTAATAATACATGCTTCTGGGAACCATACATTGGTATGTAATTTTACACTGAAAATCATGGGTTACGAACTTGCCAATGATTTTTACTGTAATTTTGCACAAGGGTTTTTGACACTGCGATATAAAAGGAAATTCTTTAGGTGTTGAAAGCAGTCTTTTGCGATTTTCGGCGAAACGTGGCCACCCATTGAAGAATGTCATATACAAAAGTTATTGATAATAAAAAATATAAAACTTTCATATTTTAATATTTTAACATAACCTCAAATGTCCCGAGAAAATGACGGGATTTTCAGGTTTTTACTTTTTTTACTTTCCAAGTAGTTTCGGATTCGTGGGGAGGTCACTGTTTATGTCTTTTCGTGGTTTTAATAACCGTGCATATACTACTGATGTAGGATTCAATAACTCGTATATTAAGAACTTGACTTGCATTAGTCCCTAGTGTCGATTGAGGTGCATCGTCTGGGCTAGTGTTGAAGCCGCCTTCCACCTTTGAGGCTCTTTCACTTCAATTCAATTCTTTACCTCAACTCATTCGCTTCAGTTAACTTAAATAACTTCAATTTACATCATTTGGAATGTTTAGTTTTTCACGTGGACCCCTTCGTTTAATTATTTTCTCTCCACTTGGAACCCTCGTTGAACCGTTTGATTATCCGATTTCATTCAACAGTATACATTGCACCCCGGACCTGTGTCTGATCTGCATGAACGCTGATACCTTTCTTGTCACTCGAAGCACTTGGCCTGGACGTCGTGACCATATATCTCTCAACTCACAGGACTTATGGGAAAGCCGTAAACGTGGTTTATGATCGAGTTGGAGCGTTGGACTTACCTTCCTCTGGTGTAACACTCAGCTGATACTTGCACGTGGAATTGAATTTACAGATAAGTTAGTACATTTACGTATGCTTACATTTAAGTAAGGCCGCACCCTAATTTTTAACATTGTTTTATGTAACATCACACATGATGACGTCTGAGCCTACACTAGGTTAGGTATTCGGAGGGTAATTTGGACACCCTGTATATTTGGGAACCATCTGACATGGTAGACATTACCTACTTTTCCTCCAATGAATCCAAGTAATAAGCATGTAATGTAATAAATTCCTAAAAATTGTTTTCTTCATTACAACAATGTTCATTTACATAAACATAGTTCTTCGAGGGTCACTTGTTATGTTGTTTTGTTAACGTCTGATTTAAATTTGACCTCCCACAATATCGGCCCTCACCTTTCTAATAACCAATTTTCTAGGCTAAACTTTCCAATTTGTGTATCAGTTTTCTTAAAATTCGTGAGAAATTACCTAATATCGTTTCCTTCAGGTAACAGCTGAATATCAGACAAATCCACAAAGCCCACCTCCTTTGTGATTCGAATGAGAGCAACTAGGCCCCGCAAAAAACTCTCCAAATAGACTTTCAAATTGATGGTTAATGCAACCCTCTCGAGTTTAAAATTGCGCGTTATAAAATATATGCCACACCACATCATCAATCATCTCGATATTCGTACTAAATCCACTACTCCCTTTACTTAACAAACTCTCGCGTTGAGAACATAAATTCGCGCCATTATAACGCGTGGCTCTTAGATACAACAAGAAAGCGACTGGGTTGTCGTAAAAAATGTTCTGTATAGTGTGAACCAGCAGCACGAATGCCAATGCCGGAGAAAATATACATCTCATGCCTGGAACATTCTACTACAAGCCATGTAGAATATATACATCAGAAGCATATAACTTTATGGAAAGAAAAAGTATTGTAAGACAAATAGGACAAATAAGTGCAAACGCGAGAAACCTCTTATGGTCAATTGACAAAGGAGAACGTAACACTAGGAGATACTGTGATGTTTAGTCCCGATTTAATATAACTTCCAATAGCCTATAGGGTATCAGCGGCGTAGTACAGTTAATGTTGGAGACGCGAATAGTAAACGTCTAAAGTTAACTACTCTAAACTTAGTTCTTATAGACTCTAAAGTTATAAATTATGTTTTATAATTACTAAAAATTTCAGCTTTGTATTTACTCCAGGATCAAAACAGTATCACGCGTATTCTTCCTTTATTAATATAGGATTATTCCAGGATACTATTTAATATTTCCTAAAGACGCGGTGTTTACACATAACATGACTGACATCCACTCATTACTCTAACGGGACTGAAGTTGCAATCTGCTAGAGGGGCGCTTTAGATGTATCACAGTAATCCCAATTAATCAGGAATATTAATTAGCCAAACTAACAGCGGCGTAGTATTCTAAACGACTCTCCCTATTGCAAATAGAGCTGGGACTGGGGGACAAGGCAGTGTGCTTTAAGTCGAGACAAATTAAATCTGCAAATAGCGAAGTGTATTTAAAATAGTGTTACGTGTTTGCGCCCTGTGCACAAACCAGTGGCGTATCCAGGGAGGGGTAATGGGAACAATTTCCCCAGAACAATGCAAGTTTTTAATAAATAACAAAAAAAAACAATAACAAACCAACAAAGATGTGCGCGAACTTGGCGAAACACATTTAAATTAACGTTGAACCAGCTCATAATTTGTTACTAATTTGTTGTAGTAATTATGAAATTGTTACACTTCATTTAAAAAAACAGGAAGTTTCACTAAGTTCACATGAAGTTAGCAAAACACTATCATGAAAAATGAATTTAAATAATCAGGAGTAGGACTAACTTATTAATTTTATTTGTTGCTAATTAGTTGTAGTAATTGCAACATTGCAATTATAAATTTTTTTTAAAATAAGCCATTTTTCACTAAGTTCATATGAACTTAGCAAAACAGCAACCATATATAAAATTGAGAGACAACTTAATCTACTTATTTTTTTTTGTTGCTAATTAGTTAGTTGTGACAATATCATTGTTTTCCTAGTTCTTGTTAAGAAATGAGTAGCTATAGGGTTATGTTAGTTATTAGTTAGTGAATGTTAGGCGTTACGTCATCACTGGTAATGACGTGGTTCAAGTTATTTCGACGTATACGTTACTACGATTTCATAAACACAGTGCGATTGCAACTCAGGTAGTAGCCGATTGCACTGTCTGTCATTAATTTCGTTATTGATGCCGCAACGCTTAATATTCATTAATTATTCTTTAATTCATTAATTATTCATTATCCATTAATTCTTTTCTCGATAGATTGGCATATTTTTCTCTCAACCAACGCTGCAAAGCAACAACTAATTCGTACGAACCGCACAACAAATTCTAATGACGATTTCAGAAACAACTTGCTCAGCGTCTCAACTTGATTCACGAGCATCTATCCAATGAAACGGAAGAGCAACGTGCTCACCATCTCAGCTGGATTCACGAGCATCCATTCAATGAGACGAAAGAGCAGCGCACTCATCGTCTGAGCTTGATTCACGAGCGTCTATCTAATTTCTATCCAATGAGATAACGTTGGGCTGTCACAGTTCATAAACTTATTATATATTTTATTACATATTGTATTAATGATTTATTACATATTTATTACATATTTAATGACATTATTGCATATTTTTATTAATGATTTATAGAATTTTTTTATTATTATTAGAATATCATGTTATTTTATTTTATAATTTTGAAATTGAAATGATATTATACGTAACTTTAATAAGAGATTAAATTTGTATTCAGCTGTACTATGTTTATGCTAAATTTATGTGTACCCTTGACTGTATATTTCTGAAGTCTAATTCCCGCTTCAAAGCGGTAATATAGATAGATCTATGTAATCTATGATATAGATTAATTTAAGAAACAACTTCCTATCTAAATTTTGTTAATTGTTGCGAACATTTTATGGAAATATAAATTGATTTGAGCTCTTATTTATTGGAGAATGATGCTGGTAAGTATTTAGTTATTTCAATTCTGTTATAGAAATATTTTACTTTCAATTCTGGGAATTTTTATTTTGCTAGCTATGAAGTTATTATCTGAGGTAGGAACTAGCTATGAGGTTATTATCTGAGGTAGGAGGTTTTCTAGGCCTTTTTGACTACTCTAAAGTTGATTAAAAGACTACTTACTACTACTTAAAGACTACTTAAAGTTGACTACTCTAAAGATGCATTTTAGTATATAAATTTTTATGGGTTGGTGTTGATGTCAAAAATATTACTGTCAAATCAGATTTTCTATCGTTAAATCAACTTTGGTAGGTGCTACCCAGAGTACTCCTGGTACCTCCGGATTACTCCAGGTCCAATTGTTGTCTGGAAGCTCGTATTTTTCTCTGCAATATTCTTCTAACCTCTTGGAATGATATGTAAGTACAGTAAATCTACCCTATTTATCTAAATTTTTAATTTTTACAACAAATTAAACTCTTAACAAAAATCTACCCTATGCTTGTTTCTTCACGAAGTTCGTAACCAGTCAAAAAATTGTTTTTTTCCTTGTTCTTCGCTGGAAACTATGATTTTAAAATTGTTTGTTTCCTTAAGGTCTGTACACAGAATTTTCTTTGTGTAGAAGTTTGAGTTTCACGCACTTTCACTGTGTTCTGTGAAACTGTGTTCGAATATCGGCAACCACTTATTGATTTTTTTGAAAAAGTCTTAGAAGATCAAACAGATTGTGATCACGAGACAGTAGTTTGTTCTAGAGGATACCTAGATACATTAAAAAATGATCCTAATTTCAATTTTTTACTGATAGTTTTCTCAGAAATATTCCCCTTTTGTGACAACTTGTTTACCATTCTGCAAAGCAAATCCAGCGATATAAATTTTTGTATAAGAAAAATCCCAGAATTTAAATCTACTGTTATATTTAAAAGGGAACAATTTGCTTCTGTGTGGACTAAATTTCAACAATTAGGATTGGAATTTCAAACCCAAAGAAAAAAAATCGTACTAATATCGTGGGAGACGAAGAAGCTTGCTACAGAAGGTTATTTTTGGAGGTAATTACTGATAATAATATTACTGGAAACGTTGATACGAGATTCGGAGCATTTAACAGTCTAAAATTTGTAGAACTTGTAAATTTTTGTAGCAACACCACAGTTCCAGAAAATGCATTCAAATCTTTACAACAAAGTTATTTCAAATTTTTTGCGGCAAATTTTCCGGCGTTGAGATCTGAACTTACTGTCATATACAGCACCTCTGAAGGGATAAATAAAAATAGTGTCAGCGATTTATGGAAATCCATTTATGAATGTGGACTTGAGCAAGGATTTCCAGAAATTATTAAATTGTGCGAGTTAACTCTTACAATACCAGCTACTAGTGCATCCACAGAACGAAGTTTTTCCGCACTCTAACGGATCAAGACGTTCGTGATGAACTCTGGTAAACTACTGGTAAAGAAAGACTTTCAAACTTGTCAGTATTATCCATTGAAAAGGAGTTAATGCAAGAGCTTTCCCAAGAAAATAAATTTTATGAGGATGTAATCAACGAATTTGCGAAAAAACAAAAATCTACCCTATGCATGTTTCTTCACGAAGTTCGTAACGAGTCAATAAATTGTTTTTTTCCTTATTCTTCGCTGGAAACTATGATTTTAAAATTGTTTGTTTCCTTAAGGTCTGTACACAAAATTTTCTTTATGTAGAAGTTTGAGTTTCACGCACTTTCACTTGCACTTTTATGTGTAATACAAGTATTATTGTTTATTGCATGGTTATTATTGTATTACATAATATGTGTTAGAATTGACATAATTTTCTACTTATTTTAGGTCCTATTTGGGTTATGCGAATCTAGCTTTATGGTTGACAGTTGATGTAATTGCACATATAATTTTAATGACAATTTTATTTTAATTAAGGATATGATTTAATTGTTGGATACTTGTTGTTATATATATATATATATATATATATATATATATATATATATATATATATATATATATATATATATATATATATATATATATATATATATATATATATATATATATATATATATATATATATATATATATATTTAATATTATATTTCTGTAATCATATTATTCTCCGTATCCTGTAATTGGGCCTATTGGATATGTATTTTAAATAAATAGATAAATAGATAAATAAATTACTGCAACGCAATTTGGTCTGCCACGACTCAACAGAGAGACAATCCCAAAACAGTATTGATAATAATTATATCCAGTATAAATAGTAATTATAGTCTTTAGTCTTAAATCTCGGCGAAGCATTTTTCGGGTCACGCGTTTAATACAACCTATTCAACCAAAAAAAAATTTTTCAAGTGGTTCTACAATGATTTTATTGCTTGTAATGAGTTTGCTTGCTTTGTCGATAAGGGAGAAGCAAAGACCCGTGTCGGCGTGTCGCATATCTTTTACTTAGACATACTACCACTCCAGATTCCAGTCCACTAGTCTGGCAATCTTCATCTAGGATGATTTGCGTTTAAGCTAGGTCCTGCTGCTGGAATTCTGAGCTCAAATTCTGTTTCACAAGATGTCTCTTACTGTTAACATACTTGTTTGGACATTATGAGTAGCATTCAGTTGTACCTGGAGATTTTTGATTTCTTACTGTTCTTACTATACGAATCGTCTCTCAAAGCACAATGCATAATAAAACGACCATGGATCAAGATCATTAAAATAAAAAATAGCAGACACGATTTTTGAGGGATGTTTCTCTCAATAAGTGTGTTTGTTATTCCGTTAGGGCTGTTGCCGCAGTACGAGAAACGCAATAATAAATTTATTACTTTGTTAAGGTAATTTATATAAATTAAAATATGTATCGGAACATTACAGTGTTATATTAAAATGTCACATTTATCGTACTTATTCACTAAATTATCTACAATGGCATATTTTATTAACTTCCAGGAATACAATGTTAAATTTTATGTATCTCGTTACTATACGAGTACCTGCTGAAAATAGCTTTCATATTCTATTCCCTGCCTAAGCAAATATCCTTTCATTTGAAATTATGCTCTATACTTTACTTGTCACTCATGAAAAGTTCCACCATCGATTTACGTTAATCGAGCAAACAGTTTGGCGTTTGTCTGATTTTGTACCGGGTTCTGAGGCGCACCTAAAAAGATATCTCAAGGATAATAATTAAGGAATGCCACCGTTCTGAACGCCAAGGATCTTGATTGATTCGAATTAAGGGTAATTAAAATATATTAGTGCTATTTTTAGGCAGATTATTTTAAGAGACCACGGCACGTTGACCCCTTTTTTGGTAAGTGCGCTTCCTGTTTAGATGGGGAAGGATAATTTCTTAATTGTATCATGTGGACTGGAAAATTTGATTAAACGCATATTTTGCTAATATTTCAGTAGATTTATTTAAAAAATAAGAGGACACTATATTTTTAAAGATTTAATAGAAAATAACGAAATGTCAATTTACTTAATACCAGTTACGTCTGAAGAAATAGTTTGTGATAGATATGAAAAACAAAAAAGTACAGATATCGATGAGGTCCATATTTCAGTTCTAAAGTACATCGTACTGCTCAGCCTCTAAGTTATCTTATAAATCTATCTTTAGAACAAATCTTGACGCTAACTTATTAATTGTGGGTTCGGATTATATTTCTTTTCTATCAATTGACACAAATACAGGCAAATTTTAGGTTTTAGCAATTTTAATGTAGGTTTCGGGAAGTACATAGGGAAGTTCCTCGGAACTTAACATAATTTGTTGACTGTGCGTATGTTTTTGCCGAGCCACTACAGATCTTATTCAATTGCATCCTACGTAATTCTTCCTTCCCGTCTTATTGGAAAAAAAACATATATTTGCCCAATACCAAAAAAGGGAAATCAAAATGATGTTTCAAATTATAGAGGCATTTCACTACTGTGTAATTTCTCTAAAATCTTTGAAACCATACTGTATAGTAAACTTTACTACTCTACCAGGCAGCTTATTTCGTCACGCCAACATGGGTTCATACAAAGGAGGTCAACAAAATCTAATTTAGCGGTATTTACTCAATATGTCTCTGAGGTTTTGGATAATAGAGGACAATGTCGTCTATACGAACTGCCAAAAAGCATTTGATCAGATTGACCATAACATACTCCTTGTGAAACTAGAAAGTATTGGTTTTTCTGAAGCCTTAATTAAATTATTCACCTCCTACTTAAGCGATAGACACGTTATGGTCAGATATCAAAATTTCAATTCAATATCATTTTCTCCAACTTCGGGAGTTCCACAAGGTTCCAATCTTGTTTTTATTCTTTATTAATGATCTTCCTGAAGTCATTACTTGTGAGCATTTGTTATTTGCCGATGATTTTAAACTATACTCTGAAATTAAATATTTTACAGATTCCATCCATCTTCAAGACTGCATTAACAGAATGTGTTCATGGTGTGAGAAAAATCATCTTAAACTAAATATAGCCAAATGTAACGTAATGACTTATACCCGCAAAACTTAATCTCATACTCACAACTACTTCATTGGGAATAACATCATCAGCCGAGTTGATGTATTATGACAATTGCCAGGACTTTTCCAATATAAGCACCTTCAAATCTCTGTTTTATGCTCTGGTGAGGTCAAAACTAGAATACGGGTCGATTATATGGTATCCGATTTATCACGTTCATTGTCAACATTTAGAATCGATCCAAAGAAAGTTCTTAAAGTTTTTGATCTTTTCTCCTAGAGGTCTGGATCAGAATTATTTACTTGCGAGATTTAATTTTGACTCCTGGTGTCATACATTCATTTGTATGAGTTACCGAGTTCTTTTTGTTACTTTTTTCGGCACATTGCTCTTTACAGAGTTCACTTCTGAATCTCTTCATACACCATCTCAATTCTCAAAGAGAATCCCACTGTCCACAATCTGAAAAATTCTTTCATCCGCATTACATTACTTTAATTCATGAAAAATCTACCTCCACTTGCCGAGGCGGAGAGATAAAATATGTGGATGGAACATAATAGCACGCGGGCACATAATAGAACAAAGGGCACCTTTTTCCGACTTATCGCAAAAGTATTAGAGCGAATAAAGTAAACAATAAGATCGTTTATCTGGTTATATATATTATATTAATTCTTGGTATTGTTGCGAGTCACTTTTTGCTATTTTGTTTTGGGTTTAATTCTTCGAGCTCCTGGAATACGTTGTGTTAGACAGTGATTCATCATCGTTCTTTTAATAGTAGTAATCAGTTGCTTCTTGTTAATCGCAACGGATCTTGAAAACGTTATTTTTCAAACTGCTGACGAGGCAGTATCTACATTATCTAAACACTATAATATCGTTAACCTAATTCGCAAATTGTGGAATAATAAGCCTAAAAAGTATACAAACCTTAAAAATTCTACTAAAATAGAAGCCGAACCGCCGCGCCGGCCGAATTTCAGATTCTTGCCAGTGTTTTGCATCGTGTTTAGTGTTTATTCCTGTCATTTCAGCATATTTCGTTATAATTTTTACAACATTTTGAAGCCTTTCGAAGTACTCGATATCAAGTTGTAACGTAAATATACTCCGTTCCATTCAAAAGCAATATTTTAAAGATTTATACCCTATTTCAAATATTTTAAAATAAGCCGCGAGATAACGTAAATAATATAACGGCACCGTATGTCAAACTTTGGTAGGTACTGAATATTCCGCCTAAACCACTTGTAGCATGCCGCTAGGTAGGGTGACTGTGAAAGTTTGTTTTCTTTTCTTGTTTGATATATAGACTGCAAATTTTCTTCCACTGGGTTGGGACGCTACCAAGCTTTCCCTTCGTTACTCGTAAAAACGACGAAAACACTTATTCGTGCAGTGTTCCTGCTTCTAGACCATATACCCTGGTATTATTGCTTACAAATTAGCAACTATTATTTAAATTTTCAATTACTTTTTTCTAATAAAAATTATAAAATTCACGAGCGTGGCTGTTGCGTCTTTGGACTCCGTAACTAGACTCCTTTTAATTGTTGGTAGCTGCTACGGATGTACCGTATTAAAAAACAGATGCAACTTCCTGATTACCTACTTCTTTCTTGTTCTGTTATTTTGATCTGACCAATCAGATTAATTCATAATATTTGATTTATTTAATTTCACTTTAAACTATTACACTTTGAGGATCACATAATATAATTTTGAATTTTGATGCAGTTCATTTCAATTTCTATCCTGTAACTTCACTTTCTGTGTGGCGCGTTTCCTCTACATTTTACATTTTTCTTCCTCGCTAAACTCTCGAACCCTTTGTTTACACCTATGGTTTTGCATTAATCCTTTAATTTAGACACCGTTTTTTAGTGGTTGATATGTGATAATTATTAGTTTGACTTGTCTATTGTAATTTCACTTGACACGTAGCTGGTTGGCGTTCTGCTATACTCTGTTCGTTGGTTATAGGCAAGTGTTTGTTTGCGCTTATACTATAGTCTGTTCGTTAATTGTAGACTACTGAATTTAATGTAATTTCAATTTGTTGTATTTATTGTATTTGATTGCCGATTTAGGTTCCATATTCTCCATATATATATATATATATATATATATATATATATATATATATATATATATATATATATATATATATATATATATATATATATATATATATATATATATATATATATATATATATATATATATATATATATATATATATATATATATATATATATATATATATATATATATATATATATATATATATACATATATATATATATATATATATATATATATATATATATATATATATATATATATATATATATGTATATGTATATATATATATATATATATATATATATATATATATATATATATATATATATATATATATATATATATATATATATATATGTATATATAATATATATATATATATATATATATATATATATATATATATATATATATATATATATATATATATATATATATATATATATAAAGGGTCCGCCAATAAGCGCGCTCGATCTTTAAAATGAAATAAAGCAAGTTGTGTGAGAGGTATAAATGAAATTTATTTTTTGTTTGAAAGAGTATTCGAAGGCATTATGTATGGAAAATAATATCGGTCAAATGTCCACCTCGGCTTCGCTGGGTGGCGCGCATACGAGAAGTCCAATTTTCAATGACTCTGGCGCACAAATCGGGCTGTATTTCATCGATGGCGTGGCGTATGTTGACTTTGAGGGCATCAGTGTTTTGTGGTTGGTTTGCGTAGACCTGTGATTTAAGAAAACCCCACAAGAAATAGTCTAGTGGGGTTAAATCGCACGATCTCGGTGGCCAGTTGATGTCGCCTCCGCGCGAGATAACCATTCCTCCGAAGCGCTCGTGCAGAAGATCCATTGTGGCGCGCGCTGTGTGGCTCGTAGCGCCGTCCTGCTGAAACCACATATCCTCGACATCCATATTGTCGATTTCATGCCAGAAAAAGTTCGTTATCATGGATCTGTATCGTTCGCCGTTTACCGTGATGGACACACCATCGTCGTTCTCGAAGAAATACGGCCCGATGATGCCTCCGGCCCAAAATCCACACCAAACAGTTACCTTTGCTGGGTGCATTGCGACCTGGTGGACCTCCTGTGGATTGTTCTCGGCCCAATAACGGCAATTCTGCTTGTTGACATTCCCATTTAACCAAAAATGTGCCTCATCGCTGAAGATGATTTTGCGACCAAAATCGGGGTCGACTTCCAACTGCTCTAAAGCCCAATCAGCGAAGATACGGCGCTGTCTATGGTCGTTTATTTTGAGCTCTTGTGTCAGCTGGATCTTGTACGGATGCATGCCCAAATCCAGATGCAAGATTCGGCGAAGTGATGTTTCCGAAAGGCGGAGTTCCTGTGCGCGACGTGAAATTGACTGTCGCGGATTTTCACGCACACTATCGCGCACAGCGGCGACATTCTGGGCAGATCGGACGTTTCGACGACGCGTCGGTGTTGGCTGATTGTTCACCGAACCGGTTGCCTCGAATTTGTTAATCAAACGACGGATAGTCGACTCAGCAGGACGATCAATTGCACCGTAAAATTGGCGGAGCGCGCGGAACGTTGCTCGAACCGATGAATGATTTTCGTAATAAGTTTTAACGATTTGCACATGTTGCTCGCGGCTGAATTGGTTCATGGTGATTTGTGAAGATACACTGAATAATAACAACTACGTTTGCCAACTCTACCACAAACAACATGGCCGCCATGAGCTGTCAAAGATCGAGCGTCCCTATTGGCGGACCCTTTATATATATATATATATATATATATATATATATATATATATATATATATATATATATATATATATATATATATATATATATATATATATATATATATATATATATATATATATATATATATATATATATATATATATATATATATTAGTTCTTTGCTATTCATATTTGTTCTGTCAAAAGTAATCTTGGGTTTGTAGCATTTCATTACATAGAGAAATAAGCAAATAGACGAATAATAAGGAAGATACACTTACCAGTCCTATATCTGGACATACACACGGAAACGAACCACTTGGAAGTTGTACAAGTTCTTTCACCTTTATTGAGGATCTTCAGAGTGGTGTACGACCTGTTTCATTGATATTTATAATTGAATTTAAAATATTAATACTCCAACACTTGCAGTGAAAAACTGATGTCATAAAACGTCATCTATAGCCTCGGAGTATCCAATGATACCAGAATCGTACCTCATATTATATTGTACGTAAAAAACACTCGGGATGAAAACTAAAACGTATAATGTAAGAAATACTATATATATGTGAAGCGTATTTAGAAAAGTACACCAAAATCCGTCCTGTAAATTTCATATTAATTTTAACAATAAGTTTAGTATTCATTATTTTATAATAAAATCATTATAAAGAATCTTGTAGAATATTCCGTCGTTTGTTTAATAGAAAAGAGTCAGCTTCCATAGTAAAAATGTGCATTACAAATTATATTTTTCGCAAAACATTTTTTTTTTCGAAATTTACGAGTTGAAACCAGAATTTCCTAGAACAATTTTACCTTTCTTGCAATTTTAAGAACAATGTCGATTATCCAAAAACCAAATTCTTGTCAGAAACACTGAACTTTCTTTGAAAAAAAATTGTAATGTAAATCACATTTATCGCGATAGAAACTTGTTTCTTTCGGGATTTATACGAACTCTTCAAACGCCATTGCATAGAATAAGTTTTTAAAAAAAAACTTTTTTCGAAATTGTTTTTACAACTTTTGCAAATTTAATAAACTGTTGTTTTTTTCATTGTGAACTCCTGAACTCTTTCTTCTCTACCGAAAAATGCAACGCGAACTCTTTTTCGTTGAAAAAACAGCGCAGGGTGAAGTTAGCGCCGCGCCGTAAAATTGTTTTTCGCGATTTCTGGAAATTGCTAGAACTATTGCTGTTTTCCACATTGAACTCCTGAACTCTCTTATTTCTACTGGAAAGTCCCAAAAAATTGGTGATTTTTAAGAAAACCAGCGCCAACTTCACTGCATGTGGTGTCCAATGCACTTAGACAATGTGACAGTTGATCCATTGACCGGGTAATGTGTTATTTTCCAGCCAGAGACTCTATACATAAATTTGCAGAATATAAGGCTTGTCGACTGGCTGGATTTCGAGTTAGGAGCGCAAAGAATTTACTGCTCTCTATACTGTTAGGGCCTTTTAATGCTCGTAAAAGTTATTGTTAGAGAACACATTACTACCCCATGTTTTAATGAACCGTATAAATTTTATGGCAATATACATATTTTTCTAATATAGCCTCTCGGTTATATATTCGATTTTTCTCTTGGGACGCATTACGAGAGGCGGAATACACCCGAAGTACAAGAAATGTGCATTTAAAAACTCCTATTGTAGAGTTTAACGAACGCTTTTATAATTTAAAACATTTTAGACCGTCAATCATATTTTTACTGCTTGGCAAGATTCTAATAAATATCCATTATCTCGTTCAAATTATTTATAATCGTAGCAACCCTAACAATAACTCATTTGGCCAAATGTTACCCAAAATCAGGCCCATATTTCCCAATAGGCTGAGAAGGCTGCAACCTAGGGTGACAAAATTATATTTCTATAATGCACGACACACTAAGAAACAGAAAAAAATATGCTAATCACTTCACTGACTGAACTGAAAGCGACACGACAATTCAATAATTTCCATATTATTGGTATCTACTAATATTGACAGTAGGATACGCTTAATGGTGTCAAAGGCTAACAAAAAGGTAACTAATTCCCTTACCGGTCTAGAACGGTAAGTACATAATTGTCAAAATAGGCATTTTTAACATCGCATTAATTTAGAATGGGTTTTCTAGAATTCAGTTTAAAATTTAATTGAGTTAAAAGAAAGATGTGCCATGGCTGAAGCCATGACTAAACAATAAACCGACTCAATTCAATTCAAAGGATTTTATTTTAAATTAAATAGTACAAGTAAAAGTACATCCAAGGAGAATGCCATGCCCGGTACCAGCCAGACATCCACGCGCAGTAAGTTAAACGGAAACTGAAACCGAAGTAAATTGATAGCTCTTTACGCTGAGGGGCGTATCATCTGTCATTGGGTTTTTCAGAGGACCAATTAATGGTCTTCAAAAAATCTGGAAATAGGAAGTTGAATTTTTGTAAATAGTTTTGTTGTCTCTCTTCGAGACATTTTAATTTGCCTGGGGATAAAAATGCCAACTGACCCCCCCCCCCCCCTCTAAAGGCATGTCCGAAAAGGTAACAAAAGGAAAGGAAAAGGGGAAAATAGAATGACTGATTTTGTCATTTAAATAGAGTTAAAAATATTTTTGTATTTGTCATTTAAATAGAGTTAAAAATATTTATTGATTTCTTATAATGCAATAAAATTGGTGAATTTTGTAGAATTTGGAAACAAAAATGACTAAAAAACAAATAAACAAACAGAAAGGGTGAATTGATCAAGTTAAAATAGTTTAAAAGAGCTTAAAGAGTTTAAAATTATTATTGAAAATGGAAAAATAGCGGACTATCATTCAGTTTAAATTCGTAGAATTTCTGTGAAATTTTTACGATGTAGTCCGTTATTGGTACTATGTCGGGGCAAAGGTTGTGTAAGTTTCTGGTAGAAATGTATGTATTGAAACGGCGCCAAATATACGTCTGCTTAGGGGCGTCAAATTAATATATCCGGGCCTGCCCAAAATGCAGGTAGAATTCATAAAATGGAGATTATAGAGAATAGTGAACCAGTCTAAACATTCTTGTACAATAGTACCAGTCATCTTCTTGGTATAATAATTATTATCAATGGCCAAAGAAGTTCATATAAAGAAAGTTTGTATTCATTTGCTTGCCATGTATTTTCGCAGTACCAAAATGCACGAAGGTTATGACCTTACCTCTTGCATCACGAGCCACCGCTGCTACAATCAAATTCATTAAAACGTATTTCTCCTCCTAAAGAATTCAATGTTCCTCGCGAAACGTACAATAATAGCAAGAAGTCGATTGTCTTACGAACGGTTGAATACGGACTGCTATATTGGGAGATATGAATATTTAAGCGAGCTATACCAATAAAAAATTTATGAAATCTTCGGAATGGGCGCTGAATTGGACTAGGGAAAGTTCGGTACAATACACCGATGAGTTTCGAACAAATTGGATTCTCAGCAGCGGTATGCGACGTAACCCCCCCTGTAAATTACGCTGCGGTGTTAAAAGCATTATTTATGCATTCAACGGATTAGGTTCGAGTTTTACTGAAAAGCTGCATTTAAATATTCAGCTTCCGCTTTATTGCCGAAAAACAATGCCGAGATGTCCCGCCCTCCGAATGCCACGGAGGTTGAAATGGAAAGAACAACAAAGAGAGCCTCCGAAGCTGAAAACGTTTCTTTACTCGAGTTTCTTTGAATATCGCGACATAATAAACTAATCTAATATAAACGCAATACCCGACAAGCCATCCTATATTTTAAAACGGAAGCAATCCTATACTTCGCCTTCATAAAACACATTGTGCCTAAACAGAGTAGTGTTGCAGTAGATACTGCAATCAGTGAAGTCTATAAAATATTTAATTCAGGGCGTGAACGGTGCGTCAAATCAGGCATTTTTGGTATTTTGGTATGTTATTTATAATGAAAGAGAAATGTTAAATCCAAGTTTTCGACCTCAGAACAAGTAGGATTTGTCCAATCCTACCAACAAAGGTCAGTTCATCTCCTTACTACAGACAAAGCTTCATCAGAATGGGATACAGACTCTTCAGGCCACAAATGATGCTGACGTCCTTATCGTGAAGACTGCTGTGGAACAATCTACTCACAGTGCTGTGGCTGTCGTTGGTGAGAATGTGGATCTCGCTGTCTTTTTGATCCTGCTGCTGAAACCCGGTCGAGGAAAAATCAAAACAATGGCACTATCCACCCAAGAGATGCAGCAGCATGGTCTTAAACGCATTCTGTTCTTACATTCATTTATCGGCTGCGACACAACATCTGCAACTTTTAGGAGAAGCAGCTGCCCCTCAAGAGTGGGGGTGGAAATATCTAGAAGATATCCTAGTGCCAATTACAACAGAAGATCCACCAGCACCGGGGTTCCTACTGAAAATGATATTTTGCTGCTGCATCAAAGATTGTGGTAGTGGCAAATGTGGATGCCGGAAAGCAATGCTGAACTGTTCTGCGGGATGCCTCCAATGCCAACGGAATTGCCTCAACGGCGCGCTTATTTATAACGAGGACGAAGATCAAGACGACACAGAGCCCCTTCAGCAAGAACCACCAACCACTGAAGATGCGGTTGCATGGTTGGACAAACGGGGAGGAGAAAGAGGTGGACCGTCTGCTACTTACTCAGCGCCAACAATGAGTTTTTGACCTTATAGCATTATGGTATTATGGTATTGGCCTTATGGTATTATCAGCCAAAATACTTGACTCGCTAATCCTCGAACAGGTGCTGGAGTTTGCTAATGCCAATAATCGCATTAGCGAGGTCCAGTACGGGTTCAGAGGTAAACATTCTACAACCCTGCAGCTTTTCAGAGTCTGTGAACAAATCACCACTAACTACAACCGAGATCATTGCACAGGGCTTGTCACCCTAGATCTCGAAAAAGCCTTCGACAAAGTCTGGAGTCCTGGATTGCTACTAAAGATCAATCAGGCGGGGTGCTATCAGGTTTGCCACAAAGATCATCTGTAGGACCTATCCTATGCAATATATTAAAATGAAAATAGAAACTCTCACTGATTCTGTTCGTACCGTTCGTACTGTTCGCACTGTTCGTAAAATAGAAATTATAAAATTAATATCCAACGATAAACATGATTGCATACCTTCCAGTGAAAAGTTACTAAAAGTTTTTAAATCGCCGATTAATTTATTAAATACCTACTAAAAACTAAACACAAATATACGTTTACTATTTATCACACAGACACATTAATCCAATTTATTTGTCCTAGAAAAACACACTACACGTGATGTCTGATAACGACAAAAAGCAAGAACAAGCGACGATGTCAAGAAACTGAGCCCGGCACACAATATTCTTTCCTTTTACAATTTATCCCGTGTAAAATTTTAAGGACTATGTTTATCTCTGTCGCTCACATACGATTCTGGAACATTTCATCCGTGCCAGTCCATAAATAGCACAACGAACTTGCGTGCGCAGATTAAACGAGAAACCGGCTAACCGTTTGCGTGCGTCGCGTTGACGGGGCAATCGGGCAGTGCGCCATTGCCAGACTTTCTATAAACTCTTGAAGAATGGGGCGAAATTCACTAGATAGAAAATATGTTTAAATGAAAGATATAGTTAATATTTATGTATTTTTACGAATAAATAAGGTGGTGCCATGGCTCCGTGTCACTACCTCACCACTGCCGCCACTGCCTGTAGGGAAAAGTTATCTGTCTGCACTCTAAACAGACAGTGGCGCTCGAGATAGAACCTCCCCTCCGAAGCTGAGAGCGTCACAAAATGGCCAAACAAGTCGTCTGGTCTGCCGAGGTCGAAAACTTGCATTTAGCATTCATTGCATTTGCATCAAAAACAACATATCAAAAAAGCGGAAAAATACCTAATTTGCTGCATTGCTCAATGTATAATCTGATTGTAGGTACTAGGATAAAATATTAAATAAAAGGAGTCCCAGATGGGATCCTTGTGGAACTCTTGATGAAAAATTTAATTATTAGTGTAGAATAGTAGTATTAGTTATAGAATAGTGTATAGAATAGAAGTATAGAATAGAACTATGGAACGTAAGAATAGTGATCTTTTTAACTAAAATTTTACAGATTTTGGCCATTTTTGACGTGTCCACTGAGCTACTTCTTCAACAAAATAGATTTTAAAATACAATCAGGCTGCAGGTGCTCTAGTGGCATACTACATATCATTATTTATGAGCAGAAACTTCTAGCGTTATATCCTGATTGTAAGCACTTTTCAAGTGTAATTTCATCTTTTTATTTTATTTTTCAAGTATAATTTTTATCTTGTTTACGATGTTTTCATGAATATTCAGCACGTCCATTAGATGCAGTATTTGCGGTCTATTTAATACGTTTTAAGACCCCAGTCACCAAGACGCAGTCGAGGAACTCTTTGAAGTTCCACATATAAAAGGAACCGCATCAACCTTTCACGCGGGATTTAAGGAAATCTCGGTAGGAATATACTGGCATTATCCTCCGGACAAAATACGAAACAAAAATATTGACAGTGAATAAAATGGGTTAAGACCTCCGTAGGAACTAGTTAAATTAGGTCTATCTCCGGTTTCCGATGGTTTCAGTCACGTTTCAGATGGATTAGGCATAAGTCCTCTTCCTATGGCGCTTCTCACACGCCGCCGCCGGTTCAGGTGTTTGCGATGGCTGAAATAAAGGATTCGTCGCTACAAACACCCGGTTCGTCTTCGTTGGAAATAAAATGATAATTTGTCATTTTGTATAGGAGCGGCTCACTCACATACTAACATATAAATCGCAATACAAAATACACCAGTCAAAATAAACATTTGAGTTTGAAATAATTCGCATAGAGCTAAAAATTCGTATAAGTCTCAAATACACGTTACAAATACTACGAGGTGTCCCACTAAGGTCGGCGAGGTACGATATTAGGGAAATTATAGGCCTTAGAGCTTCGGGGGAAAAAATTAGATAAATCGACCAAGAGAAATCGCTCGAAATTGTTTTCAATTTCGTAGCTCGGCCGCTAGGGGCGCAATCTACAGACCAAAACATACTGATCTGATGAACATACTGACATGACTGAACTGACCGTGACAGAATCGGAATTAACCAGAATACAATATTACTTATGCATATCCTGCTGGATATATCTGGATTTTGCTTTCGAATCTGATCCAAATGGATGACGATATTTTTAAGGAGGATGCGTCCTGGCCACTTTCTTCGTAAGAAATCGGATTAGATATGAATACCGGCTGGAATAGTGCCACCGGCTGGAATAGTAAATCAGGAGCAACAATATTCTCGAGAAATCTGCACCATTTAGAATCACTAACATATGTCTCACACTTCAGTTACCATAAAGCCAAAATGTACAATACCTCCCCCTCTCTCTCTCTCTCTCACTCTCTCACACTCTCTCACTCTCTCTCACACTCTCTCACTCCCTCTCACTCTCTCACTCCCTCTCACTCTCTCAATGAAGTATTCACTTCACGTGTATTGTGCTGCACTCGGATTTTTGAAGCCACATGAGAGTGATTTTAGCCGCATGGGAGTGATTTTTTTCTGGATTGCCTCATGAATAGACCATAGTTATATATTATGTAATTGGATTTTTGTAATATATTGAGCCATAAATGCTGTTATTATTATTATTATTATTATTTTTATTTTTTGGTGCTGGTAAGTCCCCCCTGGCCTCCGACTAGTCCAGAGAGTCCCTCCAGCCTCGTTACTCAACGAACGCTCCCCACGTCCGCGGGGTAAACGGTGAGGTCGCAATTCATGTGTCCTGAGTAGACGCAACGAGCCAAGTATGACGGCCTTCTGCCGATTGACGGCATGCTGGAATGGTTCTTAATTCTGAGAGCAATGATTGTCGCATAGCTCCGAGAGAGCCAATAATAAGAACCACAATTTTAACAGAATAACCCGGGTACAGCCTGCGGAGTTCAGAGAGTAAATCTCGATATTTTGTCCGTTTCTCCTCCTCTTTCAAGACAATGTTCTTTTCGGCCGGAGCCGAAAACTCAATAACGAACATCGTCTTGAGTTGGTGGTCGAGGAGGACTATGTCAGGCTTATTGGCTTGTATCCGCCTGATCTATAACCGTACGAGTGCCGTAGGTGGTAATACAGCACTGGTAATGCCGCGTTATGTCGATAGATATAGGCAGAGACCGCATATGCTGGACAAGCTGACAGCAAATGCATAATGGTCTCTGGGGCCCGACGACATGCTCTGCAGCTGACGTCAGGCACTTCTATACTATTATTATTATTATTATGATTATTATTATTATTATGATTATTATTATTATTATGATTATTATTATTATTATTATAAATTAGAGAGAAGTCAATTTCCCTCTTCGTTAAAACCGAGCAACAGGACTATTACTTTCAAATTTAAACGACAATTTCAACAAGAAAAATGATTTAAGAACATCTGCGAGTCAGCAAACTCTTCCTCGTCCCCAAACGTGTACCCCATGGAAGGTCAGCGCTGATGAGGAATTGAGCAATCAGCGTATCTATACAATCAACATGATAAAGTTTTTTGCTAAATCCACAAAACGTGTCAGTTTTCGGGTAATGATTACTTCTTACTCCACAAGAACCGAAAAGCCGGCACCCGACTGACCTACCTACGGAGTATAAGCTATTAATTATTTATGACTACCCATCATCCGCACGAGGAATTTTCCAGAGACAGAGTGAACATACATATATAAGGGTGGCCCGTAATATAGTAACACATTTTGAAGTCTAATAACTTTGACTGTGAAAAACCTATACCTATCTATGTACTTAAGTTGTTTGATTTTAATCAAAATATGGAATTCAAGAAATTTAATGACAAGGGAAACTAACATAATACCTAATAAGGATAATAATAATAATACTAATAATAAGCCTATTCTTTTTTAAATTGTATCTTGAACGTTCTTCCACTCTAGACACAATATTTCTCATACATTATACAACATTAATGAAGCAGTATTCCGGATTTCTGTTCGAATATTTTCTTTTAATTCGTCGATATTTTGCGGATTATTGACGTAAACCCTGGATTTTAAATAGCCTCATAACCAAAAATCACAGGGCGTTATGTCACATGACCTCGGGCGCCACTGGACCTTGAAATCAGGCATCTTGGAAACATTATTGCAGGACAGGGATACGCGGGCACTATGACATGTGGCGCCGCCCTGCTGAAACCACATGTTTTCAGGCAAGCACCGTAACCGTTCTGGAAAAAAAGTTTCCAAAATTAACGTGCATCTCTCGACTGGTAAATAACACTTACCTACATCCCTTAATATACCTATAACTACTTGCGAACTAGACTAAAATTGTTGCTAGATGGGAATGCCGAGAAACATTACTAAATGTTACCTATATTAAAGCCCTTAGTCTCCTCACGAAGAAATTGTCATGTGCCATGGCATAAATTTGAATAAACCCGAGGGAATTCCCAAGTTAGTTGTTATATGTGACATTACTGAGCTACAAGTTGGAATTTGCATACCTAGTTTCTAGTTGATTAAAATATAGCATACTCCAGAGGAACTACTTAAATGTCACAACAGCATTTCCCCGGTTATTAAATCTAGAGCTCACATCCATACACATAAACAGTTTGGGTTAAATTTTCTCTTACAACTAGATCTTAGATATATGCAATAGGTACTTTACTGTTGCACAAATCCAGAGACATTTATTAATATATCTCTGCACAAATCCAATTCTTGATTTTAAACAGTAACACAGTTAGTTAAACTTTTTCAACGCACAAACGAACACCGAACTTTAGTCTGGAACCTGGAACTTAACTATAACAAAACACCGAAACCCCAACACACTTAACTACACGGTACACAGACAACGGTATGTCAGGCTGCCAAAACAAAATTGGTCGGTCTTGCGCATGGATCGTATATGACGTTCGTGTGAGTTTTTCGGAGATTTCGAGAGAGGGCATGACACCGTGTATCATATTACGGAGTAACTGGAAATGTCTCGTACGTGACGTCCCAGTCGCCTGCACGCTGACATACCGTTGTGTGTGTACGTACCATCGACATATATTTACAACTCGGCGGTACGTACCATAGACAAACAGGTACGTACCGTGCTTAACTCAGAGATATGGTCCATATCAGATCAGTACGGATTACTTCCATAAGTTTCTTCAGAAAATAGATAATAATTGCCTAATTGGTTCAAGTTCTTGCTAAATTTTAGCGAAAATAAATATAGTCACAGATAAAATACATTCCCTGTAAAAATTAAGCCGGCCCCTCTACGTAACGATATTTTCCAGTTTACTTTGATACGTGTCCCTATTACTTAATTTAGGCAATTTCGCTTTAAGCCTCCGCGCTAGTACAAATGTGATGTGGCAATAAGTAATTAAAAACCGTATATTCATTATTTTTACACCTACGGGTACATTAATTTCAATCATCATTTTGTTTAATATTTTTTACTATTGTATTCAAAATACCTAGGATTTGCATTTAATATAATCATCTGGGAATATGTTAAATTTACCTAAATCGTAGATTGAAGGACTTAGTTTAATCAACGCCTAAATACTAGTTACATATTATGTACCTGTATTTATATCCGACTAACGTTGTTTTAGTACTGATTTGATTGTATGATTAATGACGCACCGCCAACTTTAAAGATGTAAAGAGTATTGAATTTGTATTTGTATACTATCCCCATCTATGGTCGTTTCCAATAAACTTTAGTAAAAGTGTTCCTGGCAATTCATATTGGTATTTTGTGTTACCACTGATAGCAGTGTTCTGTAATCCATAATAACCTGCTATGAGTACGGTCTGGTACAGTGCAAAATCGTAACAGGGATCTTGAAAGTTGAAAGACGTGACACCAGAGCACAGTTTGTAGTTTGAAAATGTGTCACTGGGTCACTGCAAACTGCAAATATTCCAAGTGCACAGAATAGAGTACAGACGACCATCTGTGCACAAGTGTGTCAACGATCGCAGACACGCAGACCACCATCATTTTTTTCTGTAATCTGTGATAGCAAGTGAACGTCAGCGGAGTGCTTGTATTTTTCAATATCACTAAAGTAGTATGTCGTATAGAATCAACTGGCCCGCGATCGGTCTTACGGCCTTACCAAATGTTGGAGGCGTAGCAGGGGCATTAATAGTTCGTAAAAACGTAAATACATGGTACGAGGCGTTGAAAAAGCCCCAATGGAGACCTCCAAACGCAGCTTTCGGGCCGGTGTGGGCCTCCCTTTACTGTGGCATGGGCTACGCTTCCTATTTGGTGTTTAGGGACGGGGGAGGATTCACTGGTAATGTTCGGCATTCTTACGTTTTATACATTTACATTCTTTCGTTTTACATATTTTTTCTGCGATATAGGTAAAAATAGCGATATAATAATTTTTATGTGATTTTTTATAGTAAAATTGCTAGTAAATATAAATTCATACCTATATGGAATTATATTTATAATGCTACCTTTTATGGGTAAAACGCACCTGCTTGCATGTGTCACGTATATATACCTACCTATAATAGATGTAGATAAGTTGTACGTGATTTAATTTTTCATTTCGTTATAGGTAGGTAAATACTGCCGATGAAGTAATAAACATCGTAAATATTTGTTGCTTCTTGTTTGTATAGGTATAATTATCATACTCTGATGATTTCTTATGTATGTACATAAATCAAGTCAATAAAGCTTAGATATATGCTATTAATAGTGTATAATTAATAAAGGTATACTAGTTATATTATATAAAACTGTTATTATAGTGTTTTAGTGATAGTAATACAATAATATATGCTCTTCCTCAATATGTAAAAACATTGGATCAATACTGCCTAGTGCGTTGCGTGTCCCATAAAATTCAGTTTTTTGTCTGCTTTTATATGGCAATTTTATGCACCTTATACTCATAGAAAATAAATACCCACATACCCAAACCCAAAGATATAGTATATTTAACACACTAGAATAGTGTATGGTGTAGAACCAAAGAAGTAGCTCTTCCTTCTGTGGTAGAGGCATTGCGCGTGTGCGTGTGGTGCCCTCTGTGGCAGAATACGTTTCTATCGTGAGGAGAGCGCGAGTCCGCGACATCGACAGCGCAAAAGTCTCAGGTTTACTAATACCATAAGATATTAGTAGTAAGATAACTGATAATACAGTTATTTTATTATCTAGTTTTATCTAGGCTTTACTCTCCTGTGAGCGAAAATTTAAATGCTGTGAATTCACTACCATTTAACATTGAACCTAACGTACTTTTTCTGTTTTTAATCTTTTCAAAAAAATTACTTGGGTGCTTACAATTTTTGCAAATAAAAGGTGCTTACAATTTTTGTTATATTTAGGTACCTACTTCATATTTCTGCATTTGTTATCTTTACGTATTTCATAGGTATTATGGTATTTATGCATTTGTTATCTGTACGTACTTCATATTATTGTATTTTCTCTTAATTGTATCATTTAAGTTAGGTATGCCTGGTAGGTATTAGATTTTACAAGTTACACACAGCTTGCCACTGAAATAATTTTCACTCAACTCTATATCGAGTACAGAATACAAATTATAAATTACAGCAACTGAGTTTTAGTGACAGCGATTTATTGATCACTTGAATTTATAACTCGAGTACTTATTTCAATAATCGAGTTATATCGTTTTTTTTTTCAGTAATCGAGTAGTCGAGTGTTCTTTCACTCGAGTGATCCAAATACTAATATATAGCTTTTGTCACAGACTCCCTGGTTGTGACGTGACCTGGTGATCTATGGTTTTTATGTGACGTCTGTTTATCATGTTAAAAAGAGGGATAATATTATCAAATTCAATTAAAAATAGCCTTACTAGGGCCGTGAATATTTTTATTGTATACATTGTGACATTTTTGTTCAAAGGGCCTGCAAAACTGCCCTTAATCGTCTATGGATCAAACGTCATTTTCAATTGGGCATGGCCGCCAATCTTCTTCGGATTCAAGGAAGTAAAATTGGTAATTTGACTACTTTATTTTTATTAGATCTAATTAAATGTTATATTGGTAGATAATAGAGTCACTCACCTATACTAGCGCCACGTAATATATAAATATTTCATATAAATCATGCCATTGCTATTAGCAATGATTTATGATATAATATGTGAATTAAGTGTCTGCTATTAGATAACCTCGTAAGTTATAGCATCTAGATGGCAGCACTGAAATATGAACGTACAAAATATTGGACAAGGCTTTCCAAAAATACCAAATAGACCACAAAAAGTAAACAGTATACGTTTATGTAGACAATATTCCATCCTTAATTATATGAATTATATGTACTTTAATCACAGCATATACAAAAGCAAGTTGTGCTTTAATCATATTCGTTTCCTGTCATAGTAAAAGTAGTAGGTATTTCATAAACGATGTAGTGTTTACTTTATATGTGTATTTATTTATATTTTGATATTTGCAGATATGAAAAAAAATACTTGAAATTTGCGTTACTTGACTTATTTGTAGGCTCTTTATGAGATTCAACTGATAAACGTGACAGCTATTGGAACTGGAATTCTCTTCTACAAGGTTAACCCCTTAGCTGGCCTACTATTTGTCCCGTACTGCTTCTGGTTGGGATTAGCTACAGCTCTGAATTATTTTATATGGAGAGACAACAAAGAAAGCACTCCCAAAATTAAAGAGCTTAAAGAGAATTAATGTGCTTATTGTTATGTGTATTTTTGTTTTGTAGCAAAAAATACTTAGACTTGGGATACGTGCTATTTGTTAGTTGTTTTATATTTTTTTACATGCTGTTCGCCTGTTACACTATATTATAATCTACTACTATATTATAAATCACCTATATTATATATAATAGATATTTTTTACAAAAATTGTTTTATTACATCTAAAAATATTTGCTTTACGTGAGAAATCAAAAACCGACTTGGCTCTTTAGAGATCATAAATATAATCCAAATGCACGCCCCAAGGTTGTTTCAATTTAATGGAATCGAAATCTATTTTATTCAATAGACGCGTCTAAAAGGAACTATACGATTATAAATTCGACGAATAACATAGGCTTCCCTTGTTTTATGATAATAAAAAGAAAGCAACTTATGATGCAACCCAATTTTAAAAGGCACTAGTTCATTCAATATGTATGTAAAGTTAACTGACCCCATATGAGATACCGCGCAGTTGCCACATGTAATTCTCAATTTTCTCAGTATTCAATTAAAATATCAAATTCCACAATACTATATTAAAGTTGTATATATTATTTATGAATGTTATTAAATAATAATTGTGCACACAATAATATATTATAGGCCAAGATGTTACGTTTTTACATTAATTTTCGTATACTTTAAATATGACAATTACGTAAACATCTATTTTTATAGTTAAAAGCGGCAACGCCGATCCACGACCTTTCCAATAACGAATATTCGAGCAGTATATATCTTTTTAACTTATTGGAATCGTATCTCTCGGATCGAATAGGATCGGGTTCGCATATCTTACAGTGGCGTGTTCGCGGGAATTACTAATATATTATTTATATACCTACCTATGTAGGTATACATCGCTACGAGAGTTGAAATAAAAGAGTATGGCGGTTAGCAAACATGTTTGTTCGTTTCGTATGAAACCTGAAAAACGTAGATTTCCACCAGACCTCGCTTTATTTACGAGATAGGCTAGGCATGTTAAAAAAATTTAAGGAAAATATTATTTGACGGCAAAAATGGATAGTGGGTGTTAGAGCAGAGCCGACTTTAACAAAAAAAGTTGATTTATGGGCTGCTCGAAGTAGGTACTGACGTGTACTGAGGTAGGTGTAATAGGTACCTATTACATCCTCCACTTAAGACATTTCTCAAATAATTTTATCCAAAAAATATTCCAGTGGTTGAGGCCGCTAGGTTATAAATGATATAAGTTAGGTTTTTTATTGGGATTTACAAAACTGAAAACGCTCTCTGGTTTATTACATAAGTAGGTACCTATTGTCCATTGACTTTATTTTTATGTAGGTACCTACCATCCTAGATCACAAATTAATAATTTACATCAGTGGGCAAAAGTTCTATAGACTGTTTATAAAATTATAACCGTGTACCTACCTAGCCACAAAAGAAAGGAAAATTTTCAATGACTGTAAAATACTTCAAGGTCAATTTCTAATTTTGATTGACTGTAAAAAGTGTGTGTATTGGAAATCGCTTTGCGATGAGCTGGTAGCTAGGTATGTATTGCATTTGTAATGATTTTTAAAAATGTGTTGAATTTAGTCTCGGTTTAGTTATGTAGGTACCTATTAACAAACAAGCTCTGATCTTTGTCAAAGCTTGTCTGTTAATAATCTTTGTCTTTGTTGAGTGTTAACGATTTGGTAGATTAGGTAGGTACCTACTTACACAATAAATATGATTGTATTTCAATCGCATGTATATTTATTTTATTTTTCCGTTTTAAAGTTTATTTTTCTCGACTACTTAGCTGTTTTGTACATATTTATTTTTGTTACTTGTGGGAAATATAAATGGCTACTGGCGACCACCCACTAAAAAATGGTAACACGCTGAAAGCAATACTTCATGAGTGGTATGGAAACTTGCATTCAATATCAGCTGTGCTGTTGAAAATATGCATATAAATACCTTCTACTTTCACTCCCCTAAGAAAAAAAAATGTCTGCGCCAATGAAAAACATTGTGTAGGTCAGGGTTGCCGGTCGTTCAACTATACATACATATTGTACGAACCAAAACAATTATAAAATGCCTTCCGTAGGGCAATTGACATATATCAAGTTTGGTAATCTTGATAGTATTTAGAAATTCTGTGTAGTTTTGGTTCAACAACCATATAATATTCGTTTTAAATTATGACAAACCCTGAAATGAGACTCCTAATTTGAAATAAAACTCCTGCCACCGGGGAGCCGGATTCCTAAAATATGCTAGGACACGCGTGGTGTTATTGTATTATTTGTAATCCACGAACCAGCTGGGATTGTTTTGTGGTCTCTAGTTTAGTGTGTATGTTTTGTGCATAGATAAACTACATTTTTCTCTGGTTTTGTGATAACCACAAATTACCATATCACACACACCATATTTAGAGATGTGAAGGTGTTCTGTGGTTTAAAACTCTTCTGATAGTCACAGAACACGATAAAGTTTCATGGTTTTATAGATACAAGATACAGTTTATTATTATCTCTCTAATCTATAGATACATTATCGATTTCGGGTGATCATTTGTTTATTTTATAAATAATGAATCATGAACGGGTGTGATTATGGTTTATAAGATGCTTATTTTTTACGTCATGTGCGTCATATTTTTGTTGCTGCGTTACACGAGCAACTTAATAGAGCCGCAATGGTACAGGGTACACAACTAACTTTCTCATGTTAGATATAATACGAATAACTTACTATTTCTGGCATGGTTGAAAATACAGAATTTATGTCATTGCGGCTCTCTATAATCCTTTGTTACACTTTTTTTTGCTTATTTCATTGAATTGATTTATTAACCAATGTGCGGAAATGAGTTTTCTGTTATTTTTTTCTAAACAATCCTGCAATCTAATCTGTGCAATAATCAGAAACCATTACAATTACATGGGTATTTCCAACATCAATGAGTAGGTAGGTATTATTAATACACCTACCTATTTTCATTGGCAATAATACGTAACTACTTTCCTTTTGTAATTAAATAGGAATTTAGCTTGTACATACTAACTACTCTTCGGTAATAGATTTCATTAGCTAGATACCAACTACAACCAGATGTCTCTGCTACGGCTACCTTCAAATTCATTTAGGTACTTCATTAAATATATTTATTTAAAATCAAAATAGGTACATAGATTTAAAAATGTAAAATATTTTCCTAAGTGCCTCGAAATAATCACTTATTATAAAAACACATACAGTCGAATTGAAAACCTCGTATTTTTTTGAAGTCTGTTAATAATAATATGAATTGCCCATTATTATTTGTCAAAACCAGCTAGATAAGCTCCCATTGGAGGAAATGGTTAAATTTTGTAGTTTTTTATATTGCAGTCTTCTATTAGAAAAATAAATATACTTAATAAATATATTATAACCTATTAACATTACAACAAAGTATCAATATTTATCAAATAATGTATTTTCAAGGTCTGTTGTCGTCAAAGGTGACCTTATAGTAGCAACTGTTAAACCAAACAATAAATAATGTGACATTAAAACTTAAGACAATAGCTTTTTTGTAATAAATTTCTATAGGCTATACTCTATAGGCCTTTGTGAAAAATATATTACCTCAATTCCCTGACCATTTCCATTCTGAAATCATATAGAAATTGTTTTCTGAACATTCCTAGGTTCTCTTTGTTTTAATATTAGACCTCTATCCTAATATTACAAATGTCACATGAAACCAACAAGTCGCGATTCTTATCAAGTAATAAATTAATAATATAATGGTATGTAACCTCAAAATATATCCTTAGAATAGCAACTGTTAAACCACACAACAATAAATAATGTGAAAATTTAAAACAACAGCTCTTAACTTTATTAAAATAATACGATATTGTATTAGAATATTTTTATATTTCCTATGAAATATTCTATACACAGGTTTGTCTAATTTGTAACAAAAAAAAAGTTTGGTAGATTAGTAACACATCAAATATATCAAAACGTGTTCTCCGAACATAAAAGTAAAAGAGCAAATAACCTTCTGCACCTTTCGGCTAAAGCTTAACACATTCTAGTTTTCTTTTGGCTTTTCCTCTGCTTCTTTCTTAACAACCTCTGCCTTGGAGGCTTCATCAAAGTTTTCCACTAAATCTGGCACGTCTTCCTCATCATCGGGAACAATTTTACCTACTCCTCCAGCATTAGCCACCGTGTTCGCTAGCCGCTTAAGTTGAGTGATACCCTCAGGTCCAAGCTGACTTAAAATACCGGGCAGCATATCTGTGATTTGTTTGTTTTCTCCATGTCCGGTTATGGCAAATGTGTTAGCAGCTAAGGATGCCTGTGTTTTGGGGTTATTAAAGTGTATTACAGAACCATCATCCTTAATCATATTAACCTCTTCGATACCTGGGATTGTATTGACTGACAATTTTTTTAAGGATGACTGCAACTTTTTATCGTCAGTAGCTTGCGTTGAATGCACTACCTTCTTCTTGCGTCGTGGGGTACCCTTACCGCCAATCCTCACTTGTGACTGTAGCTTTTTCAACTTTTCGGTATTCATTTTGTAAATTTATTCCTAAATCACTTTGGGAAACTCACAACACTACTGTCAAGTTAACTTTAACAATACTTCTGTATATTTTCTACAGCCGACCGCTCTCAGGAATTATTAACAAAGCACATGTGCTTCCTGACCGGTCCAAGTAAAAAGAAAATGGACGACTTCCTTCTTGCGCAAATTGTTTGTTGTTGTGCGGCTGCGTCACGCAGCGCCACATTCAAATATATCAGAAAACTCATACCGGAACGCCCTCATTTGCATTTGCATAACATAGCTCAATGTTAAATAAAAGTTTTTAATAATCGGCATGTTTTTCCCGCATAGTTATTACTAAATTCTTTGAAGTGATATAGGGAGAAATTTCTACGAAGCAGTTTTACAGAATTAAGTTGCGGCTTATGCAACTAGATATACCCATAAGAGCATTACTGGTTGCAGCAGTTTGTGCCGATTTAAACGTCCAAAAAAGTTATCCAAAAATAGAATTAATTGTGAACCATAGCACATAGCACAAATGCGACAAATCAGATAAAATTAGATACATAACTATGCAGGTTATTGGCAGGCTCCATTTTACATGGCAACTACCTAGATCTGGTACCTAAAACTTTATTTACTCTTATAAAATATATCCATTTTCCTATTTTCTTTGGTAATAAACTAATAAAGTAATAAAAAACAGAATGTAAATCATATATATTTGCTATGATTATAATATTACGTTTTTAAAGCGTAATTTTTCCATTTCCTCTTTTTTATCGCCTTCAATTTTATATTCTTTCGTAACTCCTTTTCCATAATTTTCTTGAGCGCTTCAATCTCAATAACCTCCTTACTCTTCTCAACACACTTGCTGTTGTCCTCTTTTTCCTTTTCTTCCTTTTCCAAAGCTTGCAAATCAATAGCGACCGTCTCGTCAACCTTTAAACACATAATTAAATAAAGTAATTTAGGAGTCTGTCTAAACGTTACCAAAACATCCTCTGAGCTCATATTTGGGATAGGTACGGTGTACTTCTCCTTACAATACAAATCAAAGTCTTCGGTCACTTGTTTTTTTATGTCCCTCCTATTGAGTAGGCATATTTTTAACTCGGCTTGCCACCTTAATGCCACTTCTTGCTGTTCCAATAAACTGTTTTCGGCAGCTTGTAAATTATCTTGGCATACTCTATCATTTTCAGTCACCAATTCTTCACTAGAAGCATGGAGTCCGTCAACAGTAAATTTCCGTATCATTTGTGCCTTTAAACATTAACAACAAATTATCTTGTTCAGAATTTTACCACAATCTTACCTCAAAAATCTCAAATTTCCTCTTTTCCAGAATCTCTTTGCATGACTGTAGTTTTGCCATTTCTGTTAAATAATCACAATACACGGACTGAACGTCCTTTTCGTTGTTTATGTAAGCTTCCAGGAGTGATTTGTAAGACGACTCATTGTCATTTACAAAAATGCCCCACGCCTCTTGATATTCAGGCACAATATCTGGAACTAATATGACTAAGCTTGCGTAGGACTTTGAATCCTTTTTATCGGTGATGGAAGCGCTTGTGTTGGACTTTCTTCGGCTAAGTGAGGAGCGCTGCTTGCCCATGCTGGACCTTTTTTTGCCTATTTGCTGTGAACTAGCCATTGGAGCTAAAATATTTTGGGAAAATATTACGATTTTTCATTTCTACTATTTAAAAAATAAGGTTGGCGATTTTCAGGTAAAAGCATATTATTATTATCTAATTTCAATGCGAAGTACCTACTTTATGAGGACTGAGGAAACGTTGGACAGATTCGATATACATATTCGATATACATATTGAAGTTGTTCGATATACATATTGTATCAAGGATATAATAGGCAACCATATTCATGATGAGAACGAACAAAGAAAAAGTATAAACAATGATTTATGTATATGTGAATAAGTCTGGTATAATGTATACAATTGTAATTTAATGTACTGTCAAAATGGAGTGATTCTGGAGAAGCGTATAAATTTGAATTTCCCACAAAATTGCCGATAAGGCAGAGAGTTATATAGGTTATTATCGATTTTTACATTTTACATGTTGTTTGCGGTTATGTTTCCCTTCGACTCACGGTACACACGAAGCGCGCGGGCGACTGTGATGTCACGTCTGAGATACTGCATCACGTAAGAGACATTTCCAGTTACTCTGAAACACGGTACAGTGTATTGCGCGCTCTCTCTCTCTCACAATCTCCGCAAAAACGTCATATACGATACATGTGCAAGACCACAGCACAGTTTATAGCCTATTTCGACCAACTTTGGTTCGGCAGCGACAGCCTGACATACCGTTATTTTCTGTGCCACTCTGTGTACCGTGAATCGACTCGTGTTTGTAGTACAGCGGATTAAAAACAATGTAAGTTTTTGGTTTATTTAACGATAGAAAATCTATTTCGATATTTGACGTTCTATTTTTAATAACCATAGACTAATGGATTCCTGTGTGAGATTGGTGGCGTTCTTGAGAAATGATGCATTTTAGTTTATTAATTTCTATGGGTTGGTGTTGTCAAAAATATTGCTGTCAAATCAAATTTTCTATCATTGTCAAATATTTTTTTGATGAATAGCCCAAATCCCCAAATCTATTTACTTGAAACTCATTGCGTAGGCAGAGTTTGTAATATTGTATAGTATACACCAAACAGTATACTCATAAGAATAAAGAGTAGGTAATTTATTCCTATGTAGATTGATACTGTTTGTTAAGATTTGAGTGTTGAAAATATAATTATCAAATCTGCTTTGTGTTTGCATGGTGTTGCTTCAATGTGATCACTGTGTCTATGGGGTGTATTTGTGTAGAGATACAAAGTCGATGTTGAAGGCTACGTACATTTTTTTCCAGATTTGTGTTGCGCAGACGAGCGTTTGGAGCCCAAAGACTGGCCAGATATCGACCTGCCTGGTTTAACCAACTTCTCTGAAGTGGCCTTTTTGGACGGCCGCCTAGAACTCGAGCCTCTAGGGCCCTAAAGACATTTACCTGTTTTAAGAACATGCTGCGAGTGTTATATTACCCTTATGGACGTTTTTGAGCTGGTTTTTGAGTCCCGCTTTGGCTTGCCAAACAGGTCCAGCTGCGCTTCGTTACAGATCCTCATCTTGTCCTCCTCGCACTGAATGCACATATTTTTAAGAGCCTTAAACACTTCGGAGGCATCTGCTACATTTAGAATATTAATTTCAGTGATTTGGTCCTGCAGGTATTCCTGAATAGTCCTCTGTATGTGCTCCATTCTATCCTGGTTCAAATTTTGAGTTAGATCTTGGTTTAGAAGAACAGAGGAGTGCATTTGTTCTTTTTGTAATAACTCCAGTTTGTTCTAAACAAAAACGACTGTTAAGCAAATAAATGAGTTACGTTGATGTTATACTTGAAGAAACGCCATTTTAGATTCTTCGTTAATCTCGGGCGGCATTTCCTTTTTCTTTGGCTTTAAACCTCGTATTAGTTGCCCAAATCGCAGCAAGGATATCGTTATCAGAAGGTCCTCCTTTTGAATGCGAATATGCCCAATAAACCTATTGCCACAGCACGTGATTAAATACATAAAGAATAATTTTAAATCTTTACCGTAAAATACTCTCTTTACTTAAGTCGCTTCCTAGAAAGTATATCAGAGGGTTGGCCCTTTCTTTTACCCTAATATGATCTGGGATATTTTCCATCAAAAATAATACGAATTGTTCCAGTTCCGTTTTTATTATGTTGGCCTTACCAATATCCGCAGGGTTTTTGTAATTGCTTGATAAGTTACCCACTGTATCAATACCAGCCAAATCGATGATATGCAGCTAAGAAAATGTTATATGGCAAAACGCAAAGCAGTATAAATGTAAAGCTATTCCAAGTCAGTTATTAAGAGGGTTCCTTACCCTTGAAAATTTCTTTTCTGAAGAGGTAAAATCCAAGTTCACCGTCGTTATATGAAATGTAATGACCGTAGTAGAAATATGTGACATATACTCGCTATTCATAGCAAAAGTTTTTCGTCCCTCTCCTAAAAGTCACGTTGTTAAACTTAACTGCTACATATATAATCATTTTACCTCTGTATAAGAGTTTTAAGGCATCGTACTCAGTTGTTACTTTAATTTTAGTGGCTTCCTTGTAGTGGTACGCTTCCATAGAATTTGGAAACTCTTTCAGTAGATCGACAACTGTAGGTTTTGAGAGTTCTATGTAGGATATTTGAATGCACATTTTGATATTCTTGGGGAGTTCAGATTTCAGTTTAAATAGGTCAAATATCACCCTGGGGGTTATGCCAAAATCCTAAAAGTAAATTTTTCTTGATTATCAGCCGTAATAATTAAAAGAAGCAAATTTTTGATAACACTATAAATGCCAGAATGTTTATACAAGGTAGGTATATTTAATATAATTACGTCTTGAGACAGTTGCAAGCCCCCAACAGTAATGCTTTTTCCTGTACCAGTTTGCCCAAATGCCGCTACAATTCCATTATATCCTTCAATAATCCTTAAAACGTTAGTTTGTTTTCAAAATATACATCGCTATTGTTTGGGTTAGCAATCACATTAAAATTTCATGCCTTACCTGTCGAGTACACCTTCGATAACTTCCGAATACAAATAATCTTGATTACTATTCAAAAAAACTCCGTCAGTTTTGAACTCCCAAAACTTTGGAGGGCATTTTTTCCTGCCCTGATTGGAGTCCTGCAGGCACTTCATGTAAATTATATTTTCCTTAATTTTGAGGTACTCCCAGTGAATTTTCTCTAGTGGAAAAATTCTAAAGAATACCTTAGAGTTTTTGTTTCGGGATTTGGACATGCTTTTGCTAAAGAATGTTCAACAGTTAGTTAGGTGGCATTACACCTTGACAGTGACAAATTAAATTTCTATAATTGTACTGCACCTGAAATCTAGTCGTAACACATTGCAGAATAAAAAACAAAAGTTTTACTTTTTAGAATTTACAATGAATGAAAACAGTTATATTTACCGTCGCAGTAAAATGTAGATTTAAAATGAGGTGCTACAAAAAGCTTATTGTGATTATCTTATTCTTATTATGATTTTAGTTTGACAAACAGTCCAATAAAAGTATATTGTTTTATTAGGAGTAAAAGTGATACTTATGAGACGAGTCTGTAGGTTTTACTATGGCAATTACTACAGATGATACGTCTCCACCAAACAAATATTGAATTTGTAAATGTTTGTCAACAATCACAAACATTTTGCGCGCTTGGTGGATACGCATCATTAGAATTATGACATCAAAACTTTCCATTATCTCACTAAATCCCTTTATACGATCCTGTCATTTTATTGGAGTGCTCTCAAATATTTCAATACCTGCCGACGAACATGGCATTTCGTAGGTCATTCTCTACTTTTATATGTCATAACATAACCACAAATTAATAACAGAATTTTTATTATTTTTAATATTTCAGAAAAAATATTGTTATGAATCCGTTATAAGAAAATATAGAGCAGGATCGATAATTTTTGAAACCGAAAAAAATAATAGTAGGATGAAATCCATTAGAAAAGGAAGAGATAATAACACAAATGGAAGAAAAAATAATTTACGGGCAATCTGAGGTCGGGAAGTGGAGTTTTTTCGTTCCTTTGCATTTTCTGAGATTTGCCATAGTAATGTATTTTTTTTTCCATCAGAAAGTAGAGATTTCAACGAACAAAAAGCCCACCTTTTTTTAAAGACTTTTTAAAAAAAAGCAGATATTTTGACGCGAGAATTTTCGATTGAAAATTAGGGTACTTTTTCGATGTTAAGTCAAAATAAGGTGAAAAAAGAAATATTTTAAATAAAAAAAAATTACAGTGTGTTTGTTACATAAAAAGGTGTTTTCACCAAATTTCTTTAAAAATATTTTTTTTGAAAAGAAATAAAAACCAAAAACTTTTTTCACATAAATTTTGAGGTTATGTGAAAAAAGTGTAAATACAAAAGTTTTAGATCTTTTTATTACCTACAACTTTGCCATTTAACTTTTTTCCATAGGACTTGTAGTTTTGCCGGAAATCGAGATAAACCGTGTTTTACCCTTAAAAACTCACCCCCTTCCAATTCCCGACCTCAGATCGCCCGTAAATTATTTTTCCTTTCATTTTTGTTATATTCTCTTCCTTTTCCAATGGGTTTCATCCCACTATTATTTTTATTCACTTTTTACCATTTTCAAAAGCCTCAGCCCTGGTCTAATAGGAGTATATATTGGAGTAGCCCCCACTCTGAAGGGAAAGTGCTAGATCAACAAGGTGTTACCATTTTTTTGACTTCTGTAAACAAATCGTTCCTCTGGAAGAAAACTGTCACAACTCAAAAAAAATAGAACAGAGCTTTATAAACAAAACTACTAAGAATCGCCTGTTTTATGTAGTAGCAGTGTAGTATCTCAGCTGTCAAAGCTAACCGATAGATGACACTTGTGTCAAAAGTATCGCAAAATAGAGTTATTTTAACGGACTAAACTTATAAGATATCTCAATAATAATTCAGACATCACAGGTCTGTTTATGCTTTTATGGATAAATGTCACAAAGTTTTAAGGGGTTGTCTGATGTTTTTGCAACAAATGTACTGTATTTCGAGTGGCGACATTTGCAAACTTGTTTTTTCAGAGGAAAACTTTCATATTTCAAATTGCGTCACTTTTCTTCATAAGGTAAGAAAGGTAGGTAAGTAGTTAACAATAACATTTAAAACTTCCCAGGCTGTGTTAATTTCTAATATTATAACAGCCTTCTGTTGACTAGTTTATGGCTTTTTATAATGTTTGTTTTCAATAAAGAAAATTTAATTGCATTTTTCCGAAGAAATGACTAAACTAAAAATCTTAGTTTTTAACTAAACAGAAAATTATCTTACTTGGACTTGTCTCAGGCCAGCTTGAAGAAGGCCTGAGACAGAAGAAGTGAATGAGTCATTTCGTCTAAAGGTTAATGTTGTCGTTCCATCATTAAACGCAATATATTTAATGCAACTACATTAAAACTATGGTGTTTAGGAATTCTACTTAGTCAATCTATTGTGTTATCAAGTTTTCTATAATCTTTTTTATGTTTTCCAAACAAGACGCGGGTACAGTGACAAGACGCGATAGGCCAAATGTACTAATAATGTATGTTAGAAGTACAGTTTAAATGACAAAACGTTCGTTTATGGCTGGTATGATTGTACAAATATCCCTAGACTTTTCCTATGTGTGTATATTCTTCAATAGAAAAGCGACACATGGTGTGTTTCATGACGCAGAATAATATATCTAGCAAAATAGATTTAATCATTTATATGTAACCGTTACCTCCATTGCAAATGATGAATTATATACTTTGATCCATGTCTTCATGTCGCCAATATGATTTCTATAGTGTTTATTGGCATAACCTGTAACCGCTCTAAAGTTTTCATTCATTTGCTCTTTACCGGGCAGTTTTAGAAAATTTAATAAGTGTTTCTTCTAGCTATTAGACGTGTAAATTTGTGCAAAATGCAAAAAAACATTTGGCAGCAACGTTAAGATTACTTTATTTATTCCATTATTTCATATAATACCTATATTAGTAAACTTTGATATAATACCTATAACTTAAGTAAAAAAGCAGAGTAACGATTTATCTAAACTGATGCATACTAATTCTAAGTCCGATTGTATCCTTGCCAATCTCAGCGACACCGCAAACACTACATAATCCCCCTTTATACTTAGGTAAGTATGACGTCGCGCACAGCGGACATTTCTCTTCCGGTTTTCCTCTGTAAATGGGTGTGTAAGAGTGGCAGCAAATTGAAAACGGGTTATGCTCATCGTAATGCAGCTGCAGCTCATCTGTCAAATTCGAGTCGCATGCTTGTAAAATCTTCCTAGTCTGCTGCGCAACCTCCGGCCTAGGTCCCAGTTCCAGTAATCGCTTACCAAATGACGCGGCTGTTTTGTAGTTCTTCACTTTAAAGAACATATTTAAAGCGGTCCGCAGGGTTAGGATCTGGTGGATCGGCTGGAGTTTGCAATGCGTGAAGTAGGCTGCCATCTCGCACTGGCGTCTTTGTTCTTCAATGGTACTTTTTGGTAAACTTTTTCGTAATGTCTCCATCTGTAAGCCGCAGATGTATTCGCTGCATATGCGCAGAAGTTGCTGGGCCTCGGTTATTTCTTGCTTGTTGTCTACTACGAGTAAAGTTACCGATAGTAGAAGGTTCTGGAATTTTTCGACTGCCTCTGTGAATTTACCACCAGTTGTCAGCTGATAACATACCTAAAATTGACAATTTATAAAGTATACAATAAGTTTTACTGTGCTAGTAGTAGTAGTACATTTCAGATATATAACAAAAAAAAAACCTTTTGTTTTTCATCACATACACCGACTCGCTACTCATAATACGACCACTACTTCATGGCGTGTTAAATGCTCTTTATCTAACATGCGAAGATGACTTTTTTATATTTCTTATATTTAAGAGATCGACTACATGTGTCAATAATAATCGGAGAAATTGAAATAAATTTAAAATTATATATACCGAGCTGGCATGTCCACGATTACAGATAGCATTTGCAATGCATTAAACGAGAATCAAGCTATTCTTAAAGAAGCTATACAGAGAAGCTACCTCCGCTGATGCCAAACTCTTATGTATGTTATTCCCATGCCCTCTGAGATGTTGACGCATGCATATAAATTAAGTGGTAGGGCAGTACACTTACTAATAGCGTTGTAGGTAACTCAAATCGCTTATTATATGGCTGTACACACTGTCTTGCTCGCATATTTGTCATTTTTAAGCTATCAATAAGCATATAGAAAATGGGACATTTGAACTACATGCAGAAAAATCAGATTTCCACGTCCAACCGAAGAAATATATTTTGAATATTTTTACATGTCCAACCGAAGAAATATATTTTGAATATTTTTACATAAATCATTCAGGATACTGGCTACCAAGAAATCTAACCTTGAAAGTGCGTCATGCACCATCAAATTAAAGAAAGGGGAAGGTATAACGACCAACACTTGTACCCATGATAAAAAAGAACAGCAGTGAAACAAGTCAGTGACAGTAAAAGTGTCATATCTGTCCCTGCTTCCAAAATTAACCGATATATGGCATTTGTGTCACTGTATAACCGGTGCAAAATGGACTAACCTTAGGCGACTAAAGTGTATCGTAAGCGTATCAGTAATAATTCAGAAATAAGAGCTGATTTCATGCGATTTTACAAATGTCATGAAAAGTGTCGCATTTGGAATTATAACGGTTAAAGTTTAAAGCGGAAAAAGTGTTATATTTTGTTGAATCGTGTTTTTTGTTTTTGGAGCAAAATTGACTTATTTCTAATAGGGTCACTTTTTATCTTAAGATAAAAAGTTAGTTAGGCTTAAGATAGGTTAGTCAACAACATTAATTTTTCCCATTAAATGTTCCCAGGCTGTGTCCAGCACCCATAGAGGTAACCTCAAAGCATTAACTGGTTGTATACCCTGTTTTTCTCGCACATTTCTCGATTTTAAGTTATTAATAAGTGTATAAGGACCGGGACATAGGAACTACTCGCAATTTTAAGCTATTAATAAGTGTATAAGGACCGGGACATTTGAACTACTCGCAGAATTACAAACAGAAATCCACGTCCTTAAATAATAAATCCCTAAGTTACCTCTTTGAGTTACTAGCACCATTCGTGATCCGAGTACACACAATATATAGGTACATGGCTGACGATAATGGAACCTAAAATATTTTCATCCTCACCTGTAGCCGAGCCACCAAATCGTTAAGTTTAGTTCCAGCCGCTGGTAGACCACCTTTGGCACCGGCTTCCTTCCAATTCCTCAGTGGGTAGCTGAACGAAGACGGCACGTTTTGCTGCCAAGTCGCCACGGTCCTAGATCCGCTATACAAATTCAAGAACAGACTCTCGTATAAACTAAACTGCACTACTCCCAACTGATCGTGCAGCAATCTGGCAGCGGATTCAAATGACCCGGCAGCAATATGATCCGCAGCCAACTGAGAATTCTTTGTCCAATTTAAGGGCTGCGATGGTGCCATAGTGGGAAGGTGAACATAGCTGTCTGTCGTTTCAGCAGCCTGTGCCGGTCCGAGATCCGGTATTTCCAGATCAGCATCTTCCACGTCCCATCCGGCTTCGCCCTCAGCCGAAGTCTCTGCGGGTTTTTCTTCGGGGTCAATTTCTAAGTCATCGTCATCGCCCCAACCGGTTGCTTCTTCCATACCGACATCGGCGCTGGGTTCCACCATGAGGGATTTCATGTTTGCCGTGGCATTTGTGGTGGCTGCAGTGTTTTCAAAGAAGCTCTGAAACATAGAGGTTTAAGATGATTAAGTAAGTGAGGTAACCGGTAGCTGTAACAATTTACTAAGTTTAAGAGTTAAGTAAAATCTTGCACTTACGCGGCTAACAGTTAGGAGAGGCCAATTAGATTCAGCTTGCATTATAGGCGGTGGCGGTTTCAAGAACTTAGCATTAGGATCAATGTCGGGTAACTTATTATCGTCCCCAATCTGCTCTCGTAATTGCTCTGCTTCATCCTTCATACCATGAGTAGCAGCAGTCAGATACGCCAAAGATAATTGATTTGAGGCTTTCAAAACTTTCAGTCTCTCATCTAAGTCACCTAAACATAAAATAAAAATTGTTCCAATTGAACCAATACCAAAAATACAACGGTGAAGCTCTGGAGAAAATAAAGTGAAAGTGAAGTGAAAAATTACCTAAAAGCAGTGCACCATGGTATTGCGAAGACCGAGCCTTTCGTATATCAGCAATCTTCATCATCTTACGCAGCTTCTCCAAATTTCCCGTTATTAGATATAAGAAGGAGAGCTTCTCAAAGCTCTTGGTGCGCTGATAGCACATTTCTACAACCTGATGGTTGCCCTGCCATAGTGCGGCTTGGGCAAGTTGCTCCCAACACGCCTTGTCGTTCAGTGCTTTAGCTGCTTCCAAAGCTATCTCGATATTTACACACTCCAAGGCCAAAGTGAAACGTGTCTTATCATCCTAAATAAAATAAGACAAGCCAGTTATATTATAAATGTATTGTAGGTATATCAAAATGTAATTTGTTGTTAACCCTAAGAGAAACTGCTGAAAGTTATACATATATTACTTTGTATTACCTTAACGAAATGCAATGCTACTTCAGGGTACCCTTTCTGCTGCAGATAAGAAATGATAGACTGGCCGACAAGCCGTGAGTTTCTAACCATGTATAGAACTTCTTCGTACTTATGATTAATCAATGCTAGCTTGAACTTGTACTCTGTAGGATCGATGGTTAAAATACGAGGCTTGCACTCGCGATCCAGACAGAAAACTTGACTGCCTTTAATCCTGGTTATATAAATCGGTAGGTCTAATGTTCGAATTATACCATGATCACTAAAAAAATATTTTAAAAAACATTTATGAAGCTAAGAATTAATTTTTTAAGTTATTTACCCGTTTATTAAAGTGTACTTGATGTGATTGCTGGTAGTATAGATAAACACCCCAGAATCGTCCCAAGCACCTGATTTCACCCGGGTATTCTCATGCAACGAGCATAAAACGTCTAGCTTCCTGTTGCAAATGGTGACGTTGTGCTTCGAGAGGAGGGATATGTATGCCATGTCAGACGACCAAACAACGTACCGGCACTTGTTGATTTTCACTTGAAAATAGATTATTTTGACTATGACTTGTCTAACCTTACTAATTCTAATTCTTACCTTGCGCTAGAGTTCTCTTCTGCTGCACGTCAAACAGTGTGACGTGCTCGGCATCCCTCAACAGGAGCATGCCCGTACCAGCATAGAATACCTCATCGCATGCAGGTGTCTGAACTTTTTTCGTCACGTCATTTTTCAAGTTCTTAATGACCAACTGGTGCGTCCTATCCAAAACAGCGAATCTATTCCTCGCCACCCACAATGCCGTAAGACCGGACGACCTTTTGCTTTCAGCCTCGGGCACATGATCGTCCCGTTCTTGTTCTTTGGGGATCATGTACAAATCGTAAGTGCTGTTATCAAGATTGGATGTTCTCGTAGAGAGGAGCACTGCGTTCTCTGCGGGGTTGAAGGACATTCTAAACACTGGTACTTTACCGCCACCTCTAATTTGTATGACAGGAACATCTTTGGATGTCGTAAAGTCGAGTTTTCGCAGGAAACGTTCCTTGACGTAATATAATAAGTTGCCGTGCACGGTGTAAGCAGGGCGTTCCCGCTCCAGCTTAAAGATGACCATTCCGGTATCATGCCCAGCCGCGAATAGATTAAGGTTAGGATGTGAGGTCATTATCCAAAATCTACAATAAACAATAACTTAGCAGATAGGGGTGAAATCTCGGTGATATATTAATAAATATTCAGCACCTGACTCTCAAACAAAATGGCTACCTATATACTTCCTAAAACTTAAAATACCTGACATTAGAAAATGGAAAGTGAAGCATATACACACTTTGTTTTAGGTATTAGATTATATTCATGTCACACGTGTTAATAATATTTAAATCTACCTTTCATGTTCCCTGCGGAATGTATGCAAGCAAGTACGTTTCGTCATATCCCACACACGTATGCTCTTATCCTCACTATTAGATAACAATAACTCCTGCCTTGGATGGAATAGGACGCAAGAAACATTATTATAATGTCCCCGGCAAGTATCTACTTCCCAGGCCTTAGAATCGTTCATCCTCCATAGTTTTATTTGCCGGTCATCAGCCCCAGACACAATAAGTGGTAAAGTAGGGTGAAAATTCGCCCAGTTTACCCCACGATCGTGGCCTTCCAGCACATGTTTTACCACTGCATCAGCCTGGCCAAACAAATCCGTTGCTCCAGGGTTTTTCAGATGATCCTCTAATCCAGCTGGACCGGGTGCAACATTCTTCTTCCTCAAACCTAAAAACAACAAACAAACGCATCAAATGTGATCATTAAGATTACTGATATGTAATACTCGTTTGCATACCCGAAATATCCCAAACACGAACAGTTGAATCTAAAGAAGCAGACACTAACAGATCCTCGGAAGTATGGAATATAGCGCACATCACATAGTGATTGTGCCCTGTAAGCACGCAAATGCAGGTACGACTCTGCCAGTTCCAAATACGAATAGTTTGATCATCAGACGCAGAGACAATCCAAGGGTATTCGTGATGGAACATAGTAGTACGAATGTAATCCAGATGGCCTAATAAAGTAAAAATGCAACGTTTCTGTTTATAGTTCCACATTTTTATCTTGTAATCATCGCCCCCAGACACAAACAAGGGTTGTTGATTGTGAAAACATATTCCCCGTACCGGACCATCATGCTCATCAAATTTTTCAAGCAAAGTACACATACGGTAGTCCCAGAGTTGGATGCATCCATTGTGCAAACTGGCTAATATCCACGGCCTTTTAGGGTGAAAAGACAGCCCCTTTACTCGGGCTGACTTGGTCTCAAATTTGGTCAACATGTTTTCTACTAACGTCTCTAGTTAGCAGTAATGTTTTTGTATTATAAATCCACTTTATTACTATCTATCCGTTAAACGAGCACTTATATTTCAACACAGAGAAATATCAAAACAGTACACTTTTAAATAAAATGTTACACATCACCTAATCGGCTCATCACCACCGGATTCTTTTGACGTGGATGTCAAGCACAGAATAGGTATCTATAATGTCTGTGATAATGTCAACAGCACACATAACTGCCATCTACCTGTGTCACACAAAGCAAGCCCACAAAGCACGTAATAAAATATCTGCTACCTCTGTCTCCCATGTTAAATTTGCATTCTAGGAGAAATTAGGATAATATGAACGTATAATATGAATACGAGTTCTCTAGTCACTTCTATTATGGTAGTCCCACTGTCACAATAAGTTAAATCACATCGTGGTTCGTGGTCACTACTGTCACTATAGATATAGAGTGATAGAGAGCCCGCATTCCAGTATGTCTGTGGTTTACTTCCACCATAGATTAAGTTCAACAAAACTTTTGATGCTGAAATTTAATTTCAACATGAATTTTGGCAACACTACCAATGATAGACTTTCGACACTTTTCTATTTAATTCTTGACAATTAAATATGACTCACTAAAGTAATTAGTAGAATTTGTTTGATTTTTTAGGCGCGCCAATGGTCCTTTTTGAGAATTCAAAACGTTACCGCCATTGACAGGCGTTAAAGAATATTATGTGAAAATGGATATAAGACAAAAAATTGCCTTCATGCTTATCATATAAAAGCATCACATCCATCCATATTAATAAAATTACATAAGAATACGAAAGGTGTCTGAAAATAAACATTACGACAATTCACGACCTCCCCAAAAAAAATGGCGTCGCCTATATATGTCGAGGAAGAATTAGGCAGAAAATGGGACAAATGTTTCTCAGATGGAGTCCTTAAATTTGGTAAGGTTTTGCCTTTATTTTGTGTAACAAAATTACAGTTGAAAGTGTTTGTTTGCGGCTGATTGAAATTAACAGTAGATTATGTCATCGACTTAACCTAACATTTTTTAGGAGGAGGTCTCGGGCTAGGAGCAGTATTTTCGATATTATTTTTTAAGAGGAGAAGGTGGCCAATATTGATGGGGGGCGGTTTTGGTATTGGCATGGCGTATTCTAACTGTGAAAAAGAAATCAATTCGACACTTCGAGCGTGCAGTCATTGTGCAAACAAAGCAGAAGCAAAGTAGATGTCTTAAGTTAGCTAAATCTAGAATACTGCCTCTTAAAGTGATCATGGGTTTACTTTCCATTATAAATCAATGAGTAGCTTGTAAATATTAAAATTAAATATTTGTTACACATTCTTGTTTTATCTCTCGTATTAGGCATTTAGGATTTTAATATGTCCTATCGTTTATTTATTTTAATAAAGTCAGTACTACAATTATGTTACAGTGCAGTCTTATTATTGATTAAGTTCTATCTACTTTTTTATTCTTCTCAAATATTTTCTAAAAATCAATATTCTCCATTTCTACAACTAACCTCCATATCCACTTTTATATAATTACTACTGAACATTGTACTATTATAATTATTGAAAAGCTTTTTATTCGGTCAATTATATAAGCAAATATCCAATTTTACGCTAGCAATATATCAATGGTAGCATACTAATTCCCCCCATATAGATAGATTCCACGGAATCATATCTATCCTTTCTTTTGGAGGAGTTAACGTAAAGTCCTAAAGGAATGGATAGACCGTTACAACAGGTAAACAATAATTTCTGTAGGAATGATATTATCAGTTGAAATATTATCGAGTTGAATATTGATAGAGAGCCGATGTACATGTGAGTCACCGTCATTTATTTACTATCTGTGGTAAAATAGTTATTATAGTAGTCTTATTGCAGATCCCTGAGGAAGTAAAATGAACACAGAAATAAGGCATTTGTAAAAGAAATCTTGTATTTTTTAAATAATAAACATTTCAAGGCAAACATAAATCGAATTACAATACCTAAAAAATCCTCTTAACTTACAAAAATTGGACTATTTTTAATATGTGTAACATTTTAATATAACAAAAAAACTGTACAAAGATATCATTTTGCACTGTTTGCGAACTATTTTATAGAATTTCAAAGCAACTAACAAATTTTTGTACATAACCATCTTTTAACAGAACCTTTACTAACAATTAAAATTATGGATATAAAAATCGGTAACATATTTACTTTGATTATCCTTAATATTATGTATAGAACAGTGTCTAAATCTATATGGTTCGCCCTCAAACAATTTCAATGCTAGATTAGCTAACAATCCATTTGATTGCAAATTTTATTATGAAAGTAACTATTCAATTTCTTTAAAAACCCTAGCCTAATTTTTAGTACAGTATCTATATTACCTAGTAGTATATTTGACTAGAAAAAATTTAAAATACTTTAATAGTTAATGTATAACAACTTTCAGAGTATAAATTATGCTACAACCTGTAACATGCCTTATAACGGAAAACTGCTATCTACAATCATTTTAAAATAAATTACTATAAATTATGTACATTTACCCAATCTCTAACTGAGTTTTTCGTCACATATTTCCTCAAAATGTTTAGGTATGCTGCAACTTCACTCCTCAAAAATTAGACACAAAACATTTTTATAAACAAGCCACTCATAAAAAACATTTTGCTTCACACAGGATTATTCTCGGTAACTTGGAATCGGTGACATTGAGTGTATATAAAATTCAAAACTATGGAAGAACTATGGTGAAGGGTTCAAGAGGATTATTGATGTTAATCTTTGGGTACATTTTGCCCGTTCCCGTAATTTTGCAGATGTGTTTATAACGTTCAACGTTATATACTTTGCCTATGATTTTCTACCCCATTTTTTTGTAACTTTTGATGTTTAAAAAGGTAAAACAAGTACCTGGAATAAAAATATATAGCACAAATTTATATGCATATCATCTCCTTTCACTTTCACTTCCTAACATAGATTTTATTAAAGAAATTCTAATGGAGTGTTGTAACTTTCAGCAATCGACTATTTTGGGAATCCATTATCCCTGACTTTTAAAAATTGTGGGGAAGATATTTATGTTTTTATTTTTACCCAGCCTGTACAGTTAGGTAAATTAGTTATTCTACATCGGTGACGAAATACACAAATAGGGGAGTATATTACAATAAATAATGATAAATGGATGACCAATTACTACGTACGCTAACAGAAAAGAAATAAATGATAATAATTTATCTACATAATATCATAAAATGCAAGAAAAATATATAACTTGTGGTGTGGGAACCAGACAACAAATTTACGGATATGTATTAATAATTAACTCACTCACATCGTAATATCGGTGAGAAGTTACGAGCAATATCAACAAGAATAGGGCTAGTATGTTCTTCAGAACAATTTGCATGGAGGACAAGGTGGCCTAAAACCAGTTCTGTACTGACAAAATCTGCACGAGTGGGGTCAGCGTAATAAAAAGGGATTTTTGAAAAGTCCAGGGGAACTTGGTGTCATTTATCGACTTTCATTTATATATGCGATAGAACAAGTAGAAATGATGGCTAAACTGTTGCTTCTTGATATAATATATCAAGAACTTGATATGTAAAGTAGAAAACAATTTGGACAGAGCATGTATAATCAAAATGACAATTTTTTATGACAGCTGATTTACTTCATTTATTTAGTATTGATTTATACTTTTTGATGTATTTTATAAATTTCTGCTATGTAGAAAATTATAGACTTAAAATTAGAATTAGACTTAAAAGCGTATATGAATGCATTGTTTAATAAAATTTCTAATCATTTTAATGAAAAAGTATTGCAATTAAATGAAAGCTCAAATACAAATATTAAAGGTGCTTCCATAAAAAATTGTATAATAATTTTGCAGAATGACAACTAAAAACTAATGGACACGTTAGCATAGTTCCCCTAGAAGACAAGAATCACTTAAAAATTCTACTTGCCGCTTAAAACTACTCAGATAACCATAAAATCAATAACAAATGATGAATATTATACAATTAAAATTAATTCTATCCTGTCTGTTCTCTTTCTATAGTCCTAACTAAAGATAGATTACAGCAAGATGCGTAAAAGATAATACGGTACATTTGAACTACTTTTTAATTATGCTACACAATTAATAATGGAAGGTGCTGCAACATATCAAAGGCTTATCCAAGATGATTTGTTGAGTCATTTGAACTACTCAAATGATTGTGTTCTAAATTACATATATTACGAGAGTGAAATTTAACGAATTGGGAGAAAAAATTATACATATTTTAATAAGACAGTTTCATAAGGTCCATTTATTTATCTGATAACCAGTAGTGTCTTTACGAATCCCTATCATTGTACCCCGGGCAACAATTGGTATATTTTAAAAAGTGATCCCAAGAATTGACATTTAGAAATAAAAAAATTGTAACAATCTTATGAGTATTATATTCCTCAACTAGTTGATAATAAGAAGTAAATCAGATTGTATCGGTAACATTGCCAGCTTTGTCAACTTTCCTAGAAAAAAACACATGCAACTTCCCACCACAGATAAAAAAAAATAAACAAAACGCTTAACAACAACTTATCGTGCATTACTAACACCTACGATCATCCTGGTAATAATCTTGAGTCCTATGGAATGGAAACCGATCGCTATCGCCAGTATTTGCCCCATTCTGATATCTAGACAGGCAACATAGTCGTCGGTGAGCTCCGCCGCCTAATGAACAATACAAAACAACTGAACAAAATTACCCAACATGCAACATGTTTACAGATTGCTCAAATAATATCCGTATTTAAGCAAGAGACAGAATTGCAATGCCGTTCCAGAGGATGCTGTTACATCGCACGAGTGAACCAAAGAAATAACCTTAGTATATAATTATTTAATTGGGAATTCCGGCCAGTAATTAATGTGGTAGCGTTGCGTCGTCCCTTCGAATAGCCGGTCTAGCCAGTTGGGCAAACCATCCAGTAAAGAGCCTTGCAATAAGATGTCTTCTTCTGACTCGGAACTGTCAGAATTGAAGCCGATAAAGGCTCCGCTCTCGCAGTCCTTATCCGCGAGTTTTTTAACTTTTCCAACGCCCTAAAAAAATCATTATACAAAAAATAATTCCTGAGATAGAGAGCAATTTTTACTTTTCGCTTGCGTTCCGTGTGCTTGGCATGGAACATGCAGAAGTACTTCCTGTGTCCGTTTAGCGACAATACCGTTCCCACGCAATTCCGAGGGTTAATATTCAGTTCTCGCTCTTCGGGTAATGACATCTGCAAAAGTTCCTTATACCAAGTAAGGCCCCGTTCAATGTACATAAAGGAAAACATTAAGGTCTTGTTCCTAAAAACAATATGTTGACATTTTCAGATTACGTCGACGTCAAGAGTTTTACTTACTTTCGATACGGCCAGACAGCCTTGTGGAATGGAGGAATCAATTGCTGTCTGGAATGCGTATCAAGAACCAGCATGATGGTCCGACAACCGGGTTTGAGTAACCTCACTAAGGCATTGTACGTCTCCGAGCGCATCTCGTGCAGGCGCAGCTCTGGCTGATAGCTCGACTTTGAGCTATCATTATTGTTGTTACCAGAGTTCGCCTTGGCTTTTTGCTTCTGGATGTTTTCTTCTTCCAAACGACTGAAAAGTTAGAACGGGTCTGTATAGCGTACGCCTTAACAGGTTTTGTTTTCTTTTAGTGTTGCTGTTCATGATTGTCCATCATGAACAGTATTTGCAATGTTTTTTTTAAATTTTATAACTGAAAAAATGTGGTAAATGTATTTGTTTATATTTTTGCAAGCATTTGTCTCTAGTGGTGGAGGTGGTAGAGGTGGAGATAAAAGTACGGACATCAACTAGCTTGGGGGGGCCTGGTCCCTTGCTCCTCCCCCCCTGGCTGTGCCACTGATACGAACAATAATAATTAAATACCGTTAATATGTGAAGTGGTGCATTTGAACTACTAAGTGAAATTCATGATGTGCATGGCAATAAGACTATAAAGAAATTGTTATATGAAGCGTATACTCACACTAGGTAAGCCAGCAGATAACCGATGGCTAGTATGAAAACAATTGTTCCCAAAACAGATACCGCAGGTAGTATTTGGTCTCTACTCATGCCATCGTAAGTCGACTCCATAAAATTGAGAACTTTCGTAAATACACGGCCAAAAATGCCCTTAGCGTGTTCATCGAACAAATCCTGAAATACAGATCATCAAACGGTTTGCAATACTTATGGGGCATAAGTTTATTGACATAATAATGAATCGTATAAATTTAAAATTGCAGGTTCCACAAGTTATTCACTTTAACCTAATATCAAACTGAGACACAAAATTTTAGGAGTACCTGAACGAAAGCCTCGTAGCTCAATGCCTCAGTCGACCTCAGCAGCCGTCTTATTGTACTGTCCAACAATAAAGTGGTGTCATTCAAATTACTCTCAATCTCCCACTTGGCAGGCAACCACTCATACTTCACATGCGTCGTATCCTTCCTCCATAATATGACAATCCTCAGCAACGGTTCCATCTTCCCTTCTAAAACAAAATGACACATCATTGCTGGTTTACTTTCAAAGTGGTACACATACCTGGAATCAGGGAATTCACAAACTCAGTCTGTTTATCATGGTAAATATACGCAAACCGAACTTTCTCGGCATTGTACTGAGACTGCTGCGCGTATAGCCTAAACGATTGACGATGAGAGTCGTGGCTTTGGGACGTGGTGGTAACTAAGACTACGCATAGCTTCTTCCTGGGTTTGTTCCATTCGCATGGACAAAGGGCTTCTAATACTCCCTGAAAACGTAAGCATTTTAAAACAACTTGCTTTGATCGTGATAGCTACCTGCTTCGTAATAGCTACCTGAGATGAAAGCCTGGGAAGTGCTAAATATTGATTCGACGATATCACTTGGTGCAAAGTCGACGTCGGTATGTCTTTCATTGTAATGCTAGCCATGGGGTGCGAGATATTTTCATTGAATAAAAGGACAGCGTCCATGTCGTGGGGTACCTGATACTGTTTTAGAATATCTTGCGAGTCTACGAAACTAATTGGATCGGTTAGATTAGTAATTTAGACCCCTTCAACGACTTACCCAAATGCCACTCTATGGCGGAAATGGTAGGCAGTGATTAAGTAGCGTAATCTTATGTTATGTCTAGGTTCAAAAATCAAGCCACGCACCCTATTATCGTCCCAACCATTTAGAAAGTTTTCTACGTCTCCGGCGTGCACGCTCGTCACCATCTTGTACGGCATTTTGCTTCTAACAAATTCTAAAAGAGCGATATCAGTGTTTCTTGTGTTAATTTTATGTCTTCTATAATTTGCCTTTCATACAATACACCTATAATTATACTGAAGTACATACCTATAATCTTCTGAATGCTTGTAATAGTTTCCTTGTAAACATAAACGTTTCCATCTAATAAAAGCACGAGACAAGGTAAAGTGTGAATGTTAAGCCTTCTACCTAAATTTGGTTCCCTTCCTTGGTGAACTGTGGCAAAATTAACCCCCAAGGGTTCTAAGTAATCCACTAGCTTACGACAGTAAGGAGCGGTTTGTAGACACTGAAAACACCAATCTGCGTAGAAAAATATCAAATGAGGCGTTTTCTCACTTTTCGGTACAATCAGTTTGTCATATTGCCTGAAATATGTAAAACTTATCTAAGACAACTTGTTTTTCAGTTTGATAATAACTTACCTCGTGGTAATTGATAATTTATGGAAAAAAGTTATATCGCTCTCCTGAAAATTGAAGTGAGCACCATGCTGAGCAAAAAGATCATCGAACGGGTTGCCAGTATGAAACGGAGGATGTTCAGGTTTGTTGTAAAAGTCATCTTCTGTTATACCTTTATCGTCATACCTTTTCCTCCTTTCTGGATCCATTAGCAATTCATATGCTTGGCTAATTTCCATGAAACGCTGTGGAGCATCTGGAGAACTGGATTTATCAGGATGCCTACAACATATACCACAGAATATGACAAGAAACACTAGGTATTTTCTCCTAAAGCAGCAAGAAACTGTTATATTTTAAATTTAAATAAATGAGTCACCAAAATGTAGGTATATCTAAGTTATTTTTACCATTCCTTTGCAAGTTGTTTATAAGCCTTCCGTATCTCCTGCTGAGGGGCCCTCCTGTACACCCCGAGGATTTTATAGGGGTTACCTAACTCCCCCAACACACCCCACAGTAAACACATTAATATGCAACCCTGACAGAGCCGAAGTTGGGGCCCCCATCTCATCTTCACTCAACACATACACAGTTTTTAACTTAAACTATTACACTAAGCAAAATATATAGGAAAAAACCATGAGGAAATATTGATTTTGATTATATGGGAAAATGAGTGTCATCTGTCAAACGTTATTTTTATCTCAGCTCACAACCCCGTAAAAGAAAAGCAGGGAAAACCGGGATGGTGATTAATTTAATATTGATCTAACTTCAGACTGTCGGTAGGATGGAAACTAACTGCTTTAAAAATGAATCATACATAAATATTATATTAAAACGAATTAAATGTTCCAAGGGGTAGCCCAGTCATTCAAATAAATTCAAATAAATAAATGTTTCTATCCTACGATTATTTTATAGGTATAAATTAAACAATTGAATAATCAGTTGCCTACGTTTATCGCCGTACGACCATATATTGCATATATTATGTATGCGTACGACACTGTCTACAAATTTCTGTTTAAAATGTAAATGTATTTTATTTACAATAAAATTCAATATGGAAATATGAAATACTCCTGTCACTAATTATGTCTTACTTTCAAGCTATTTACAAAGGTAGATACTATTTCTATAATTCATGTCAGACATACTTATTTTTTGTAAAATGAATTCGGATATTTAAATATTTGTTGCATAAACGTAGTAAGTTCAGATCACCACGAAATGTGAGGTTATGCGAGACCAAGCTTTATCGATTTTCTGTAAATAAATTCATGTGGGCAGAGAAAGGTTGTCTCTGATGTGCATTAATATTTGGACAAAATTGCAAGCTGATAAAATGAATGCGGCAATTAATATCGGCGTGGAAGATATGACAGCGACAATAGTCCGATATGGGTTGTATTTGGGGGCAATATTTCAGATAGTCTGTCTTGCAGCTTGCATTTTTATGCCCGAATCTCCAGAGGATAATTCTTGGGGCTCTAGAGTATGTTTAAAAATTTAAAGTGATTCTTTTTACTGTTATTTAAATTCTTCAGGTGGATAGCGATGACGAGAGCTCAGAACAGAGTACGCCGCAGAATACTCCACGAAGACCACATCACAGAGCAAGGAAGCAAGAGAAAAAAAAACGACGTTAAAAATTGTGTTTATTTAAGTGTGTTGTTTTTCTATCTTTTTACTATGTCGAAGAGTCTATATTATTTTTAAGAATTTGTATTTATCTAAGAAATGCTATAATTCCTTTAGAATTGTTTGATTTGAATCTTTATAGCTAGTCATAATGTTTCCCGATAGATGACTAATAGGCATAATATGTTTAATTGTCCATTATATTTTTTATTACAAAAAATAAAACGCATACGGCGAGTTCATATTGATTGTATAGCAAATATAAAGCAAAGTTATGTGTATATTCGTGAAAATATATTAAAGCATCTTTTGGACAGCCATACATTATATTATATACTCTACACATTAAGCTAAGTACGGTATTATTGTTCACAACTTTTTACAAAAATAATTCTTATTTGCATCTAGACTAATTATATGTAAGATTAATTAATACGCTAAAAATAATAATACCTACATAAATATTTAGTGCACATAGAAAAATAATAAATTTCATCATATATAAATTATTAATAAATTAGATGTTGGTTAATACTTATTTATAGGATAGGTATAATAACAATTTTATAAATTAATAACAAGTCTGGAGGATATAAACAATCAAAAATATACAAAAAGATCAATTTTCCTTAATTGACAACTTTCCTCGGAACCAAAAAATTGAATAGCTTTAAAACAAAAATGCCCCTTATTATCGACGTTATTATATAAAAATCAACTTTAGTTCAAATTTATAATATACAATAATTACTCCATTTGTAAATGTACAAGGCAATAAGCGAATTAAGATTTCAGTGCCGCTAACCTACTTTGCATCTCTTGTATCTCATTTTCGTCTTCCAGCTCTGGTACCTCCTGGGCGGGTTCCTTAGCAGCCGGTTCTGTAGGTGGTAAAGGTGCCTCGCCAATTTTCCCTTCGGTGATTTCAAACAAGACTTTATCGATTTCAGTTTGCGCCGCCTCTTCCATTTCTTCGGTATCTTCAAGGTCCTCCATTGTTTCATCCATCATTTCCTCGATTATGCCAGCCTTCATCATCTCCTTCGACATATCTTGCATAGTCTGTGCCACCTCTGGTATCCTGATAAGTCTCTGCATAGCAGTCATTACTTCCGTCGACTTTTGTAGGGAACCCGCAACCCGAAGAGTAGCTAAAAATGTTTATAAAACCATAAACGTATTAACAATTGTCACTTTTACTTACCCAACTGATTTTTCATTTGCAGCATAACTGAATTAATGTGTGCCTTTGATGTATATATCTTATTAATGGCCTTTCTCGCTCTAATTATTTCTTTAGCTAATATAAGACATGTATCTTTGTCACTCTTCTTTGCGGCTTCTTTTAAAGATCTCTTAACTTTCTCCTCCTCTCTTTGTATAGCTATAAAGCGTACCGTCATTATTAAATGTATTTCTAAATGTTATATACGTACATTTTATTTGTCTCTCTAATTGGTAGCCTTCCTTTCGTAGCTTGTGATTCCATTCTGTTACCTTAAATAATCAATTAGTCATAAGAATCGCAACTGTAGTAACTTGCTTGTAAACTTTACCATATCTTTAGGATTTCGCTCGGGTGACTTCCCAAAAAGGCCCATTTTTCCAATAAATTAAATTTCCCACAAGGTCTCTCAAATACAAATATTTAATTTATATTTATAATGCTTTTTGACTTTGACAGATTGGTAATGACGTAAAAACGTCACACCCCCTGAACGTCAAATTATAACTGCAACCAGGTAATAGGTCCGTTGTATATTTGGTTGCATAAAAGTAAAGTACATCTCTAATAAAATTGCGTAATGAATGATGAATGTAATATAAACATGTTGAAAAAATGGCAATGGTACTTTGTTTTTCACTAGTTAGAAACGCGTTTTCGTGTGGCGTAAGTTTTCATGATTTTTAAAATGCCTGCCTGTTGTTGAATCGTGTTCTCGCGAGTGGCAAATGCAGTAAGTAATATAGCACAGTGGAGAGGATACGCCTTGTTTTTGGTGAGTTTACGAATTTTGGGGTTATCTGTCATCTTGATAACATACCTATTTCCTGTTTATTCCATGATGATCCTTCATTTTTCTGCTTCCTTGTGTCGTACCGCAAGGCAATTCTAGATTTTCGCATCATAACCTGTTTTCCTAAATACATCGCACGTGGCACATTAGAATTATAATTGTTGGGAGAAAAGTGATATTATAGATATAGATTATTTTCCCCCTTTTCTTGCGTTTAAGGTTTTCATTTTTACATAGTAACTAAGTACTGGTTGGTGCAAATTTAGAAATATTAATTGATTGAGTATGCGATGCGGACAGATTAGAGCATTATTTGCGCCAGTTCATTTAAGGTACATAACCTCAAAGTAACCCCAGAAATGTAAAACAACCACATTTATTTTTTTCTAAGTTCATGCATAAAACAAAACTATTGAACTATTTTTAGTGCAAAAACTGGTTGTTTATTGCACTAGTGCAATAAAATTGTTATTGCAGTCATCTGTCATTCTACTAGTGTTTTGTGAACATTACAAACATAAACATCAAATTTGAAATTTCATATGAACGTAGAAAAAATATTGTAAGCAACTCTACAAAAAGTTTTCAAAAAATTGCACTCAACGTGCTGTCCAACTCGGCCTAACGGCCTTTTTTGACAATTTCGCGTCGCGTGCAATAAAGTATAAACTTTTTTTGCACTTGTTGCATAAATATTAATTTCAATTTCCAAATAATCGTAAACTAAGATTGCAAATTAGATTCATTAAATCATTTATTAAAATGTTAGTACATAAGATTACGATGTAAATTTATTTAAGGTATGTAGGTATACATCTCGATATACATTTTATTTACTTGCTTACGGTTTACAATTATTACAATCTGTGGTGTTTACATCTTACAGAATTTAATTGCGGAAAATTGCCCATTCTTAATTTTATTAATGTTAGTAGGATAAGGTTAGAATTTACGAATTTGTCCTATAATAGATGTTTGTAGGTATTCCGAAAAAAGTTGTATTTAGTAATAAAAATAAATCTTCTCATTTAGCCGGCATAATAAATATTTGTTATGATAAAAAAACCTGATCTGCTTCCCCAAAATACCCGAGAAAGAATTTGGGTCTAATGGCACCGTAAAAAAAGGAAAATTCGACAGTATTCTAGCAGCCGCTATCAATTGTTTACTCAGCCAACTTTTGCCTTTTTGCCAAAATTTTTGCAAGAACAGCAATAGTTATTTGTGCGTTAAGAGCGCAAAGTACTGCATTGCCGCTTGCGAAAGAAATTTAAAGTAATTTAAAAACTATTATGAGTCACTATTATTTGACCATTAAAATCTTGCACAAATTTAATATTTTTATATAAAATTCACAACAAATTGCGAGAAGGGCATGGGCGCAAGGGAAATCTTTCTAATATTTACGCTTTTACGCAGCATAATAATAGCACAGATAATAGGTAGTGTCTTATGGAATCCTAATGCGGTTGCGGTATAATGCGGTTGCGGTACCGTGTGCATGTGATTAGGTAAATTCTATGGTAGAGTAGAAGTTGGAAAGTAAACATTGACCAAATGTGGAAGCCACCACACCAGCGCTACTATTATAGGTATTAGGATTCGGTTAGTATTTAGTTTATGCGACTTAATTACATATTTTGCTTTAAACAATGTCCTAATCGGGGTCATCACCCCGCGAAATCGACGTAGAGAAGTTACTGAGCACCAACCTCGGTTTATTTTTAATAACACAAACCATGACTGTCGAGTTCTTATCTAGAAGCCGCTGCATGTTTATAATGTTAATCAAACTATATTCTGAAATATGTGCCGCTGTTCGTTGTGCTCTGTTTTGAGTGTATCTACATTTTGTGGCACCATGATTTTGAAACGGGAAAAACCAGACGCTGCTGACACGTTAGTATCTTATTTTATTTTTACGCATTTTTGCTGTGATTATAATACATTTACGAAGCAATTTCCTCGTTAACTGCCCAATCTAGTGGACGGCGAGGCCGACTGCCTTGCCAACCCAAACCCACACACCCTTAACCTTACCTCATAGATTAATATTATATACCTACACGGACATATCAACCTGAATGTGGCCCAGCCGGGCTCTAGCAAGCCCGGCGAGGGACAGGAAGGATCCCTCAAAAACCCGACACGACACCCCCGTGGGTAATACACACCGGCCAAGAAAGTCAGAAGCGCCGGTGGGGCCCATCAGCAAGGACCGAGGGAGGCTGCGTAACTTCACGTGACACTGATCAGATTTATAGGGAGGGTCACGTGGAATGTGAGACCTACCCCTTACATACATAGATCATAGATGATCACTGACAATTACGGGCATTAACCACTGTCAAAATACCTATGCATTTTTTTTCGGCTTCAGTCATATCTCAGTCATTTTTGACATTACATACAAAATTAAATATCTATGTATAAATTCGGTTTCATTTATTGCGGTCGTACAAAAAATAGTATAAGCATCACGATTTCTAAATAAATTTAGGAGAGGTGAAAAAATTTATTGTCAGCAAAAATAGGTCAGTAATACACAAATTAGTTACTATGTAAATAATACAGTAATAATAGATATGGAGGACTAATATTTTTTAATATTATATTTTACATTTTATAGATCACTTGACATTTTGATTGCCTGAATACTTTAGGAGGTGGATTTTAACACGTTTACGCTTTAAATACGAGAAAGTTCACGCTTTAAATAAAAGGAAATTCCCTCCAATTTTATTACTTCTCTATTGACAGCTCAAATACAACTTACTTCACATACATCAAAGACATAATGCTCGGTTTACACAATCACGCATAGAGCATAGACGATAACTAACAATAACGGACGTTAAGCCCGGTTCACACATACAAAATATTAAAATATAATAATATATAAGTTCCTAACAATTAAAAGAAAGATGTATTTGTAAATCTATTTATTAATGGTAAAATTAAATTGCAGATTGTACAATTACGTGTAAAATATTAAAGTAAAATATTTAGGTACTTATGGTCTAGTACAGTTCTGTGACAGTGACTACATTTTGTTGAAGCAGTATATACTGATATCCGATAATACAGATCATTATCTGTTATTATCAAAACTTAAATCAAGCCTTTCGAATAGTTTATTTACATTATTTAAATCCTATTTACTTGACAGAATGCAATTAGTTGATTATGGTAGTTTTAAATCCACTGCGTATGTAGCCAGCTCAGGAGCACCGCAAGGATCAAACTTGGGACCGCTTTTATTTTTAATATTTATTAACGACTTAACATTAGTAATAGGATCTCGTAAATCGTTATTTGCGGATGATATGGAAATTTTCTGAATTGTAAAAAATGAATTGGACTGCTTAACTTTGCAGAAAGACCTTAATGACATAAGTGAATGGTGTCCTAAAACATCTTAATTTTAAATGTATCAATATGCAAAATAGTATCATACAATAAACGAGGTACAACTCTTAATTATAAAATTAATGATATTATTATTGAACGCTGTTCATCTTATAAAGATTTAGGAATACTGTTTAATTTTAAACTTAATTTTATTAAACGTATTAATGATCTGGCTGTCTGAGCTTCTAAACCTCTAGGATTTCTTATTAGAAATTTGGGCGAATTTTCGAATGTTAATTCTATAAAGTATTATACATAGTCTGGTATACATTTTTTCAAAATTCTATACATCATGTGGAATTTCTACAGCGAAACCTTTTGAAGCTGACGCATGGAAACACAATTTAGAAACTCCTAGAAGTGTCAAATTAGAGATGGTTGCGTTTAATTCACTCAACAGTTTAATCGTCTCAATAGAACCAAATCCGAGTAAATTTAACAATCGATGTCAATACTATCAGTAAGAGTAAGTTCCATTGTCTCCTGCCTCCACCATCAAACCCACCCTACCAAATATAATGTATGGGAGTCGTTAAAAGCAACCAAATAAGCCCAGTAACCTTAAACAACCTCAAAGTACCAAGTTTGAGACATATCGGTTCATAAATTCGATAGTCCGCCATTTTAATTTTTTAAGTTTGTGTCAAAAATTGTTTTGAGTGACCTTTAAACACCACAAAGTTTGAGACAAATCGGATTATAAATAGGACAGTTCGCCATTTTGGATCCGCCATTTTGATTTTTAAAGTTTATGTCAAAAATTGTATTGAGTGATCTTAAACACCGCAAAGTTTCAAGTTTCAGACAAATCGGTTAATAGATAGGAATGTCCGCCATTTTGCATCCGCCATTTTGATTTTTTTTGTAATAAAAAATTTGAATTTTATTGGCACCGGAACACTATACACCTACCAAATTTCAAGTCTCTAGCTCACCGGGAAGTAGTTGCAAAAGCTGTTGCAAGATTTGAAACAAACATATTAACAAACAAACAAATAAATATACGAAGTCAAGTCAGAAGATGTCTTCCAGCTATTGGTTCTGTGTAATCATTCTTCAGCTTCAGGATAATTCGCGGCCAGCGGGATCAGTCCATAGATGACAAAAACGTCCAATATCTTGGAGCCGTCATCTTGAATATTTATTTTGACAAAAAATGCGTGATCTGCTACCCCAAAACCCCCGATAGATTTTGAGTCGATGCGAAACATAAATGGCAAACATGTCCGTTATCTTGAAGTCGCCAGTCGCCATCATGTCGTGCATCTGAATATGTAATGAATATATTGTATCATTTTACACCACTTGACCCTACACTTTCGCAAATATGTTTTTACCGCGAAAACCGTATTCAACATAAAACAATCTTATCAGATCAGAATTCGAAGAAACATCCGAGCTTTCTTATCCGCGTCTACGAATGAGCATCTTAACATCGATTGTGTCAATATTGTGCCCCCCCAGTAAAAGAATAACAACTATATTTAGCCCAGATCATAATGATGTAGGATTGCCTCATGTGGTTTGTCACGTAGAATACGGTGATTTTTCGCTAAGAGGAACAACAACTGCACAAAAAACGACATTATTGTTAATATATTTTGTAGGTAGGCGATTAATATTGATTAGAAAAATTCTCGAAACTTGCTAGATCATGGTGTGTTATGAAGGTTAACGCTTTAGTTTTGTCGAGTCATCATGATTAAACATTGCCATGAGAATTATTACAATGTGTACACAGCGAGCTAATGTACTTGGTTTATTTATCGATTCATGGATATCTATAAAACGCGGAAAAAAAATACCCAGTATGTACTATAATACGACATGTGGTACTTCTTGAATTGTATAAATTTAATGTTTACAACATTAATACAGCTCATTAACCCTCGACGCCTCTCAGGGCCATAGCTGTTATAAAATATATAAAAACAGATTGTTTTTTTATTCAAAAACATGTGATGGGTTATTTTTTAGAGCCCCTCTTGTATTTTGTACAGATTTTGGGACAGACTTTTTGAAATTGACGTTTTCTACTTTTTCGTAAATATCTTGGTAACGACTAGGGATTCAATGGTTTGGGTGATGTGTGGAAGAACTTTGTTAATTTAAAAGACTATATCTAATAACAAAGATGCCAATATAATATGTATTGGTATCGTTGTTATTAGAACCTGCTATGGCACGATTGTAACTCACCCTGTATATAAATACTTCTAGATAATCTAAAATAGCCTAATAATAAAAACAGAATTTATATCTTATCACGACTAAAGTCGCCTGAGTTAACTGGCGTGCAAGTTCAAGATGCTTATGATCAAAAATATTTGTCTAATCTTACGTATTTGTTAAGATAAAAGGTCCTCGAAATTAATTTTAATTTTTTCATTTCCTTATGGCTTTAGTTAAATTATTTGTAATCAGGAGATTCGATCTCTACGTTCATATGACCCCAATACTGTTTGGATTGGTAGGCAGCATAGAAAATAATAGTACTACAATAGAATTAAATGCCCCCGGTATTGTCATGGACCCGCTAAACAGGGCCACGTAAGGAAGCTTACTACTACCACAGCACATAAAACGCTGTGCTACTACTATTTATTCTTGTATTTCTACTACTCCTCTACTTCTTCTTTCCAGCATCTAAGATGTTTATCCTTAGCCTTGAGTACAACGACGTAACAAAGCCCCTAATGAGTAGGCAACACTTTATACATTATGATCTGGTTGCAGCGCCATCTATCGCATGCAAACGTATTTTCATTTTTATCCTCACATATACCCTTTACACATCTTTAAAGTTCGGTTACGTCATATACGAATATGAACCATATGAATATGAACCATACGAACCATAAATATGAACCATACGAATCAAATCAGTATTGCACTAGTCAAATGTGTGTTGAAACGGCTCGTCCTGATGTATACAAACTTTTCTTGTTCCCCGATGAGAAACGTGAACATAACATAACCTACAATTTGAATGTTAAAATCATGAAGACTAGAGACGGGAGACTGAGCGTGGTTTAAGCAATGGGAGGGTTTCCAAACCTAATAAATGCCCCTCTAATAAAATTAATTAGTATTTTGAAAGTAATAATAACGAATGAAGTAAAACAGTCTATGAACAGTCTATGCAGCAGAGCTATGAAATTATAAAATTACTTTCCTGGTTGGGAATTTGTTCTTACTTATTATTTTATTGTATTAGTATTTTTCATGTATTGATATTTGATATTTGCTAAGTAATACCTAGTAAATTTTGATAAGGAAAGAAATAAAACATTTCTTAATAATTTTAAGTTTTTTTGTATCTACAGGAAATCTCAATTGATCTATACAGATTGTTATTATGCATAGTAACAGTACTATTAAAACAATTTCTTGTTAAGCATTTAATTGTAAATGACAGCAATTTAATTCATTTGCTTCATAAATTTTAGAAGTTGGTAAGTAAGCTGTGAAAAATTAATGGAGCAAGAAAAATATTTTTAAAAACAAACGGATGGTATAATATTTAAATCAATATTGTCATTTTCTCAAGTACAATCTATTAGACTATCTTGTGCTATTATTTTGTTTCCACACAAGATAACGTAATAAAATGTTAAAGCGAGTTCAAATTAACAAAAGTCAAACGCCAAAGACGCACAAACAAAGTGCAAATGCATTAGCAACCATCCCAAAATAACAGAGTTTACCTGAACTGCGCCATCTTTGATTTTGGAAGCCTAACTAACTTATGACGCCATGACAGTTTCGGTATTCATATTAGTGGAGCGAAATTGGGAAGTAAAGTCGCTTAGTTTTCGAGAAAAAAATCTTAGAACCAAACCGGACTTGGTGCGATTCATTAATTAGGTGATTGTGTACACGAAACCACGATTTACGACATTTTTTGGTGGTCAGGACTTTTATTTCGAAAAAAACTAGAAAAAAATTTGTTTGTGTGAAACGTGTTTTTTAACGTCTTCGCCGTCATATCTCTAAACATAATTGTGCTATCGAGCTGATTTTTTTTAAATTAAAGTAGACACAATAGCGCTTCTAAACATGTACAACTCGATTATACTATATGTTTTTTTAATATGTTTAAAAAATAACAAACTGAGTCTTGTTATTTTCGTTAATGTATTTTTGAGCAATCGACAAAAATGGAATACAGATAAGTCTGTATTGTTCCGACAAAAATTGTGATAATAAAAAATGTACCTGCATAAAAGAAGGACTTAAATGTTGTGATGAGTGCAAATGCAAATTATGCAATAATTGTATACAAAGTAATACATTGTCGTATATTTTCGGGAATAGGTTTTTGTGCCGAAAAAATTGGTTTCCAGTGATCATCAACTAAGGTCCACCCGTAGCATCCAACGATTTGTACATATATTGTTATGAAACAAAAAAATAAATAGGTATGTTACCTCAAGAAATGTTGATAAAAAGCTTCATCAGTTGGAGGAAGCTCCGAAGACGGTTTATTTGATTTTGTGGCCATTCTTAAACGCAGCTCATTGAGTGTGATAACACTGGAATCCTTATTTTTTTACAACAACAGAATGTATCCTGTAGCTACTTGCAGTGTCTCTCGCTGAGATAGTAGCGGCATTTTTGACAATACTTTAAGACTGTCTATGTTCTTTTTCAGAACGTCAAATGCACTTCTTTTTCCAATTTTGTAAAAAGTAGTGTCACATCCTGTCAGACAATGTACTGCAAGAAGATATGAAGAAATGTTTTTCCCAAATATTTTATAACCCTATAAATTGATATAAAACGCGTGTTGGTACTATGACCAAGTTGCACATATAACGTAATTGTATTTAAATCGGGCATAGTGGCATAGAAGTGAATTACTATATAAATCATTTAACATTAATTTGTAATCAAGTTTGTTTACTCATTATTACAACCTTTTCGGGGTCCTCAAAACCACCTGCAATGATAACACTTCGTTCTCCTTTATAAATTCAGAACAGTTTTGAATAATTTATTCTGTCACAAACTGCAATAAAGACTGTTTTTCTCCGATTTTAGGAAATCTCGATACTAAGGTACTTTTCTACTATCATTAACATTGAATTCAGCTATGTTACTTGTTACTACTTGTCATCTTTACGCAGTCTTTTTACATATAATACACTTCATATTACAGAAATCACAAGTTATAATAACAACTAGACAAAATTTGTAATAATACCGATTGGTTTTTGCCAAAATATCGTAAGCGACAATTTAGATACATAGAATGTGTTGTAGACAAATAAACAACGAATATAAATCAAATTATCCATGATTCATTGAAAATAACGTAAGCGCCACTCCCTTTACTCGCAAAACGTAGTAAACGACAGTCACGTGCTAGCCAGAGTTGTCGCTTACGCAATTTTGCAAGTCTGCCACAAGAGTATGCTTCGTAAGCGCCATTTTACAGTTTTCTTCATTATATTTAACTCACAGTGTGCAATAAAATTCATCAGGGTGTGTAGTGTGTATGGTATACGTCACTCTAGCTCTATATAAAGCGTGTTATTTGAATCCCTTTAAATTGTTGCTTTGGTCCCTGGGAAAACATCTTTCGACATTTCACGTTACGGCCCAATAGTATCAGCCCTGTCAAAAGATCGTATGCGCATCGTAAGCGACAACTACGTCTTTTTGGATTTTTTCTTTTACCGGCAAAATATAGTAAGCCCCAAAACTAAGTAAAAACTATATTTTTTACATAAAATACATCGCCAATGGATTTAGAATAAAACAATTTATCTAAAACAAAAAAAGTGACATATATACGGCAAAAAATAACTACTAAAAGTCTCCTGTAAAATTTAGTGTATGGCGCTTACGATGTTTTGGCAAAAACCAATCGATACGATAGGTTTGTTCCAACTTACGTTAAAATCGTACAGCGGACGATCACGCGCTTGCGCAATACGAATAATCTGTTCCAACTTTGACACGTACCATCCATGGGACGATGCACCATGCGTTCCAACTTATTGTGTATCGTACACGAACCAGTTCGCGTACGGCCATTTCGATACACGGCTCCGAGCAAGTACTGTTCGTACAATACATGGCTGAGTCTGCGCAATAGTGTCATCTGGACGGAAACTCACAACTTTCATATCAAACGTTCTGTGTTTTTACTTGTCACAGCGGCAGCGGCAATGAGCGTTATATCGGACAGCGATTTTTCTGAAATGTCAGACGCTGATGACGATTTTGAATTTATTGAAATAAAACAAAATAAGGAGAACTATTTGCGTAAAATTGCATTTAAATTTTTTTTATTTTGGAAAATCAGGTGCAATTGTGCCTTAATATAGCGACAGGTGTGTCTTCGTTTTCAGTCGTTTTTATTTGCATGATTTACTTTTATATTTCTTGTACATTTAATCTTTTCGTTTGATTGACATTTCATTTGAAGTAGTACATTGGACGAAATATTCTCCAATTTCTAAAACAAGTTTGATTAATTAATTTTTTAGATCACCTTCTTTAATGTTCACGCCGATTTATTTTTGGGGTCATCTGTTGTTTTGGCGATATTTGGCGATTAGCACGTATCGCATGAATAAGATGCCCCCCATCTCATGCAGAAGTCTGCGACTTTTGGGTTAACCATTATGGTTGGAAAGAGGGGTAGAGATATTGTTATTATCAATTACCATTTAATTACTATTCATAATCTTTGAGATGATTCAACTTCTTTGGTGCTTTCGACGTAAATATATTAGTTTTTTTAATTAAACTATGTTGCTAGTATTTATTATATTATGGCATTTAACATTTATAATATTAGTATAAAAAATTATAACAGTCTTATATAAATGCTTTAAAATAATTCACTACTTTGACTGTTACCTTTCCACTCCTTATCATTTATCCAACACAGAAGCACAGTGGGTTAAGGAGTTGTGGCAGAATTTGACTAAGCCAGTGTATCTTCTGAATTCTATTTCCAGCTTCGGCAAATGACAATGGCGGTGTGGTATGTGTCGGAGTTTGACCTAATGAAGTTTTCTAGGTTTCCCTGCACTAAATGGTAATTAGGATTTACTAACCCAAGTAGTAAAGGTTGCACTCCTGGTTGCAAAGACAAAAGACAGTAAAACAAAAATAATAAGATGCCCCCCATCTCATGCAGAAGTCTGCGACTTTTGGGTTAACCATTATGGTTGGAAAGAGGGGTAGAGATATTGTTATTATCAATTACCATTTAATTACTATTCATAATCTTTGAGATGATTCAACTTCTTTGGTGCTTTCGACGTAAATATATTAGTTTTTTTAATTAAACTATGTTGCTAGTATTTATTATATTATGGCATTTAACATTTATAATATTAGTATAAAAAATTATAACAGTCTTATATAAATTGATGTAACAATATATCCTTATTCTTACTTAATATTTAATATATTACATTCAGAGACCTAGACGAACAATTTACAATTCAATAAAAAAAAATTGGATGAAAGGCATTCCAAAAATAAACATTTCAAACAGATTCAGTGAACAATTACACCTTTTGTTTAATATGTAAAATGCGATGAATATTCATATTGCTGCTCTTATTTTTTATGAATCGGGCTTGTTTTTAACGTTTATTGACAATAAATTATTATAAAGGTTCGTATTTTCTAACAATAAACATAATTCATATATCAGCGGCAATGATCCCGTCCAATTTTTACAATATAACCTAGAAACTAAAAACCACAAAGCATTTGTGGGTATTCTGTGCTAAAAACTTAAAACCACCAAGCACTTTGTACCAGCACAAGGCCGTTCCAACTGCTTGGCGATTTGTACCATCCGTAGGACGATACAAAATTCGCGCCTGCGCATGAAACCGTTCACGTATGGTACGATGTACCATGCAAAAATTGGTAGTTGGAACAAACCTGATGTAACACGTTCCAGTAACAAAACGTCCCACTAGCTGCGCTGAATAATTTATGCGCCATAAATAAAATAGGTACAAACCCGTTAGTTCCAGCAGATTTTTGTCTTTACTCAGAACTTCTTTAATGTCTTAGCTTCATATTCTTCGCAGCATGTATATAAAAATTTCCATAAAGAAAAAAGTTTGTCGCTTATCGAAAATATAAATACACCTGTAAGGAAGTACTAAATTAATTGTTATTTAAATACAATAATGATCAATATTAAGTAATATGACAATGACACTGTTGGAAGCGCCTAATTCTATACTCGAATTTGAAAAAAAAATGAGGCTGATAGCTTACGTAGATCTGGAGATATGACAATGTAAACGTAAAAAACACGGTTTTTAAAAATCTGCGGTTTTTTACATTTTTCAATATAAAAAAGGCCTGTACCACAAAAAAATGTCATAAACTATGTCATAAAATTCTAACTTCGGAATAACCTACTTCAAATAACACATAACTTGTCGTCTGATTCCACGTCAAAAAAAAAACTTCATAATTTTCCCTCGATTTCGCTCCACTATATGTTATATTTCCTTCTATGCTAATATTATATTTTCTAAGCTCAATAAATGCATGGGTGCAATTTTGACCATGTTTATGTTATCATAAACCAATTGTAAGTAAGTGTACCTATTGGTTTCATTCGCTACACACATTCATCTAAAATTAATATTTGAAATGCTGATAGGTACCTCGTTATAAAATAAAAACATCACGCATGATGTAAGCACTTAATCCGATCAATAGATTTTAATCCAGATTGTTTCGTAAGCATACAAAAATCAAATCATGCTAGAGACTACTTGAAAAACCTGCATTTTCATAATTATTATGAATCTATTAAACAGTAATGGGATGGAATAAATTTTACATAAAGTTAGGGTTAGGTAGGTATTTATGTTATGCAAAACATACCTCATTTTCACACGTGTTGCGTCATATTTACAATGACAACTATATACCGATTAAAGATTTTAAATGAGTGATTTTTAAATATTTTGCCAATGGAAACCAGCGTTTTGCAAAGTTTGTAAATCACAGGTCATTATTCATATTTTCCGGGTCAAAAATTTTGCTCAGCTAAAAAAGTGCTTGCCATAATCTCACTTTTACAGTTACTCTTCTTGCATCACAAAGATTAGATATGGTAATCTATAAATTAAAATAAGATAGTTCGCATATGTGATTTTTCGCATCCCTGTTGATTAACTGAATTAACTGCAAGCAGTCGTGAACCTGTTAAACAAAGTAGTTCAAATACACTTTTTATGTAAATATCCGTGTGTTGCTACATCGGTAAGTGTTATGTAAAGCAAATTCCACCAAATATAATATATAATACCTGTTTGTATTTATACGCAAAAATCCATGCATATTTTGCGTGAATCACGCGTGGCAGTTATTTTAACTTTTCGACGTTGGTAATCCCGTGTAGCTAATTGATATAGGCGCGTTGATATAAGCAGGGATTGGGAGGTACAAAATAAATTAAATTCTTCAGTCACAGGTTTATAGGGTCAATGAAGTTAATGAAGGCACACTTGAAATTAGTCTAACTTATATAGGGTGTCTCAAAAAATTCTGGCGCATAACGATGCAATTTTTGAAATGGAATTCCCTATATTTTCTAGTAATGGTTGAAACATCTTCAGGCCCTGTCGCCTACACTTATTCAGGGCTCTCAGAGTGTCCTAAAATCATAAAATTAGCTAATTTGTCCTAAAAACGTCCTCAAACTGAAATATCTGTCATAAAATCGTGAAATTAATGCCGGATTGCACCAACTTCTGTTTAAGCAAAGAATACCAAAGGAATTCAAAAGTGTCTTTTAAATTGTTCACGATGAATTAAAGTGATAATGAGGCGAGTTGCAGCCGAAACAAAAGAAAAAACGATTTCTAATACAGGCATTTCAAATGAAAATATTCAATTGCAAAGGATATCTGTTTTGTATCATTTTATGCTAGAAGCAGCTGGTACTTTGCTATCATGTACAGCTACTGTTTTCATATGGGAATATTCTCTGAGACTCCCGAAAGGAATATTGTTTTTAGATATCCATAAATTATCACAGAAATATTTTTCTTCTAACGGATTATTCATAGAATATTCGATTTAATATACATATTAATGGAACATATTATGTAGAAAATATTACAGGAATATCCAGATGAGTTTATATTTTCAAGAATGAAATAAGAATATTCTCCCAGTATTTTTAACAATATTTTTTGTTATGGACACATATTTATAGTATTGAGAATAAAACTTAATTTTCATTATGTCCTAAAAACAACCTAAAATTCTACAAAATATTGTTCTAAAATCATAAAATAAATATGGAAGTTTGCTCTCAAGAGAGCCCTGAATATTTCGGTAACCACATAAATTGTCAGTCAATTAAGGCGGTTTTTTATTTTAAAGAAATGGCGAATTGCTATTATGTACAGCTGTTTTTATATGGGAATATTCTCTTAACATCCCGGAAGGAATATTCTTTTTTAGATATCCACAAAATATCACAGGAATATTTTTCTTCTAACGGATTATTCATAGAATAATCGATTTGATATACATATTAATGGAACATTATGTAGAAAATATCACAGGAATATCCAGATGAGTTTATCTTTTAAAGAATGAAATAAGAATATTCTCTTCGATATTCTCCCAGTATTTTTCGTAAAACTATGTAAGACATCAATTAATTTTAACAATATTTTTTGATATATCGAAACAGTATTGAGAGTAAAACTTAATTTAAATTATGTCCTAAAAATATCATAAAATTCTACAAAATATTGTCCTAAAATCATAAAATACATGTGGAAGTTTGCCCTGAGCGCCCTGCTTATTTTTTTCTCCTCAAACGTGACATTGCTAAAATATTGTAAATATTTTTTTTTGTCATTATCCACAGTTTATTTAAAATTCCATATCTACTTTGATTCTTGGATTATCATAAAAAATTAGAAAATGTCTAATCTAGGCCGATTATATACCAAGCCAATGTTAGAATTAATCTCTTTTATACAGGGTGTCCAAAATAGTTTTTCAGATATCGATATTTTCAAATACATTTTCAGCTATTTCTTCAAATGAAACACCGTCTATTTTATGATGGATGTTAATAGATTTAATTCCCATTATTTTCATAGCAATAAGTGTAGTTTTATCTCCAATGGTTTTATGATATCAAGGGTGTTTCATATTTACGGCTGTAGAGACTGTATATTATTTTTTTGCCTATTTTTAAGAAATCTTTACTTGATGAAAAGTTATACGTGTTAATAAATTATACTTTCAAAAAACTAAAGAAACACGCTTTAAAGGGAAACCGAACTAAAAATAAAAAATAAAAGTCTTTTTTTAAATAAACGGTTTTATAGTCCGACATTTTGGTTCCACCATTTTGATTTTATTAAGTTTGAAAAATTGTGAATTGTGTGAAAATAGTGAGTGACCTTAAACACCGCAAAGTTTCAAGTTTGAGACAAATCGGTTTATAAATAGGGAAATCCGCCATTTTGATTTTTTTGTAATAAAAATATATTAAATTACATTGTCAGCGGAACACTATACATAAATATGCACCTACCAAATTTTTTACCTTTTACTTCGGTTGCCCTTTAAAGCGTGTCATCTTAGTTTTTTTAAACTATATTTTATTTTTTACTTGTCAGTTCGGATTGCTATAAAAGTGTTTTTTAGTTTTTTAAACTAAAAACCTTTGAAAAAGTTACGACTTTTGTGTCTAAATAAGAAACTGCATGTTTCAAGAGCAGGATTAAACAATAGCTACTGCAACTGCGATCAGTAAATTCTATATTGTGGCGAATGCGCCGACGCGAGAAAATTTTTTATATCCTGGTTTTTGATGATCTTGGCGATGATGTTAGGACAAAGTTGTCAAATTATTGTATTGACGTTTTGAAGTGGGTGAAAATCTCGTTCAAAGATTCCGTTACAAGATACTTACAAACATACAGGTGAAGCTAATAAAAGCGTGTCAAAAAACTACCAGCGATAAAGATACTTATTGTTATCAAAATATTGGGCACTAAATTATTCATTAACATCCATCATACAATACAGGGTGTTTAAATTGCATTTAAATAAATTGCAAAAATGTATTTGAAAATATCAATATTTGCAAAACTGTTTTGGACACTCTGTATAAAAAAGATCAATTCTAACATGGGCCTGGCTTAGATATTACCCACATTTTTACGATAAATAATTACTAAAAAAATATTTAAAATACATAATTTCGCGTATGAGAAAAAATAGTGTTGGCTTCAGATATCCTGAAAATACAGGATGTTCCATTTAAAAATTATATTCGGCTTTTTGAAGGCACCCTATATATGTAGCACTACAATTCGCGCACAATTCGTGCGTTCATTGATACTCAGCTGATCATATTTTTTATCTGGGAGAGAATAAAACTGTAACTGAAGAAGGGAGTATTAAATGGACACGCTGTATATACTGGGGTCGATAATGAATTATTAATACCTAACTAATTGACGTAATCATATTGTAATTAATTGATATTTGCTATGATGGAAGCCATTAATAATATTATCATGCATGTCATTATCATGTATGTTATACAAGTTTATTGAGCATATTAGGTATAGTATTTCAACAGCATGTCAAAAACAATCAACAGGCTAACTCTCATATGTCATCAGCGGCCATTTGAGGATAAAACACAGGGTCTGATTAAAAATAATTTCAGTTTCAAGTAAATTCAAGTAACCCTATTTGATATATAGATATATATATATATATATATATATATATATATATATATATATATATATATATATATATATATATATATATATATATATATATATATATATATATATATATATATATATATATATATATATATATATATATATATATATATATATATATATATATATATATATATATATATATATATATATATATATATATATATATATATATATATATATATATATATATATATATATATATATATATATATATATATATATATATATATATATATGAATAAAAAAACGTTCTTAGCACTCATTCAAGTAGTTCAGAAATTATAACACATTAAACTTGAATAAAATTTCGAGTGCCCTACGTTTTATGCCCGTCAGTGTATTTCTATGAATTCCATGTGCCTAGTGTGTAGACGGAATGGCAAACATATCAGGAAGTAGGTTCGCGAGGCGTATTTTTAACGTACCATTAACAAGCGTCAAGAAACAAGGAAACGACACGATATTTCTAGCACCCCACATCCTGAATATATAAATATACAATCTATAAAACGTGTTTATTTATATACAAGGCTTAGAAATTACATGGAAGCGCACGACCACTGTCCCAAAAAACACTCGCCCATTATTTCGGCCGGCTTATATTCGTAGACAGCAACGGATCCGCGCAGAAAACATCAAACCAAACGCAAAATACACTACGCGACCTACGCTAACTTTGATAACACAGAATGTAGGCTGTGTTATTTACGCATACGGTTGGTTATTTTGTGAAAGTCATCATTCAGCGACTCGTGTGATTAGATAAAAGAAAACAATTTCAATTACCCGCTAGGGAGGTGGCATTGCATTGGTTCAGTTCATTTTTGTGTGCAGTGTCGGTATTTTTGGGCCCGGTTTTTATGCGTTCAGTTTCGTAACGTGCCGGTTCCATGTGGTGCCAAAACCCGAAGATGGGGTTCTCCAAGAAAAAGTCGGACTTGCAGTGAGTGTCTCCCTCTACCCGGCACTGTCCCCGTTAAAAGAGTGCCGTGCGGTAAAATTTGATGGGTGTAAACTGTCACCAGTGTATTTTATTTAGCTGGAACCGCTTCCATTCTTAACTGGGACGTGCGGGTTTTTATGATCATTTTTAGGCTAGATATAGGGAACGCTGCGTCCGGAAAATCGCTTCGAAACGCACTCAATGTGAAATTATTCCAAATCAACAATATGCTGTGTAATACTGTAATGTAATTCAGTCCGTGTCAAGTTCAATACACTTGAGTCATGAACTCGATTGTAGCTCAGGGCTATGCGGTTTTTTGTCAATATACAGTGTGGCCTAAACATTGTAACATCATATTTTTTTTCCTCTGGTTTTGAAAATACATTTTCCTATTGTAAAAACTTATGCATTGTCTTATGGAGACTCAGGTTCAAGAGCGTCTCGTCTATAGACGTTATAGAGTATCTGTTACTGAAATAAGTTGAATAAATATTTTTTTTTGATATTTTAATTGACTGAGAGAATGTTCAAAAATTAATTAAACATTACCTATGTTCGCGGGAGGAATCCTGAGCACACTCGGAATTAATACTGAATTTATCCCGAACATTTCAAATGCGCATGTCATATTCTGAAACAACTCTTAGATTTTTCATAGTCCGCGAATGTTTTATGAACCTGTTCCCCGTTCAGTTCTCTTGGTGTTCTGTGCCATTCCATAGAGTTAGCATTTTAGTCGTTTTGTCAGTGATCTGTAGCGATTTTATTTGGTTGGGAATCGGGAAGTAAAAAATAGTACGAAAAAATGCTGTTGTTTTTTCCACCATAACCCTTCATTTTGAAGCTACAACGTCCTTTCAAAAACCCAAACCCTTCTTATTCAAAAGGTGAAAAGTCGGGAGGGGTGGTCCGCGCACTATAATGCAAACTTTTTATAACGGTTATATCTGTTAATTTTTATCCTACAGAAATAAAAAAAATTGCAAAAATTTCGTTAAGAAAAAACCTTTTGAGTGGCCCACACTTTTTGCATCGTACCTCGCTTAGTTATAATGCAATCTACTTATAACAGCGCTCATTTTTAAAGTCTTTCCATTCTAAAAGTTTTTCCCGAAAAGTGCTCGCTTTTCCGTTATTTAACGTTGGATACTTCGAACCAAGTAGTTGAAAATCCCAGGCAGATTGAGTGTTTGACAAAGCGCTGTCGTTCACAATGCATGAATGCGAGTCTATTTTCCATAAATGGGGCACGTGTTATATTGACATATTATGTAGATTAAGTACCCAAATAAATCGTGCTCTGCGACTCCAAAAACTCCGAGACACAGATTTAAGTCGAATCGAACATTAATGGCAAAATTTCAGCCATCTTAGAGCCGCCATAGTGAATGTGTTCAGGGACAAACAATTCGTGATCTGCGACTCCGAAAACCCCGAGTCATTGTAATTGATCTGTAATGTTCTTAAAGAATTATCCTCTGTATAATGAAAATAATGAATATAGAAATATCGAAAATAAAAAATACGTGTACCTACTATGATTACAATAAGTGAAAGCAATGATTGTCCTAAAACAGACCCTTGCGGTACATTGTTTAAGCTTTTATGGCAAATAATTACTGACTGTAATATTACATTTCAGATTAATCATGGATGGAGAAGAAGACTATTATACCAGCAGTTATTGCTCCAAAAGCAGCCAGAAACAGTCAAATGGGGGAGGAAATGGAGACTTTGGAGACATGAGCTTTATGATGCTGGATTATATAAAAGAGGCTATGAAGGTCAGTATCTGTCAATATTGGCCTATATTTTTGACAACCCACTATCTATACTGTGTAAAAGTGTTAATTTAGTCACATTTTTGCTGAATTTATTTAAAACCACACTGAACATACCTGAGCGGAAAAGGAAATCGCATTTGTATATCTAGGTATTTTTGCTGTTGTTGTGGCAACACTGCATTGTGTTGATTTCTGAAGATAATAATGCAGTGCCCTAAGAAACTCTAATTTTCCGGCTAGATCACTCTGCAGATAACATTCCTTGTAAGTTACTTCTATCTGCCATTCCACTTTATCCTTATGACAGAAAAATACTCGACACAAAAATATGCATTGGTTTAAGTAACTGTGCCAGTCACATCATGAGAAAATCTGCAGATCTAGGTATCTTTGCGAAATTTGGCAACGTTGCATTTCCAGTTATTCTGTAGATGCGTTTAGAGTGGTTTTTGTACGAGAAATTGCCACTATGGGGGAAATTATTTCATGCCAAAATGTTGCTCTAAAGTAGACAAGAAGAAATCCAGCGGAACGACACAGGGTATGGCAAGGACAAGGAAGCCATATCGTTGCGAAACGTCTGTCACACCCATCAGTGTCGTTTCGTACATAGAAAACTTGTATTGCATACCGCATACCTACCTCTTTCTCTGCATTTTTCTAACACGCCTCGATGTTTGGAGAAGCTTCCTTCCCGCGACGAGAGTCCTGAATGCACATTGCAATAATAGATCCAAATATTGTATACTTAGTTTGTCACCCACCAGCGTCGTTTCTTACATAGAAAGTTTGTATTGCAAACGGCATACCTACCTCTCTTTCTTACCTGTGTAATAATTCATTGTATCAATAAGAAGAAACTGTGTAAGGCTTTGTCATATTCACAGAAATATATAGATCCAGGTATTTTATATTTAGTTTGGCAACACTGCCGTATGTGGACGGGCAAAGTTTATTAAATACTTAAAACTTTGGAACGGACATAAACGTTCTGAACTGCAGTCGCTTTTTTTACTGCACTTTCGATATATTTAATTCTATAATCTGTGATGCATGAATAAAATTCTATATGATCTACGTTATAATTAATGTACTATTAGGTATAATACATTCATAATATAATTTAAAATATTCACATAAAAGAAGTTTTAGAGTGCACTACATTTTTTTTGGTAAAGAATGGAATAGCTTTCCCTTTCTCAATAAATATTCTTATGATACCGGTTTGGTGATTACAGACGACGGCGACGGCATCTTCAGTCTATGAGACTAGGTTAACGGGGAACATATTAATACTATCATTAATAGTATATTGAAATTCAGAGGATTGCGTAACAGTTTTATCCACACATTTCTGAATAACATTATTTAGAAACAAGTATAATGTGTCATATACCTACCTAGTGGAACAAATAATCATCCGATGATGGTTTATAAAATATATTCTACAATCGGATGTGAGAACGTAGCTGTGGTGTATCTAAAAGTGCATCAGAATGCACATACAAGCATTCTGATGCACTTCACATTCACAGCACAGTCGTAGTAGATATTATTAAAAATTGTCCTGAACCGTGATACAAAGTTGTTGTGATCTTATTGCATCTGCTTAATTATGGTAAATCTTATCTAAATGTGGGAAAAAAATTGAGTAAATACTTATATTATTTGCTCTCTTGTGTGTGGAGCTTTCTGATGTTACCTATTAGGTACATAAGTTACGCTATTTACGTACGTACACAGCCGTTAAAATTTTAGCCGTTCGTTTATGATTAAAGCAGAGTACTACAAACTGACGAGTAGCGACATAAACCGTCGGCACCTTTGTTATGGGGTGATCCAATTTCGTCTAAAGGCGTTGACGGCTAGACATCGTAATACACCGCTAAAACTGTGAAGTGGCTTCAAATAAAGCATCTACACTGAAAGAAAGTATTGTAAACCTGGCCCCTAACGAAAATCTAGCTGGCTGTTATGTATTCTATCTAGCTGTTATGTATTTGACGTTAAAAATTGGAACCTCAGCTGTCGCTACTCGTCGGTTTGTAGTACTCTGATTAAAGCCTCTTATTTGTTATTTATAACCGTGTCGTTGAGTAATCAAATAAGTGAATAGACACTTCGGCAGGGCACTTATGGCGTGACTGGTTTACGTGAACGCTGTCTTGAAATGTGGAACAATTGAACAATGCTCAGTCAGTCAGTCAATAAACGAACATACGTCAAATGATTGTCAGTGCACCGCCATTTTCTAGTCTCTAGTCTACGCTACACCTCTTCTCAAGGCTATTGTGACTTTACTTCTCATATGTAGTAAAAATGACACAAGGACGACGATTTTGACAGACGACCCGCGATTTAGACGAATTAGGTCGAATTCTGATAAAGAAATTCTCCCTGATTGGTCAAAATGGCGCTGTCTTCTGTCAAATTGGTCCATCTTATGTGATTTTTACTATACAAAAAAACATAGATAAATAACAAGCCTACATATACAGGGTGAGTAAAACGTATGGTATTAATTCGTTAAAAAAATCCCCGTTACTTTGTGACAAAAACGCTCCCACAGGTCGATTTTGTTTTTTAACAACGCAAATTTTGACATTGCACATTTTTTCAGCCGTATTTGTAAGAGCTGTGATGTCATACCTAGTATTTTAGTAAGTTAAAAAATCGCAAAGTAGAAATCCAGATAGCCATGGATTTTTTTCGATATTTTTAAGTTCCTATTACGGTGTCAACATTACTATTAAAAGTTGTTTGCATTTAATTACAGTGAAAACTTTCTACTTTGCGACCACAACGAAGTTCCAATATGAATATAGCATACTTGATTACTAAAGACATGTCTACTAGAACCAACCTATTTTAGACGGGCACCTCGCACCGGTGCGTGGGAAGATTATTTTTCGTATGTCAAAAAAATCTGTTAAAAAATATAGGTTGCTATTTAAAAGAAATCCTATGACGTCACAACTGTTACAAATATGGCGGAAAAAATTGTCAATAGCAATAGACGTCAAAATGTGCGCTGTTAAAAAACAAAATTGAACTAACTGTCACACTTTAAGTCACATTTTGATAACTTATGAATGTCATTAATCCTTATTTGTTATCACGATCGCGCTCGTTAGTGTCATTTAATGTAACATTTTGGATTTTTATCAGTTATTTTAGCGGTTGTTGAATATTTTACCGGGTTTTGATAATTTCGTTGTTTTTATTAGCGTATGTGTGAGTCATTGCGTGTGCATTGACTAAACATTTGTGATAAATGATAGGTTAACTAAAAATAGTTAAACGTCTGACGGACCAACATAAGAGAACTGACGTTCCTTAGGTGTCAATATTGTCAATTTGGTTAGTTTTCTTTGACTGCCCTGACCAAACCAAGAGTATAGTAAATATTTGCTATTCCAGCAATATTTACCTTCGATTTCATTGGTCAATGTAGTCGGGCAGATTCGTTGCAACTCGGCGACATTGACGCGATTGTACTTACATTGACGCTTTTATATTTCTCGTTCTCGTTTAGCTCAATTTAGTTGCGTTTCTTACTTAATTTGATATTGTGTACTTGCTTGCCTGCATTTTCAACTGTTTTTGTAGTTTAAAATAGTCACCTATTAGGTATTTCAATAATTCATATTTTATATTATGAAATCCCCTAACCTAACCCCCACGACACTGGTCCAAGTGGCACAACAAATTAATAACCCTTCTCGCCCATAGACGGTTTATTATACTTATACTTATTACACAAAACACGAGCGTTTGTATCACGTTTCTTATGACCTATTTTATTCTTATGATGACTTAATGCTAAATAATGGCCAGATCTACGTACTCTATTAATAGTTTAGTCACTAAGTACTTTTTACCTGCAAAAGGCCTGACTGCAATATGCGCAGAAAAAGTTTTCTCTTCATTATTTTTTTGGACATTGCCCTTATTTGGGTCAGTGCCCATATTTGGTCTATGTACCTTACATAGTGACTGGACTATGAGACGAATGGGTGCGGCCACAAGAATAAAAGTTAGTACTAATATTTATTTTTGTGGGTACGGCTATTAACTACATTTACCTAGCTTTGAGAGCGGGGCAATGGCCGGCGATGGAAAACCCGCCGACTTGTGGTATTTCTCTCCTTGTCTAACACATGTATGCATATTACGTCAAAATGCCTCTTTTATGATGGAATATGTGCGGAGATACTCGAATGGTTGTTACTCTAATAATTACTGTATTTTTTCTCACACAAAATGCTAAGAAAATAATGTCTCAAATACTATTTCACCTTTCGTAGGCCATGGACATGATGCGGGGTCACCACATGCTGACAGACGTGGTTCTCGAAGTAGGATGCGATGTCTTCCACGCACATAGAGTAGTCTTAGCTGCCGCTAGTCCCTATTTCAAGGCCATGTTCACAGGGGGTCTCAAAGAGTGCGACATGAAGAGGGTCAAACTGCAAGGCGTCTCCCCCACAGCTATGGCCAGGCTAATACACTTTATGTATACGGGGAAAATCAGGGTAACTGAGAATACCGTTTGTCAGCTTCTTCCTGCCGCCACCATGCTTCAAGTAAGTGATTTTCGGATTTAAAATTCTTTCTAAAATCTGTAAAACCAAATATATATTTTTAACCCACTTCAAAAAAAGGAGGATGTTCTCAATTCGGCTGTATTTTTTTGTTTGTTACCTCAGAACTCAGAACTTTATAGATTAATTTTAATTTTTTTTTAAAATCCAAGGTTTACAAATGTATAACGAACAGAGATGTAAAATCGTAATTTACCCCGTAAATTACGAAATTGTTTGCCATAATTTACCCTTTTTTATTACCGTAAATTACGTCATTAATTACCGATAAATTACGGGTCGTAATTTACCCGTCATTTATGTACTATAACCAGAGATGTAAAATCGTAATTTACCCCGTAAATTTACGGAATTGTTTACCGTAATTTACGGTAATTTACCCTTTTTTTATTACCGTAAATTACGTCATAAATTACCGATATATACGGGTCCTAATTTACCGGTCATGTATGTACTATAACCAGAGATGTGAAATCGTAATTTACCCCGTAAATTACGAAATTGTTTACCGTAATTTACGGTAATTTGCCCTTTTTTTATTACCGTAAATTAAGTCATAAATTAATAACGGCACATTTTGTTTATTTTTTTGTTTTATATTTTAAAATCGTAATATGTATACTCTTTTTTAAGTATCAATAATATATTAGGCACTAATTCCTGAATTTTGTATAGTAAACACACATTTATTATGTTAATTTTCTGAAAAAATTACAAAAAAAGTACCTGATAATTTACAAAAAGTTTAATTACCTATTTATGTATTTACAAAAAATAAATGTATTACCTGATAATTTACTAAAAAAAATTATTACCCGGTAATTTACCAAAAAGAAAAGAGAATTTATTTCGGTAAAAAATATTGATAAATTACCAAAAAAATAAATTACCATAATTTTACATCACTGATAACGAGGAAGCGTCGGCTGGCACCGACTCCAAAAATAACAATAATCGTATATTATTGACCTAATAAATCGTTGTATTTTAAGTACTTAGTAATAGAAATAGAATAACGTAATTATTTTTTACTTTTTAGTGAATTTTTTTAGAATCCTTTTTTAAGTCGGTTTTGTTTTTTTGTTAAAAATATATTATGTATTAAAATATTTAAAGCATAGTTGTAATAAATTCACTGCAAAACACCTAGTAACTAATGAGTCACAAAATCAAAATGTTGCATGCAAACAAACTGAATAGTTTCGACACTTAATGGCGGCTGACCATATGTGAGTTTTAAAACCACAGCATGCTATGCAACAAACAAACGATGTAAAGGTACTATACTATGCTATGTTAGTATTATATTGATTAAACGTTAACCATCTGTTATTGTTATCACTGTTTTATACAGGGTGTCTTATACATTAGACATATTTCAGAGACTCAGACTACTTTTAATTTTTAAAATTTGGGCAATAGTGTTTTCGGACATTCCCTTCTCAACTAAAATAACGGCGTCCTTCTAACGCTCCCGGTTATACCGGAAGTTGACGTCATCTTCGTTATTTTAAATGGAACACCCTGTATATTATTGAAAACACTTGTAGATAAATTTTCGGTTAAAGCGGATAAACGGGGAATTTAAGTTTCACAACTTGCTTCGGATAATGCGGTTACGGATAATCGGAAGTCTACTGTATTTTACAATAATTAAGCTAGAACAATAAAATTTATAGGGGATATAACTAAACGTCTATGCTTCCCTAATTTAATGTTGAATTTAATCAACTTTAACATTTTTTTTTAAGGGAAAAATTAAATATACTCAAATGGACCCTATCCCCTATTTAGTTAATAAAACTGCGATGGCGTGACCTCTGTTTTGTTTAAAGAGGAGAAACAGATTTTTTAATAGTAAGTGTGTAGGGTATAAGCAGGGACCAGGAAAGACGGTGTGCGGGGTGGTTGAGATAAGTCGGGATAGAGTTGCGGCGTGTGAGATAAAGAGGGGGGGGGAGACGAGGGATTACATATGGGGAGGCAGGTAGTTGTACTCGGGTGTGTGCTAGTGTTTGACGTCAAATTTCCCAGGTTAGTAAATATACTTAATTTGTAATGTTTATTATTAAATTTGTTATCTCGAGAATTACCGCCATCATCATATTAAAATTGTCCGTGTTATAATTTGTTTTTGAACTATGAATATTATGATACGTTATGCATAAACTATGAACATTTTACTTGTTTATTTAGTGTGTTCAGCTCATTCTGTTTTAAAATTATTTTATTTTATTCAGTTCGTTCTAAGTAATGTTGTTGACCTTTTTGTTCCAATCATGGCTATGAGTAGGTTTCTCGTACTTGTGTGTTTTGCTTATAACAGTGACTTAATTGCCGCTTATTGTATGAGATGATGAATGTTTTGTACCTTGTTGAATTTATTAACACTTTTCCCCCGTGCCTGGGCAAACACGCGAGTTGCCTCCCGTACAACTACTAGCTGAGTTGCCTCCCGTACAACTACTAGCTGGTTGCCTCTCGTACGGGACCTCAGTAGCTTCTGACGAAAGTCGGCTAACTAACAACAAACTCTTCAGTTTTGTGTCTTGAAATGCTTTTTTTTTTCATCGCAAAATTCCCGCTTTTCGTTAGTAACCCACAGGTTATTAACCCTGTCCGAGATGCGTGCGGGAACAGAGTTAATTCAAATTAAATACACCGTAGGGTAAGTATTTTTCTTTTCGACGATCACCTACCCCGGCCATGCGTTTCTCTGATTATTATGTTTAACCGACCCGGGTTGGTTACATTACAATACAGGGTGTTCCATTTAAAAACGAAGATGGTGGCAACTTCCGGTATAACCAGAAGCATTAGGTGGACTCCGTTATTTTAGTTGAGAAGGGCATGTCCGAAAACACAATTTTTTTAAATTAAAATCGAAGTAGTCTCTGAAATATGTCTAAAGTCTTGTCACCGTGGGACACCCTGTATCAAGCCCCTTTAATACTTATTTTTTACTATACTTTAGTTAACATAGATTAACGCCATCATATGTGGCAGATTTTCTCATTTTCTCAAGGAATATATTGGGTCCATATTCAATAATAAATTTTCATACTTACCCGTAATCTGTTTGTCACGTAGCAACAAAAAATTCCGTTGTGATCTTACCTGACCTATGACTCTTAGGTGCCGAACGTAATCCAGGCGTGCTGCGACTTCCTGGAACGCCAGCTGGACCCCAGCAATTCGATAGGCATAGCTAGTTTCGCAGAGCAGCATGGATGTACTGAACTATGTAAGAGAGCTAATCAGTATATTGAACGTCATTTTAGTCAGGTTCTTAGTCACTGCGAGTGCACTAAGTTCTTTTTATTTATTCACAGTTTCCGTAGATATGCCAAGAGGAAGAGTTCCTCCAGTTGAACACGCTGCAGCTTATAAACCTAGTAAAGAAGGACGAACTGAACGTACAGGACGAGAAGGAAGTGTACAATGCCGTCCTCAAGTGGGTGAGGTACGACGAGGACACTAGGCATATGAAAATGGAGCATATTTTAAGTGCTGTACGGTGTCAGTTTCTGCCGCCCAAGTTCCTCAACGACCAGATGACGAATTGCGAGGTTATTAAAAAAACTCCAGCGTGTAAAGAGTACCTAGCTAGAATATTTAAGGTACTGTGGTTTATAATAGTATTAAACTTATTGTAATATAATTTTTTTTAGGACTTAACGTTACATATACGTACCGTTGTGAAGGAGAGGACGCCGAATATTCCCAGAGTAATATACATAGCCGGTGGGTATTATAGACAGTCGCTAGATGTTTTGGAAGGTTATAATGTTGATGAGAAAACGTGGACAAAGCTGGATAGGCTCACAGTGCCTCGATCTGGGTTAGGAGGGGCATTTTTAAAAGTACGATATTTGATAATATATAATATATTAATGGTATCGAATATGATTCATTAACACGTTGAATAACGACTGAAAATGGCATCCACTATTTTGACCGGGCTATAAACAAAACGCCTGGGTATTAAACACAGACATTGACGTAACGTTCTTTTCTAGGGCACATTCTATGCGGTAGGTGGAAGGAACAACAGCCCGGGCAATAGCTACGACTCCGATTGGGTAGATAAATACAATCCCGTTAAGGACCATTGGAGGCCTTGTAACCCCATGTCAGTGCCAAGAAACAGAGTAGGCGTTGCCGTTATGGATGGCTTATTGTACGCTGTAGGCGGTAGCGAAGGATCAAAGTACCACAACAGCGTTGAATGGTAGGAAACATAACTATGATATTAAGTCGGTCTCTCATTTTTTAAAATTTCAGTTATGATCCTGAGGCCGATAGGTGGACGCTGGTAAAACCGATGCATTTTAAGCGGCTGGCTGTGGGCGTAGCAGTTGTAAACAGGCTACTATATGCTATTGGGGGTTATGACGGTGAAGAAAGGCATAAAAGCGCTGAATGTTATCATCCTGAGAATAATGAGTGGACGATGATCGCGCCTATGAATATGCAAAGGAGCGGCGCAGGTAAATACATACGTTGCCTTACTGAGTACTGCTTATTTAATTAAGGTTTGTTATAGGAGTAGCAGCTATAAATCAATATATATACGTTATCGGTGGATACGACGGGACTCAACAGTTAAATTCCATGGAACGTTACGATACTGAAAGAGATATCTGGCAGTTCGTGAGCCCTATGCGAGTCTCCCGGAGCGCGCTGAGCGTCACGGTGCTAGACTGTAAAATCTACGCGATGGGTAAGCTCCGGAAAACCTCCAAAATTTGAACGTTATTAACGATATTTTTCCAGGTGGGTACGACGGTGACAACTTTTTGAAGGAAGTAGAGATATACGACCCGTCCACGGATAGTTGGGTGGATGGCGTACCTCTAACTTCGGGACGTTCAGGTCACGCTAGCGCCGTTTGTTTTCAACCGCCTTGTACAGAGAAATGTGCGATATTAGCTAAACTTAGTGCACCAGAATGTTCGACGTCTAAATAATTAAGAAAGACGTTCTAAAATGAGATTATATTTTTATACGGAGTGTGTGCTGTTGACTGATGTATGACACTTCTGATTCATTCTAAAATAAGCGGAACGACAATGATGTCATAACTGAATGTCTGCAGTGATATTTGATACATTTTTATCCCCCCCGACATAAAATAGTTTTCTATCGCTTTTTATGAAACAAATTGCGTGGGGGCCCATGTTCTAAGCAGGGCCATATTAGCCATTAGGCACAGTTGGGCACGTGCCTACGGGCGCCAGCCATTGAGCGTCCGAGGTAAACGGCATGCGACGAGGTTTGGGGAACGGTTTTAAAAAGAGTAAATAATGTCAGTACATATTTACAAAAAGTAGATTTAGGTTTAGCCGAGGCAGTTAATCTCTTAAAATCGTCATTTTTCGAAGAAATTCGTAATGACTCTAATGGGATTAAAAAAAAGGGATTTCAAGGAACGCGACAAATATCGTATTCACACATTTTATGCCATGTGTCAAAAGCTTACATAGACACTTTAGAAAAATTTGACATACTGTTAGACCAAGGTCGATAATTTTTTAAACCAAAAAAAGTAATAGTAGGATGAAACCCATTGGAAAAGGAAGAGAATATAACAAAAATGAAAGGAAAAACGATCTGAGGTCGGGAAGTGGAGTTGGTGAGTTTTTAAGGGTAAAAAACGGTTTATCTCGATTTCCGGCAAAACTACAAGTCTGGAAACTAGTTAAATGGCAAAGTTGTAGGTAATAAAAAGAAAGTATAGATTTCAACGAACAAAAAGCTCTCCGACTTTTTAAAAAAAGCAAATATTTTGACGCGAGAATTTTCGATTGAAAATTAGGGTGCTTTTTCGATATTAAGTCAAAATAAGGTGAAAAAATAAATGTTCTAAATCAAAAATATTACAGTGTGTCCAGGACATAAAAAGGTAACTTTTCACCATTTTTGTTTTGTAAAAAATAAAAAACCAAAATCTTGGTTATTTGAATTTTTCTCATAAATTTTGAGGTTATATGAAAAAAGTGTAAATACAAAAGTTGTAGGTCTTTTTATTACCTACAACTTTGCCATTTACTTTTTTCCATAGGATTTGTAGTTTTCCCGGAAATCGAGATAAACCATTTTTTACCCTTAAAAACTCACCCCCTTCCACTTCCCGACCTCTGATCGCCCGTAAATTATTTTTCCTTTCATTTTTGTCATAATCTCTTCCTTTTCCAATGGGTTTCATCCCACTATTATTTTTTTTCACTTTTTACCATTTTCAAAGGCCAGCCCTGGTCTATTATAGAAACACAGGTAATTATTAAGCTTAAAGCAAGGCAAATAATACCAGTCACCGATTGACAATTTCGTAACCATAGTAATGTTGCGTTGTGACAAGATTGATTTGGAGACATTGTCATTGCTAGCATCATGACTTCGATTATGAGTGAAGCAAGTGTATCTGATAATGATAAAAGGGCAGCTAGAGTAGGTCAAGTACCTGGTTCATTTACCCAGGAAAGACTGGTCAATATGGCCAACTGTAACAATAATTTAGGTAAATTTTAAATCAATAAAACACCTGTTACATTCTTTCGTTTGTCATTTAATCCTTCCGGGATTTTCGTCAATATTAATTCCCGGAAGGACAGAAAGTGACACGTCAGTCCCTGTCATAAGGGAGTGAAGTTGTTACTTTGGTCCCGGAAGTGCGAAAATTAATTTAATTAGTTGTTTTTTTACGTTTCAAAGCATTGATGAGAAACGGGCGCCAGTTGAGTATTGTGCCTAAGAGCGCCAACAATGGTTAATCCGGCCCTGGTTCTAAGTAAAAAAAAGTGGGATAAAATGGAGGGATTATAAGTAATTTAATCTTATTAAACCATGAAATGTGAAAAATAGTAAATAAAATCTCAGATATCTCAATCATGTGATAAAGTGTGTATGGATGTAAGAATAAGTTCTAAAAAATTATGTAGATATTTGTAAATTATACATGTTTAATTTATTTATCAAAAATTATTTTATATAATTTTATACAAATCAAGCTGTTATAATTTTCTATAACATGGAGAAAAAGCTATATTGTTAAACAGTATTTCAGTATGTAAATAAAACATTCCTTTTATGTTACACGGAGTTTCATTTTAGTTCCAGTGAAATGGTGATGTGTCGATCCGACTGAACTCGGTACAAATGAATGAATCCGGGCCAGGATCGATTCGGATCGGATCCTTCCTCTCAGTTCGAATCGTTCCCGGGATCGAAAACTTTAAGTTAAAAATGCGTTTCTGTTTAGATCACAGTTTGTGCATGGCGGAAGTCTTTACTACAGTTGACATGATATTTGTTGAGATAGAATTCCAAGAAAAGACTATGCCGATAAAGTTCTTTTGTCTCTGTTCTGTGTGTCGAATGCGGTTAATTCCAAGAAGCGACGCCGGGGTTTTCTTGGAACTCTATCTCAACAAATATCGTACTGACTGTAGTTGAAATAATGTCCTAAATTAGAAATTATTAAAATAAAAATTTAAATAAATAAATTAATAATAATAAATAAAAATAATATCGATATCAGTATATTAAAATAAATAAATAAACAATACAAAACAATAGACAAAATATTGGGACAAGTGGATGGACCAGAAGACAGAATAATACGTCAAAACATATAAAATATACAATGTCAGGTAGCGATTTATTTTGTTGACATCGTAAGGCTCACCCAGTAATAAAAACACCCTAAAAATCACATTTTCAACGATTTCTCAGCATATATTTGTACAGCAACAGCTTAATTTTACAACGGCGTACACTATGTATGTATAGTTGAACGACCGGCAACCCTGATCTACACAATGTTTTTCATTGGCGTAGACATTTTTTTTTTCGGGTGGTGAAAGTAGAAGGTGATCTAGGATGGTAAGTACCTACATAAAAATCAAGTCAATGAACAATAGGTACCTACTTACAAGGGGTTAAACTACTTACAGGGGGTTAAAGTAGTAGGTTTTTATATGTAGATTTTCAACACCACAGCTGTTTGTTCACATTTTCGGCTATGATAAGGCGCATTATCCATAACCACGACACTTCCTGATTCCAAATGCTTAAGTACGCCGGCAAACCATTTCTCATATACTTCGGAATTCATTTCCTCTTGGTAGTCTCCGGTCTTCTTAGATTGAAATATCAGTTCTCCATTACGCAAAAATCCACTATCACTTCCAATATGCGTTATGATTAAACGGCGACCTTTTCCAGACGGCAAAAATGCACGTACATATTTCACTTTTCCATCCTGCCAGACTCTCTTCATAGTATGTCCTTCGTTGACCCACGTTTCGTCAGTGTAAAAAATTTTCCGCCCCTCGTTTCGAAACTTTTTTATTTTTCGAAGATAATCCATCCGCCAAGCAACTATTTCATATCTTTCTATGAGAATACTCTTTCTGTCTACTTTTCCATACGTAAAATTCATGTCTTTCAAAATTTTTCCCAGACTACTCCTGCACATTTTAGGTATAATATAATTTTCACTTATACCTTGTAGCACCTTATCTAAAGTGGGCAATTTGTTATTTCTAAAGAAACCGTGGACCGTTCTACGTATCGCATTTTTTGCATCATCGTCCACTACAATCTTATTTCGACCGCTTTTTGGTTTCGGTGGCTGTACACTTCCATGTACCTTTTCTTCTCTTAAAAATGTGTATATGCTTGCCTTTAATGCTTCTGTATAATCCGAACACATATCCACCAATTCATCCTTGTCGCGATGAGGGTGATCTCTCTGTATGCAGTGAAATACTCGTAAAATTATTCTTTTCTCACCTACCGATCGGTACTGCCTACGTTTTGGAATATTTTCCATCCTTCGCCGATATTATATTGTATCACAAATCACATTAAAACAGCACTATATATATACACGCGAATATCTTAACCAACGCACTACTCTATCGCGAATGACCGTTACAATTTACGCGCGTATAACCCATGGATCCTATGTAAGAGAGGGGACATTTGATACTCCGTTCACTATACACAGACGGCGCGTCATTTCGATGTATACCTACATAGGTAGGTATATAAATAATATATTAGCAATTCCCGCGAACACGCCACTGTAAGATATGCGAACCTGATCCTATTCGATCCGAGAATCCGATCCCGATCCCAATAAGTTAAAAAGAGATATACCGCTTGAATATTCGTTATTGGAGAGGTCGTGGATCGGCGTTGCCGCTTTTAACTATAAAAATAGATGTTTACGTGATTGTCATATTTAAAGTAGACGTACGTAAGTAGTAGTAGAATTACATGTGGCAACTGCGCGGTATCTTATATGGGGTCAGTTAACTATACATACATATTGAATGAACTTGTAATAAAAGTATATCTAAAACCATCTAAAAGTATCTATCTAAGTGTCCTAAATTAAATTATTTTAGAAATAAACAATAAAATAATAAACATGGAATACTGCAACAAGTGAATGAACCAGAAGACGGAATAATACGTCAAAACATGTTACATTAAATATCCAGTTAAGCGCAGTAAAATTAGCATTATCATTAAATTTTACTACGCTCTCCTGTAAGTTTTTTTTTATATCTCCGTAAGTAGGTACTTAGAATTAAAGAGTCGTTTGATTCTTCTCTGAGAGCTACTAAAATAACTAACTTTTTCTACTTACAAACACTCGTTCAGTGATTTTCTTTTAAATGAAGCAAAGTTGAGGTTTCCACTTTATTACAATTTTTTTGTGGATTTAACCGTTTTCTTAGCACATCCATTTATTAGACGAGTATAATGCATTTTCATTTAAGCACTACTTCATTAGCTAACGGCTGATTGTTACTTTACTACAATAGGATGCATAGACTTGTTTTACTTTGAAGTAGTGGAAGGTGAAGTTTTTCTTACAAAATATAAAAATTACAATATCTCAAAATCTGTTCACTTTCGGACAGCGGTGTATATTTTTTTACACCATCAGAAAGTAGAGATTTCAACGAACAAAAAGCCCACCGACTTTTTCAAAAAAGTAGATTTTTGATACGCGATTTACCATTGAAAATTAGGGTGCTTTTTCGATATTAAATCAAAATAAGGTGGAAAAATAAATATTTTAAATAAGAAAAAATTTACAGTGTGTTTTGGACATAAAAAGGTAAGTTTTCACCAAATTTCTTTAAAAAAAAATATTTTTTTGTTAAACAAAAATAAAAAACCAAAACTTGTAAATTTGTATTTTTCACATAAATTTTGAGGTTATGTGAAAACAGTGTAAATACAAAAGTTGTACCTACATCTTTTTCTTACATACAACTTTGCCGCTCGTTCCGCAGAAATCTGCTCGTGACAAAATATTACTTTCCCAACTGGTTACATAAATAGCTATTATAAGTTGTTTGGAATATAATATAAATATTGTAAATATCATAGGATGATGAGCATGTCACCAAATTCTGACCTCGGCCACTGAAGACAAGTCAATAAGTATCTTAGTACCTACCTACCTTATAGTATAATTTTTTACCATCAAAGCAGTTTTCATAAAAGAACCAGATAAAAAGAAACTGCTGTAGGAAAAGATAGTTTTTACTAGCATTTTTAACAACTTTATGATACTTGTAGCCAATTTGGTACCCACCTATTCACCTCAACATAAAAACGCAAATATAAAACAAATAATTAGTTTAGAACGTACCTATAGAAGTTAGTATAAACAATGTTTCCTTGTAAATAATTTAAGTGGTTATATTTTATAATCGATTAATGGTTGTTAAACTTAAGTACCTAGGTATACTCATAGAAAATACTTACATATTTGGGTCGACATCGGGGAAGTCTACAAATGTGTTTCTAACATACGAGTATTCCATTTTCGTTTCAAAGGGCGAAATCGTAATTAAAGTCTGTAAACATTTACAACTGGCAGGTACAATGTAAAACAGTTAAAATAATAATTGCTTTTTAACGGACTGCGTTATTTAATACTGGCACACTGGTAAAATTTAAAATTGTTAAAAATGTAAAAACCAAGCACTTCAACGGACAAGTCACGAGATCACCAATCATCCAGATCACCAATTACCACATACACAATGCACACAATTTGTAGATTGTAGTGCATTTTTCCGGCCTTTTGCCTTTTGTCTCATGTCTGTGATATGTGATAAAATATAAAATCTAGAAAAGTGGAAGGGGGTGGTGTGCGGATTGCGTTGTGCGTTGCGGAATGCCAGAATGAATTCTTTTACATGTCCACGTGCTACTTGGCGCTACTGTGTATACATACGTTTTTAAATAATACCCGTTTTGTACAGATTTTGATTAAGATTTTCACCCTTCGAGATTTCTAATTCTTATATATCATGTAGGTATCTCATCGATAAAATATTTTCATTTTAGTTTAATATGTTTGATGCGTAGGTAGGTATTCAGTTTTTCTGTAGTGTATTTTTTCACCAAAAAATGGCCTCACCAATGTTGAACCAAGGTAAGTAATGCTAATCATTTTTTTCCTATTTTCATTGTTTCTTATTACTTTTTGTCTCTGAACTCTGAAGTATGGCTTCAGGCAAATTATATTATTTGTAAGCTGAAATGTAATTTCAGTATATTTCATATTTTTGTACGCATTCTCTTAAAAATCCGAGAGCAAGTGTTGGTAATATTATGTTGCATAAAATAAGTAAGTATTTTACGTAAGCTGGACGTAAAAGTTTTTTTTACGTTTTAGCTGACACAATGGAAAATGTTGTGAAAAATATTTACTCTTCTTGTGATCCTGATAACTCGAATTTGGTGCCTGTTTCAAGAATCATCGAATTCATCACACCTTATATACTCCAGGATCCGTAAGTACAAGATATTCCTGTATATTATTTTAAGCGTATTTTTCTGTATTAATTATTTTATATGGTTCAAGTGGTGCTTTGGAAAGTTTACGAACTGCTTTAGATCCCCAAAACAAAAATGTATGTCTTAATAGTGAGGATTTTTATGAGGCTATGAATGAGTGGGCCAAAAAAATTGAAAATCTGTGTGACGGGGATACAGAATTTAACAGAACTGAAAGGTATAATGATCAGTAAAATTGAATTGCATAAAATCATCTGTCAAGGAATATTTTTCAGTGGTTTGGAAGTCATAGACGATAAGCAGTTACCTTACACGCAGTCGACGCCCAGGGCAAGCTTTGGGCAGAAGCTGTTGAGGTGTGAGGGCTTGTTGAATTTGTCAAATGTATCGGGTTATAGTTTGTCCACCAGTATGCAAGTAGAAGAAAACGGTACCGGTATGAGTCGCTATTTTAATTAAAATTGTATAAATGTTGCTGATTTAAGTAGGTATGGTTGAAAAAACTCTTTTAGAAGAGGAAATAAAACGCTTGGAACACCAGTTGAACAGAGTTTCCAATGAAATGGTTCTGGTTAAGCTCCAACTCACTGCTACGGAGGAACAAAATGATGCCTTACATGCCGATCTAGACAGATGCAAGACTAGGTTGAATTCGTAGGTATCCTCCGTTAATTTTGTATCAGTTCTCGTGAGTTGTTAGTTTTTAGAGAGCAGCAAGTTATTGACCACTTGCAAAATGACATGCGCTATAACGATGACCTACGTGAGGAACTGAATGTCAGTAAACAACAGATAGAGGAACTCAACAAAAAGGTTCTCCAGTACGAAAAGGATAATAATTATTTGCAGGGTTTGGTTAACCAGACCGAGAGCCAGGTACATTTAGGTAGGCATGTCTCACTCATGGATTTAATCAGTTATAATTATAGAGCGCAAAGCTAGAGAAACGTTGTAGTGAATTATCGAGGAGGGAACAAGAGGCAAAGAAAGAAATCATAGATGTCAGGGCGGAGCTCGATATGAAGGAGCAGGAGATAGCAACTATCTTACGGATAAACGAGGAGTTGCAGAGCAAGTTAAATGAGCAGAGAGACGTTATTGATCAGCTGACCAATGAAAACGAGGTAAATACGGTGATTTTGTTATAATTATATCTTATTATGGTGTGATTTATTAAACGCAAAAAATGTGTTTGCAGTATTATTAGATCAAAGATGAGTTTATATCGTTAGGGAAACTGCATTTTAATAGTGGACGTCGCACAAGATTCAGTTCTGGGCCCTGTATTTACTTTTACCTTCAAAATATTTATTTATTTATTGATAAATGTGTTAAGCCTTTAGTACAAGAAACATATAGTACACTTAGTAAACAAATAAATACGTATTATAGTGCTTTCGTTTGATATACAAACTAGAGCAAAAAATTGTGCGGAATTTTACAAAGAAAACCCGTACCAATTACTACAGAAGCGGTAAATCACATCACCAAGCAATACAAAAGGATATTTAGTGTAAAATTGTATACCGTTACAATTTCTTGTGAATAGAACAATGTCTCCAGTCCGCGGCTTACCATATTGGTCGCTATCCCTAAAACTGCAACAAGAAATGAAAAACGAAAAGACAGAGAAATTGATAATTCCACATTTTTAGTTTTTCATATTCAAAATGTCTTATTAGACCAGCGTCTATAATTTTTGAAACCAAAAAAAATAATAGTAGGATGAAATCCATTGGAAAAGGAAGAGAATATAATAAAAATGAAAGGAAAAATAATTTACGGGCGATCTGAGGTCGGGAAGTGGAGGGGGTGAGTTTTTGTTTTTAAGGGTAAAAAACGGTTTATCTCGATTTCCGGCAAAACTACAAATCCTATGGAAAGTTAAATGGCAAAGTTGTAGGTAATAAAAAGATCTACAACTTTTGCATTTACACTTTTTTCACATAACCTCAAAATTTATGTGAAAAATTGAAGTTTTTGGTTTTTTCTTTTACAAAAAAAACTTTACTTTAAAGAAATTTGGTGAAAACTTACCTTTTTATGTCCCAAACACACTGTAATTTTTTGATTTAAAATATTTATTTTTTCACCTTATTTTGACTTATATCGAAAAAGCAAATTTTAATAAATAGCTGAAAAGTGTACATAATGATTCGGATTCGAGTTTTTTTTCGTTTTTTTGCATTTTCTGAGAACATTTACCATGGTACCCAATGTATTTTTTTACACCATCAGAAAGTAGAGATTTCAACGAGCAAAAAGCCCACCGACGTCTTTAAAAAAGTAGATATTTGACGCGAGAATTTACGATTGAAAACTAGGATGCTTTTTCGATATTAAGTCAAAATAAGGTGAAAAAATAAATATTTTAAATCAAGAAAATTACAGTGTGTTTGGGACATAAAAAGGTAAGTTTCCACCAAATTTCTTTAAAAAAATTGTTTTTTTTTGTAAAAGAAAAATAAAAAAACAAAAACTTGTTTATTTGAATTTTTCACAAAAATTTTGCGGTTATGTGAAAAAAGTGTAAATACAAAAGTTGTAGATCTTTTTATTTCATACAACTTTGCCATTTGACTTTTTTCATAGGACTTGTAGTTTTGCGGGAAATCGCGATAAACCCTTTTTTACCCTTAAAAAATCACCCCCTTCCACTTTCCGACCTCAGATCGCCCGTAAACTATTTTTCCTTTAATTTTTGTTATATTCTCTTCCTTTTCCAATGGACTTCATCCGACTATTTTTTTTTTCACGTTTTACCATTTACCATAGGTACTTCTTTACCTTTTACTAGGTTTCTTTTCTTAATATTTTCTTTCATAAAATAATTATTCATATATCATATTGATGTTTTATCATACATATTTTTAGTCACTTGGAATTGATATTTTAGCTATTCTTTTAGGTTTATAATTTTTGCTGCGTAGTTGTATGATACTATTTTTTCTAAATACAGCGATTCAGTGAAATAACGAAATTGTTTGTGCTTTTTAATTAGCCGTAGTATTAGGCTAATTAAACCCACCTACAATTTTTTAGTTTTTATGTATGAAATCCTGATGGTAGATATCTCCACTATATTAATTGGTACCATAATCAACACTATTTGCAGATGTTTGACAGATATGCTAATTTTCTTTTTGGTAGGACCCGCTACGGAGATAATATACACTTGCAAGAGGACAAACTAGTATTAGTTACGACGGTTATATTAGCAGCAATAAGCTATGTACCTTATTTTTATCAATTTATCATTGAATTTTAACTTGTATTTGTTATTACTATTTTTGGGTTTTTGTTTTCTTTTTTACAAATTTTTTGACGTGTAGAATTTTTATAATTTTTAACATAATAAAGTTCTACTTCTACTTCTTAAAAAAAAACTTGTTTTTAAACTGTATTTTTTAGCTCTTGCTCCACGAGAAGAATACCCTGGACAAAGCTTTGCGTGGCAACATGTCTGCTAGAAGCGACTCTATTGTATCCCAGTACAAGATGTGCCTGGCCGATTCAAGTAGTTTCCCCAACCCAGGTACTAATCCAATTTATTCCCCTTCCATTTCCAATAATTCCTCCTGTGGCAGTGTTTTTTCTTCCATATCGGATAAATCCCATCTACCCTCGGTTGATAAAGATAGCCTGCTAAAGCAGGCGTTGTGTACTAGTACACCCTTTACTACCGAGGAGAGACTTATTTTAGACCATAGCATTCCCTTGGAATTGCATAGTTTTCCCGTGCTTAGACCATCGCAGTCCTCTGAGGGCCGCTTAAATACGTTTCTTTCAATATTACGGTCACGGTCACCCGCTATGCATTATACTGATAGTAGTATTGTTAAAGATCAAGGCAGCGAGGAGGAATGCGACTTCAAGATTCATGACACCCAATTTGCTCGCCGTCAATCATTACATGCCGAAATTTCACAGGTAAATAAATATTCAGCAGGATCATATTAGTAGTTATGTAGAGCCGAAATAAACCTACATTTTACAAAAAAAAAATATTCCCCATGTAAAAACCCCTTTCATACACTACTTAGACCAGGGTCGATAATTTTTGAAACCAAAAAAAATAATAGTAGGATGTAACCCATTGAAAAAGGAAAAAATATAACAAAAATGAAAGGAAGAATAATTTACGGGCGATCTGAGGTCGGGAAGTGGAGGGGGTGAATTTTAAGGGTAAAAAACGGTTTATCACGATTTCCCGCAAAACTACAAGTCCTATGGAAAAAGTTAAATGGCAAAGTTGTAGGAAATAAAAATATCTACAACTTTTGTATTTACACTTTTTTCATATAACTGCAAAATTTTTGTGAAAAATTCAAATAACCCAAGTTTTTGTTTTTTTATTTTTCTTTTACAAAAAAAAACAATTTTTTTAAAGAAATTTGGTGAAAACTTACCTTTTTATGTCCCAAACACACTGTAATTATTTTTATTTAAAATATTAATTTTTTCACCTTATTTTGACCTAACATCGAAAAAGCACCCTAATTTTTAATCGAAAATTCTCGCGTCAAAATGTTTGCTTTTTTAAAAAAGTCGGTGGGCTTTTTGTTCGTTGAAATCTCTACTTTCTGATGGTGTAGAAAATATACATTACTATGATAAATGTTCATTAAATATACATTACTATGTAAAAAAAAAATTTCGGATTCGAGTTTTTTTCGTTTGTTTGCATTTTCTGAGAACATTTACCATAGTAATGTATATTTTTTTTACTCCATCAGAAAGTAGAGATTTCAATGAACAAAAAGCCCACCGACTTTTTTAGAAAAGCAGATATTTTGACGCGAGAATTTTCGATTGAAAATTAGGGTGCTTTTTCGATATTAAGTCAAAATAAGGTGCAAAACTAAATATTTTGAACCAAAAAAATTACAGTGTGTTTGGGACATAAAAAGGTAAGTTTTCACCAAATTTCTTTGAAATTTTTTTTTTGTAATAGATAAAAATAAAAAACCAAAACACGTAGATTTTGGTGAAATTTACGTTTTTTGACACACAATTCAAATTACCATGGAACATGAATACATTTTATTTGAAAAACTTACATGCAGATTTTCAGACTGCAGAGAATTATTTAAGAAATATAATTTTTGATTTAAAAAATAAAAAAAACAGTAAATGGGCATTTTTACTCATTTTCAAGGTCACTGCGTCACCTATTAATGTTGACCGATTTGGTTAAAAATTGATGTGGTTTACTTTCAGGTATATATGCACAATCGAGAGACACAAGTATTTGCAAATGGCAATTTTCATATTTGTCACTCCACCCTAGTGCGGACCCCTACGTCTCCTACCTCTAGGTGGTAATCTAGGGCATACATCTTGATTATCAGATTTTTGTGTTAGTAGTGTAGGAGAGAGATTTTACATGGGAGAGATTCTACATAACTACTCGTATTTATTTTCTCTGTCGCTTTGCTCCCAAAAAGAATTTCTTTTTAATTAATAGTCCGGTTATTTTCACCACGCTTCACATTCACATGTTGATAAAAACTTTCAACTGATTTGAGTATTATTCTTAGGTGGTGCATGACAAAGGCAATAGCTATAATAGCTTGCTATCGTTTGAGAAGAATGAAAATAATATCGAATTGGAGGAGACGGCGAGAGTCATCACAGAACGCTATGAAGGCAAATTGTCCCAGTTAAGAAGTAAAAATGGTGCAGTGCAAGCGAGACTAGATATTGTAAATCAGGAAAATGAAAGGTTATGTTTAAGGATTACAGAAATGAAAGATAAAATCATCACTCTGGAGCAAGACATTGGTAATTTGGCAATAGAAAAGAAAGAAAAGGAATTAAACCTTCGACAGATAGAGTTGGAAAAGAACAAGGTAGAAAATATGGTGAAAGAGCTGGAAGAAAAAAACTCTACATTAAACGACGAGAATAATAACTTGGTAGAAAAAAACAAATCTGTGAGTGATAATTTGCAGGCGAAAAATAAAGTACTAGGACAGTTGGAAGAAAATCTATTGGATGTGAAACGAAATTTAGCCAAGTTACAAATCGATAATATCGCCAAAGAAAAGGAACTCTCCGAATATAGAAATCAGTTCAACTTTGAAAAGTCATACAAAACTATACAAGTCGAGTTGACGGAAAAGAACCAAGAAATCGGCGAACTGAGGAAAGCCAATGAGGAACTGAAACATACGTTGAATAAAATTACCAATTCCAACCAAGAACTGGAAAAAAGTCTGCGGCAAGCCGAAGCTTACCTGCGGGAAAACGAGGAGCAGGCAAGTCAATTGTCGGAGTTGAACGGAAACATTACAGAAACTGCAACACTGGTACAGTTCGACATAAACAGAAAAAACAGTATGATAACGGAACTGGTGGAACTTAACAAACAGTTTAAAACCAAAATAGTTGCTCTTCAAGAAGACCTGCAGAGGAAAGTAGGGGAGGTGGCGGGATTAAGCAACTCGCTCCTCAGCGACATGGAAATAAAAAACTGCATGTGGCGCGACAACAAGGACTTAGAGCGTGAAATCAACACCCAAATTGGCGAGATCAAAAAATTGTCAGAAGAACTGGACGAAGTTAAACGACAAAGTACAGAAGATTACGATGCTCTAAGGATGAAATACGACGAAGAAGTGGAAAGATATTGTGGCCTCAGCGAACAATTCTGCCTGCAAGAAAAAGAACTGGCCGACGTTTTAAGTAAATACAATGGCGAGGTGCGGAAAAACAACGGACTCTACGAGCAAGTCGCTGCCTTCAAGACAGATATTGAGGAGATAAGGAATGGCCAGAACGATTACAACAACAAGATCAACAGGAAACTTGAGGGCTACGAAGATTTGATACAGAATTTGGAGAGAAAACTGCAGGAAGTTCGCCTTCAAAATAGCACGCTAAAAGAGGAGTTGACGACGGAGAGAAAAAAAATAAAAAAAGATCGCTTTTTTGAGATTGAAGTCTCTACATCTAATACCAAAAACAGGAGCTTTGAAAAGCAGAAACTAGTGAATGACAGATTAAAGGAACGACTGGAGAACGCCGAGGACCTTTTGCAACAGGAGAGGTCGAAAACGGAAACGTTGAGAAAGACCATCGATGAGATGGAAGAGATACAGATGAAGTACTCTAAAGCTCAGCTGGATCACGAAGAGGCACAACTGAAAAGTGCCCTGGAGAAGCAGGAACTACAAGACGCGTTACACGAGCTGACGGAGAAGCTGAAAGCTAAAGAGGACCACTGTGGCAAGTTGGAGACCATCTGTGATGAAAATGAAAAGGTCTGTTCCCTGAAACTGTCGGAAATGGAGCAGCTTAACCAACAACTGTACATAACCATCACGAATAAGGACTTTGTTCTAAACAATACACACGTAGAGCTTGAAATATCCACTAAAAAACTGCAAGAGTTGTCCAAGAAATTATCAGAACGAGAGTCCATGGTTCGTGGTCTCAGCGTTGAGGTAGCTGAGAAAAACTCATTGTCTGCCCAAATCCTAGACCTCCAAAAGGAACTGTCTAAGACATTGGACGAATTAACGGAGAAATGTGGTGCGATCGTTGACTTAGAAAACAAGAACAAGTCTTTGCAGGAATTGCTCTCCAAAGCTGATGATCGTAAAGAAAGGGAGCTCACGGACGTGGAGCAGAAGATAACTAATAAGCGCAGGGAGTTACAATGCATGGAAATGGAGGTCAGTCTAGTTGATAAGAAGTTTGCGGAGACTAAGGAGGAGTTGACATTGATTTCTACACAAATTTGTGAGCATAAGGATATGATTTCAAGTTCTAGGAAAGAATTAACCAGGTAATGTCTGTTTTATTTTAATAGTAGTTGAAATGTACCATAGGTCTGACTGATTTTGATTTTAAATTCAGACCATGTATTAAGAGCTAAATAGTTTTTCTTTGGGTTTTACGCATAAAATAATTTGAGGACTAAATTTTAAGTGTTAAACAAATAATTTATTAGTTAACACATCTTTTAGTGTTTTTAGTTGAGATGTCCTGTGGGTTTCGAAGATCAATGTCGGTTTCTATTCTTGTTTTACGAATAAATACAATTAGAATAATTTTAGGGCTTCCTCTCTGGCTTTGAATAAATGGCAGACTGAGTTGGAGCAAGAGGATATTTACGCGGAATTGCTGGCATTGAAAGAATCTCAGCCATCCGAAAAAGGAGATGTATTATATGAGTTGAACACCAAGATCAAATTTGCGGTACTCATGCTGGAGCTTTTGGTAAATTAAATGATTTATTATTGCAAATGCAATATTGATATAAATTTGAAAGGCTGTTATTAAATACTGTTGTTTATTGGTGACAACGACTTCTGTCACTAATGACACCTTGAATATTTTTCCTATTACCTACATTTTTTTGTTTGTAAAATTTTTGTAAAACATTATTTTTTACAATACAAGATAGTTTTCTATATGATGGAATTGGTACTGTGTATAATGCGTTTATTTATTAGCAACTTGTGTATTGAGCAATTCTTTTAGGCAAGTAAGGCGCCAGCATTTCTGGATGACTCTGAAGCGAGTATAAACAGCCTGATTGAACACCACGCCACAGACAGTCCACTATCGTAAGTGAAAGACACGAATCTGTAATATATCTAGATTTTTTTATGTGGAAGTAGAATTGTATAAAGCTGAAACAAATCGCTTGGTTTCCCCGAATTATATGACTGCGCTAATTACATTTGCCCCGCCTGATTTACCAAAGTATTATTAATTTTAGAGGAAAAAGTGTAGAGACGTTTTTGATAATTATAAGGAATATTTTTCTGTTCCCGAGATAATCCACAGTCTGTATAAAATATTTACGAAGTTCAGTGACCGCCAAAATGACCTCTCATGGATGTAGGTATTTTTTTTTAAGGGGATCGAAAGTAGAACGTCCATGTTCAATATACATTATAATACTGTCGTTCGTTACTTTCCATATTGTGGGGTTATTAAAATCGATATCTGGTTCTTTACTTTCATCTGATTCTTCTTTTTCTACTATTTTTGGAGAATTATTCCCATACTCTTGTAGATCATTATCACTATATGTGTCTGTAGAAGTCTCACAGCTCACAGCTGCTAACTGCTACAAGGTAAGTACGTTTTGCTTTTACCCAGTTAAAGCTAGATATTTTGTGCTAAAAACAAAGTTTGCTTTTTTATTAAGCGGTGCACCTGTGACAAATGCCACCTCTGCCATGCCTTAGTTACGGCTCTGATATAATTTTAACTTATACTTCAGCACCTAAAGTCTATCTAAAGTTGGCAATTCGTTCTTTGTAAAGAAACCGTGGACCGTTCTATGTATCACATTTTTACATCTTCCACTATAATCTTATTTCGACCACTTTACACTGCACACTTCCATGTATCTTTCCTCAGCAATACTTCTTCCTTTAGGCGGTCAGTGACCTTTGTATACATTTTATACACTAGAATGCTGTGGGGGATGCAGCACACTATATTTAGGGGTGGGAACTTTTTGCTTTAATAATCCTTATGCTATCGTCATTATTTCTACCATATTTCGAGACTACAAGTTTTGTCCTGTATACTATAATTTTAACTGTTATTTTACTGAATTGCATTGTTTTATTTTCACATAGTGATGCAAAAATGATTAAAAGGTTTACACTACGTCCACCGCGTCTTTTAAGTCGACCTGTCAGTCCCGACTCACCGTCTGTAGACCTAGAGGGCATCAATGGTCTAAACGCCTTCACTCCCCAGGAGATTATTTTTAATACCAATAGGGAAATGTACAGTAGCAAAATGCAAGAACATCTCTTGAACGAGTCCGGTTCTTACATGGACGAAGACAGCTATGAGACAGCCGGTGAAAATATTTCTCTTAGTCAGGTTTGTTGTCAGAATGCACATTTTTCGTTGAAATAATTGTGTATTTTACAGTTTCAAGATCCTTTCGAATTGATTTCCTTTCAAGACACTTTTCTCAATGTTTCCGATACGTTTTTGGAGAAGTTGGGCTTGCACGATTCCAGTCCTAAGTATGTTTTTAACTAAAGAAGCTGCTAAAACACTTAAATTCTGTATGTTCTCTTGTAGACAAATATTAACTAAGGAAGAAACCGAGCAGCATTTTACCTCCTTCGCCATGCAAATGGTCCTCGACTCCAAGGACTTAAGGGAACGCCTACAGATGCACAAAGAATGTTGCATGCAACAGCACCAGAAGTTCTTGTTGCTCGTAAAAGACATATCTCACCGTTTAAGGGATCACAGGTGTATAGGAGCGGTAGATCCCATAGGACCGGTTTTTGTGCTTCTCGAAGACCTGAAATTTCTGCTCAAGGACGTAATACAATCTGTTGGACAGTATGGCATTTTAACATGTGAGAATCGGATGATGAAATGTTGGAATTTGGTGACCAATTACATGGCGATATTAAAGCAGGATGCCGTACATTCTGAATTGCCCGTTAAGCCGTAAGTGTTGGGAATTTTGATGTCACAACGTAATTTTTTTCATTTGTAGGGTCTATAATGAAGTGGAAACATGCAGTTTTGGGAATAGATTGAGGCGTCGTCTGCTACATTTCCATAACAACAAGGACATAAAGGAATCTTCAAAACCTGACGTTATGTCGCCCAAAACCTCCAAAGGCAAACAAATCGGGTAATTTATGGTAATATTATAGAATTTCTTGAATTACAAAGGTTTTGTTTCAGGTCTAAATGTCGAAGTTGTAGAATTTTAATTACGTTTGTAATTGTGTTATTATTTTTATTTTTGGTCTTGCTTATTTCGGTCCATTGGCAGTGCCGAATGAGTGCTACTGAGAGGCAAGTTTGTATATTAGATGATTTTATCAAAAAAATACACACTGGTAACCCGCCCTATTAAGTATTAGATTACATTTGTTCTGTACGCATTATTTATTAAAATTCTCAATAAATTAAATACTCTTATTTTGTACTATTTATAGATAGATATTATTAAATAATAAAATAACCAATGATTTATTATTGTAATGCATAATATTTCTTATACGTATGCTGTGATAGTGTTAAGTTTTTTTTAATTCTGGAGTACCTGATTACTTCTAAATGTTTGATAAGGAAATGGATATTTTTATATGAAATATTTAACAGTGGATGTTCTAAGAAATATGTTTTACTTTAATGCTCGTTTTTGTATATTATATTCTAAATAAACTGTTTCTCATATAGTTGTTGCGTTATTGTGCCTGGACGAATCACTTAAATTTTAAAAATATGTCGACGTAATTAACCTCGTAAACCGTAGATTAATATAAATATTATAAGGAACCATACTTGCGTAGGTAACTAAAAGAGTTATAGCAATTATATAGAATTTGCACTCGCCTACTGTACATTTGAACTACGCAAACGTTAACCAAATCATTCTTCTTCTTACTGAACGGTTGATCCAATATAAATTATTTACACTCGCCTACTGTACATTTGAACTACGCAAATAATCTTTCGGAACAAAATACTGAGAGGTAGTACCAAGAAGACAGTAGTGTAAGAGCTGCCTACTGGACCCCCCTTCTATACTCACACTATGACTATAACAAAAGAGAAAGGACCGCTCTGATTGGTCTATCGGAAAGTTCCTATAACTTTTAAGTGGGAAGAGATATTTGAATTTTTTAAACAGATTTTTTCTTGTAGTTCATAATTGGATAACCTACAGGCAGCAAAAAAAAAAAGAAAAGATGCACTTGAATGATGTGTTTAGAACAAGATGATTAGATAATTATTTGTTTAAAAATTATTAATTTACGTTCACATTCCTCTTGAGATACCCTGTATAGTAAAAATAGAGTATCTTTAAGTATTTCGTGTAAATGAGAAAAATGAAATTTGTGAAAATTAATCTTATTAGAACTCCTTAATCCGCCTCTGTATGTGGATAATAAATTTAAACCACATTCTTGTTCTGCAGTATGCATTTAGCATTCGCCTTTATCAACGCCAACTTTATCTTGTTATGTTAATGATGTCAATATTATTATTATGAACACATTTCGGTATTTCCTTGTTTCATTACCTACCTTCAAAGGAAATACCTTATTATGTTGTGGGTTGTATAGAATTGATAATCTAGGGTTGGCAAAGTTAATATAACATGTTTTCATACATACATACTTCCAGCATCAAGTCAGTTAGTTATAGAGCTATATTAATAAACACTATATTACAAAAAAATTCATGTTTCTTTAAATATATTTCAGTATGAGTCATATTAACTAAAATAATAGTAAATTCATCATCTGCCTCTTGGAAATGATATGCACTATGCACCTACTACAATATACGGCTTCATCAGCTCTAGCTAGCATAGCATCCTGAAGACATAGATATATAAGATATATTATAGATGTTTTCATATTTGTACACACTACTACACGTGATTTCGGCCCAATTGTCATATCCTCTAAAGTACACACCTAAATCAGCATATGGATCCGTATGTTGCATATTCCAGGTATCACCATAGACAAAGGTATCACTCACAACTCACACTATGGTCATATCGACAAACTACAAATTTTGCTGGCAAAATCATAGTACCATTTCATAGAGACTAATAATAAAGTACAGTCCGTCCGGCGGAAAATATGCGGACATACAAGCCAATCTGCTGGAGCAACTAGGGTTTGCTTATCAGTGAGCGACGTTTAGCTGACTCATATACTGTCATATAGCTGGTCAACTTAAAAGTTTACCAATTGCTCGTAGGTGATTCCACTCCCTTACGTCTGCAGACTTCTTTCGCCGGTCGGACTGTGTGATTTAAGATTTAACTAGTGAAAATCTAGAAGAAGAAGAAGAATTGACGCAGTCGTTCTCCCTCATTCTTTTCAAAATAAAAGTTTGACATATCAAACACGTGCGTTTTAACTGAAACGAAATGGGAAAGTTTAGGAGCAAATTAAAAGGACAAACTAAAGGCAAACGGTGGCCGAAGGGGCAGAGTTCTAATTCTAACCCTGAATCTCGAAAACACCGTGACTTGGCCAGATCGAGATTCTTCCAAGAAAATTTAGGTTAGTTGCCAAGATTTTATGAAAATCGTATTAGTATTTAATATGCCTTATTTTAAGGTGCTGGCGGATTAACTTCTGACGCCTTGCGTAAGCATGACGCCATTCAGTCTGTTGCGCCGGCAACTCGACTTGGATCCACTAAAATGGACGAAGATGTTCAATCTTCTATTGGAACACAGTCTTCATATCAAACTATGCAGTCATTTGCGTCTGAATGGACCAACTGTAGCAACATGTCCTTCACTAGGTTCTTGAAGGTGTTCAGAGCTGATTCCGCTTTACATAAGGAAATGTTGGCAGTATTAGCGGCAATCACGGAGGTTATTAAAGAAAACGGCGGTTCTGAGACGTCTACAGAGTATTATTGTGCACTGGTAATAATGAAAGGCAACATGTTTTGTTTTGTGCTAGTGTTGATTTATTTTAGATTACAACGTTGGAGCAGGTATATAATGCAAAAGAAAAACAAGAGGATCAGGTTACAGCAGTTCTTTCTTTATTGAATATGGGTATAAAGACTGTGCCAGAGGGAGTGTTGAAGTCTAATTTCAATGACATTACCATGAAAATGTTGCATATTTTGAGAGATTATGCTAATTCAGAGAACAATATAGTGATTAAATCTGTGTTTGGTATACTAGCAGTTCTATTAAGAACACAGGAGCTGGCGATGTGGAGCCTTTCGTCTACTTTACAGATATTTAATGCTATTTTAAATCCATTCTGTATACACTCAAAACCAAAGGTTTGTAAAAATATTGGCAAATTTAAAATAATTATTTTTTGAATTTTTTAGTGGAGAAAAGCAGCGCAACATGCAGTTGCAGTTATCGTCAACAGTAATTGTTTTACAAAAGAAAACGGTCCCAATCCAGCTGCTGATAGCGTTGCCGAATTTTGTTTACAGACTTTGGAAACATGTATGGGAGGAAATTCGGGCACCGTTCTGGTTTCATCAGTACAAGCAGGGCAAACAACAATTTTACACACGTTAGGTTTGCTGAAAGAGACGATTTGTCTCTTCTCCAAATTGCACATCAAGGTTAGGTTTAATTTATTTATATTTCTTCAAAACTAAAAATTTCTAAATTGTTCCAGAAATGTTGCGAGACCATCATTCGATTGATGACCCTGAATTACCCGATAGTTACCTCTTGTGGTTTGCAAGTATTGCATGCATTATTCTCTTCGCAAAAAGTCGTAGTACCAGCAAAGTTAAACGCTCAGCTAATCGCAGCGCTGTACGAATATCAACCGGCAGCGTCTGACGTCCAACCCACCTTAGCTTGGATTGCCGTCATGCAGCAAGCCCATGTGCATTTGGCCGAGTTAGTCTTGTAGCAAGGAACACTAAATGTCGTACTTACTAATCGTTGTTTTTCAGCGTTGATGTCACCATGGCGTGTGCAGCTTTACCTAAATTATTTGAGGTTTTAACCCAGCTCTGGCTGTCGGAAAAAGCGCAGGTTATAACTGGTGCGACGCACGGATTAGACGTTTTACTAAGGGACGCTATAACAGCAGCTTGTAGCTCACGAGACCTTGTTGAGCAGCACAAATCTAAATTAGAGAAGTGTTTTAACTCCGTTCAGTTGGGACTGGGTTATCAGTTTAATAACGTGTGGCATCAAGTGTTGCATGTCATTAGCATTTTGTTTGAGGTGGGTTTATTCTGAGGAATACGAGGTTTGTTCGGAATGTTTGTATAAAAGTGAAACAAAAAATTTATTTTACATTTAATCAGGTAATTCAATGTTGTCCCCTACAAAATTATCTCCCTAAGATACAATACATTGCATCATCTCCGTTACAACTGCTGGACAGCCTCGTGGAAGACCTCTGTTTGGAGGCTCTTCAGCTGCCTTATCGTTTCAGGTTTGTTGGCCTCAACGTCACCCAAATGCCGTCCACGAAGAACCATCTTGTATTTATGATATAGAAAAGTCACACGGTACCAAATCCGGTGAATAAGGGGGGTGTACCATCGTGGTACTTAATTGAATTAGATGCCAAAAAGTAACGCACAACTAGTGAAGTGTACGCAGGGGCATTGTCGTGATGGAGGACCACCGTCTCCCCTTAGGCCAAATTCGGTCGCACCTGAGCGACACAAGCTTTCATGCATCTGAGGAGATTTTATATAGAAGTTTCCATTAACAGTCTGGCCTGGAGGGACGAATTCTCAGTGGATGTTTCTATTCGTGGGACTGATTGACATTCGACTTCGATTTTCTTGACTTTCGTCCTTGGCTCTCTATCTTGTTTCCATTCCTTGCTTTGGGAATTAAGTTCCATCTCAAATATGTAAAACCAAGACTCATCTCCGGTGATAACTGTCGAGAAAGTCACGCTTCCTTTTCACGCAGAAAGTCCCTTTTGTTCGGGAGAGAAAAACTTTGGAATGATTTTACACAGCTTATCATTTTTAATTTTTCTGTTAAAATTTGATGGACGATTGTTTTACTCAATAAGAGCTCTTCACCGATCATCCTGATTGTGAAACGACGGTTTCGTAGCACACAAGCGCGAACTCTGTTCACATTTTCATCACAAGCAGAAGTAGAAGGGAATCCTGAACGAGAGTCATCTTTGAAATCTTCTCGGCCCTCGCGAAACCTTTTCAACTACTTGTTGACAGTTGGTTCTTTCAAAATATTTTCTGCATAAATTTGGCTCAAAGCCTACAAAATTTCGCGGCCGTTCTTTCCCAGTTTCTCGTCAAATTTGATGTTTATTTGCTGCTCTTCAACAAGAGAAAGCTCCATGTCAACACGTGAGAAATCGGATATGTTTGGACAAATGCGCAACAACATGATTCCTAGAGTGGCCAGGTGCAATACTGAGTGTCGCTGGGATGGCCTTGAATAGAAATGCTGGCTTGTCGTGCCTTTCATCGCTCCCCTCAGGTGTTTCTAGGAATTATTTATACGAACATTCCGGACAAACCCCGTATAAGCGAGGGAAGACTAATAATGAACATTTTTAGATTGCCGGAGCAAATTGTGCAGAAATGCTGTTGGAGTTGTTGAAAAACTTGGCGGAACTTAGGGATTCCTATAAGTTTAGTTATAATAACGAGGTTGAACATGCCGTTGGCGCCGCAATTCGGTCCATGGGTCCAGAAGTGGTGTTAAATGTTATTTCTTTAAAGGTAAGCTCTATGAAAATGTATATTTCGTCGATATATTGGTGTTCCTTAAATTTTCAGAAAGATAACGGAGATTTGAACATAGACAGATCCTGGTTGCTCCCAGTACTCAAGGAAAATATAAAATCCTCAACACTGGGGTACTTCATGAAAGGTATATTACCGTTAGCGCTGTACTGCCACAGAAGATCGGTGCAATTAGCCCAAGCTAACGATGGTATTGGGGCGCATAGTTCTGAGTTGTTGTATATGCAGCTGTGGAATTTATTGCCATGCTTCTGCAACCATCCAACAGACATTAAGGAAAGCTTCAAGGTGAGTTCTAGAATCGCTAGATTCTAGAATGACCTAATGGAATTATTTTTCGTAGAGTATAGCGAAAATGATGGGTACCGCGATATCTGACAAAAAGGAATTGCGACTGGCTGTGATGGCGTCACTGCGAAAGCTCATTTCCTGTGCAAAAGAAAGCGAAAATACCGAAGACCTGCAGGAAATTATTCGATTTGATAAAAACTATCTCCCTATTTTGTTCAATGTCTATACTACCAAGGCTATCGGTACTGATGAAGAAGGACAGAGGCTTGCCGCGTTAGATACAATAAAGGTGAGTGGACACGTTTGGTATTTAATATATTCACTGTGAATGGATATTAAAAATGTAAAAATAATTATTTGAAGTGAAATACTAACAAAACCAGTTGGAAAAGGTTCAAATTCAACAAGATAGCGCTCCGCCATTGACCCATTATAATGGCATGCATAGAAATCGAACCACTGGAAACTTTTGACTGTTTTGCACAATTCACAAATATAATAGAAGGACGCGAATACTATCTCACTTCTGATTAGATTAAACTAATTTTCACTATGTCTACAAACTTTACCATATTTATGATTCATTAATTAATTAACAATATTCAAAGCAATGTTTTAAATGGATGTCACTATTTTTTCTGCCACTTTTGTCGAATAAACTCAATTTTCTTAGTGAACTCTCATAAGAATCAATATATACAGAGTCCTTTGAGATCAATTTTCTCCCAAACGACGTACATGGTAAAAAAAATGGTGGGTAGGTATAATACATGAACGACTAATTCTGCAATATTTCATATTTTTCTCTTTACCCTCGTTTGGCTGAAGAAACTCCTTAATTACAAAAACAAAATTTCTAGCTATATCTGTCGATTGCGAAACCAGAGCTGACGCAGCAGCTCTTCGCTAACGCTGTTGAGCGGTTGAACAGTTCGTCTGACGATCCGGAGGACCCGTTCATAAAGGAGAGCATCTTAGACTTAATTCGAGCTCTGGTCCCTTACCAGAGCTCAGAGAATGTCAGCACCCTATACCAGCAGTGCGTTAAATGTCTGCCTGAAATAAAGAATAACAAGGAGCAAAAGAAAGCTTACAGAATCCTCGAGGAAATATGCGGAAGCGAGTCGGAGGGTTGCAAGGAATTTGTGAAAAACAACAGAAAAGAAGTCCAGAGACTTTTAATGAAAACGCTAAGTACCGCAGCGGTGTCTAGCAAAGGGGCTAGATTGAGGTGCTTGAATTACCTAGTTATGGCGCAGCCTCAGCTGGATCACGATAGTAAGCTTATCAGGTCGGCGATACCTGAGGCCGTGCTGTGTTGCAAGGATATCAACGAAAAATGCAGGACGATAGCATTCACTCTGTTAAATACCATAGGCAACACTTTGATGCAGCACAACCAGCTACAGGAGTTTGTTGTAATGGTCGTAGCGGGGTTGGCTGGTACGTCTCAGTTGATGAGCTGTACAGTGTTGGCGCTCGCATCTATTTTACACAACTTTTCAGGTAAATTCATTAGAACATGTGATATGATACTAATATTGCCTCTATCACATATTTGATACGTTGCTTGTAGGATTTATAAAGTACGTTTATAGTAAATGCGCCTGTTAAATTCCTCTTACACCGGTTAAGATTTAAGAACATTCCGTTGTAGGAGCCTTGGGGATGGAGAATATCAAATTTATTTTAGAAAATATCTGCACGCTAATGACAGCGCCCACCCGGGAAGTCGTGGCTTCGTGCTTGAGCTTCATCAAGGTCTACTGCACCACTCTACCGAGTCCAATGGTGGCGGAGAACTTGAAACCTATTGTAAGCGTGTTGCGTTCACAAATGCTTCTCGGGTGTGATGCTTTTTTGTTTCTTTATTAGGTTACTGCTTTGACCAGCATGACGGAGGACTGCAAGAGGCACTGTAGGCTTAAGACTCGCGACATACTGGATAGGTTGGTCAGGAGATACGGGTGTGAGTCTCTGACGCCTTATATTCCATCCACTGATACTACGATGTGTAAGCGTTTGAGGAATCTGAGGAAGCTTAATGCTCGTAAGAAGAGGCGAAAGCAGATGGACAACGAAGATGAGGATAGCGAGGAGGAAGACTTCACCATCAAGGCCAAGCCTAAAAGGTATTTTTTTTTTGAGATTTCCTTTTTTTATAATATAATAATAATCTTTTATGCAACGTGTCTTGGAATATTTTATGCCTTCATATATGGATAAAAAATTAATGCTTGGAAAAAGTTTGACCCACTCCCCTAATTGATACTCTTGCATTTACGACAAAAGTCATAAGGGGTAAAGTTGTAGCACTCAAATGCGCCCTCTACACTGGTACCATCACTTTTGTCGTAAATTTATCGGGAGTCAAGAAAATAGAAAAACAATTTTTGCACCTCTTCACCTCCCGCTCCCCCTTGCGGGGCTTAAAAATTAGATAAGTGTACATTCGTGATACTCAGAGGGGGCTTAAAACGCATGCAAATAATCAGCGATGTAGGTGTACTTGTCACAATACCATGGGGAATGTCACCCTGTTGCCTGAACTATTTATTGTTTATAATAATTTTACAGCTCATATAACGGAGTTCGGTTGAAAGGTTTTTTTTTACATAAAAAAGCTTAAAATTAAGTATTTTATAGTATAATTAATTAGATTATAAATATATTATAATCATTCAAAAAAATCACGTTGGAAAACGGATCTGACAGAAAACATTTGGGGTGAACTCGTTTTCTCTCCTATGTTGGAATTTCCTTAACGCTGCCTCCAGAGGAGTGTAAAGAAACCAGTCATATCGTTTTTGGAAACTCAAATTGTAACATTACAGAACAGAATCGATCATACTGTTATAGGCCAGTGTCGATAATTTTTGTAACCAAAAAAAATAATAGTAAGATGAAACCCATTGGAAAAGGAAGAGAATATAACAAAAATGAAAGGAAAATTAATTTACGGGCGATCTGAGGTCGAGAAGTGGAGGGGGTGAGTTTTTAAGGGTAAAAAACGTTTATCTCGATTTCCGGCAAAACTACAAGTTCTATGGAAAAAAGTTAAATGGCAAAGTTGTAAGTAGTAAAAAGATCTACAACTTTTGTATTTACACTTTTTTCACATAACCTCAAAATTTATGTGAAAAATTGAAATAACCAAGTTTTTGGTTTTTTATTTCTTTTACAAAAAAAATTTTTTTTAAAAGAAATTTGGTGAAAACTTACCTTTTTATGTCCCAAACAGACTGTAATTTTTTTGATTTAAAATATTTATTTTTTCATCTTATTGTGCTTTTAATATCGAAAAACCACCCTAATTTTCAATCGAAAATTTTCACGTCAAATATCTGCTTTAAGTCGGTGGGCTTTTTGGTCGTTGTAATCTCTACTTTCTGATGGTGAAAAAAAAAATACATTACTATGGTAAATGTTCTCAGAAAATGCAAAGAAACGAAAAAAACTAATCCGAAATTTAAATAAGGTGAAAAAATAAATATTTTAAACCAAAAAAATTACAGTGTATTTGGGACATAAAGGTAAGTTTTCACCAAATTTTTTTTAAATAATTTTTTTTTGTAAAATAAAAATAAAAAACCAAAAACTTTGTTATTTGAATTTTTCACATAATTTTTAAGGTTGTGAAAAAAGTGTAAATACAAAAGTTGTAGATCTTTTTTTTACCTACAACTTTGCCATTTAACTTTTTCTCATAGGACTTGTAGTTTTGCCGGAAATCGAGATAAACCGTTTTTTACCGTTAAAAACTCACCCCCTTCCACTTCCCGACCTCAGGTCGCCCGTAAATTAATTTTCCTTTCATTTTTGTTATATTCTCTTCCTTTTCCAATGGGTTTCATCTTACTATTATTTTGTTTCACTTTTTACAATTTTGAAAGCTTTCAGCCCTGGTCTATAATATAATAAATTTCACATATTAAGCGGCGATTAAACAGCATTAGGCATTTTTGAATTTTTGTTTAATGTAATGTTTAATTTAAAAAAATTTCAATAATAAAATTATGTTGTGCATTATCACAAACATTTTGCAGTATGGAAGAAATTCTAGCAGATTCCGACTCAGAACTCGAAGACATGGAAACTGACCAGCCAAAGATTAAATACAAGAAGAAACCGGAAACATGGATAGAAGAAGAACCAGAAAGCATCATAGACTTTACAGATCCATCCGTAACAAGCAAAATTACAGGTACACATTAAGGATATTTGTATCTTGACCAACTTTACGTAGAAATGTTTTTTAGCAACCAAACCTGGAGTCGCCCCACAGCCAGTACCGGAAAAGAAGAAAGAGAAAGACAGGGGATTCAAGGTTTCATCTGATGGCAGGCTGATTATTAAAGATGACTCTTCCGATAGCGAGACTGACAACAAAAAGATTAGTTTAAAATCCGACGACTCAGACACTGATGATGATAATCAAACTGTGGCCGAAACCTTACTTCTAGCTGATAAGAAGAGAAAACGAAGTGCTTCTAGCATTAAAAGTGGCCTGAGCTCTGCTAGTCAACCTCCTATGAAGTATAAAACTGGAGGATCCGGTATCCACAGGTAGATATAACGCATTATTTTACAGTCAGGCTTAAGGTTCTGTTCTAGATCTGTCGGTGCCTCTACGTCATCAGTCCGCAGTGGTTTTAGCACTCCTGGATCAGAATACAGATCTAAAAAAGCCAAAGGCGATGTTAAAAAGAAAGGCAAAGTTGATCCTTATGCATATTTGCCTTTACAAAGGACTGCCCTTAACAAAAGGTTGGTAAGCGTTTGATTTTTTTATTGGGAAACAAACAATTTTTTTGTTTCAGGAAAAAAAGCAAGGCAGCAGGGCAGTTTAAAAACATTGTGAAAGCTGCAAAATCGGGCGCGTTGAAGGGGGCCAAGGCGAAGCACAATAAGAACAAATGAGTGTGTTATACTTTGATATTGTACCTTATTTATTATGGTTAAAATATATTAATAAAATATATACGCTTTAGACACTGGCAAGGCAAAATAATTTAATAGAAAATAAAACATTAAAAAATTTACAATTATGTATGTATTTTTAAATATACTAGTATCTAAAGCTCTATAACAAATTTAAAAAGTAATATAGTAGGTGACGTACAGGTGGCTGCGACCGAAAGCCCTTGGTTTAAAAGTAATTATCGTGTATACATACGGTAAAAAAATCTATATATAATATAATAACTTAACCGCAAAATAATTACAACTAAACATACACTTTAAAAAAAAATCACTGACTATACCTATTGGAATCTAAATCCATTTAATTTTGGAACTATAAGCAACAGATTTTTACAGGGGGCTTACTTTTATCGTCACTCAACAAATCATACGAAACCAGCAATGTGTAATAAGTCGTATTTGTAAATTACTATAACTTACATCTACGTTTTAGCAAGTGATTTTAAAAACTAAAACCGAAACCCCCACTTTTCGGATGAAGAGTCAAGTGTCGTTTTTTCGGAAAATACCCCTGCAGGACTGGTCCATTCTCTTTGGAACGGAAAAGTGGGGATTTCCTCAAAGTAAACACATTTCAGTATACAGTCTTTGTTTGTCTTGAAGAAATCAACTTATTTGATTGACACAGCCTTGTCCAATACTTTCGGCATCCAGAGGGGAAATCCTACCAAAGCCTCGCAATATTTTACTCTTGTAAGTAAAAATATAAAAAATTAGTACATTTGTGGATATAATTATGTATATAGTATGCCACTAAAAAAGTTATATAACTATCGGAAAATAAGTTTTAATACGGCACTTTTTCATTCTTCTCTCAATAATAGAAAAAGTAATGATTAGAGAGAAAAAAGTTCTGTACAAAAGCTGTTCAGCAAATGATTTTACGTAAGGCATTTAAAAAATGGCGAAAATTTTTTCGCTAGATTTTAGTGCCAAAGTTAAAAAATGTGAAAAAATTAAAATACGATAAAATATAGGGAGATTTTCTATGAATTCGCTGAAATTGGAGTATTATATAGCTATTAGAATGCTTAACAAAATGCGCTGCATACAATTGAAACATATGGCGACCAATTCGAACTGGGCTGAATGAAGCCTTTGAAAATGGTAAAAAGTGAAAAAAAATAATAATGGGATGAAAGCCATTGGAAAAGGAAAAGAATATAACAAAAATGAAAGGAAAAATAATTTACGGGCGATCTGAGATAAACCGTTTTTTACCCTTAAAAACTCACCCCCTCCAGACCTCAGATCGCCCGTAAATTATTTTTCGTTTCATTTTTGTATATATCTTCCTTTTCCAATGGGTTTCATCCTACAAATGTTTTTTTTTGGTTTAAAAAATTATCGACCCTGGTGTATATTGCAAAATTGTAAGTAGAAATTTCGGAACGCTCCCCAGCCTGTAAATGCCCATCAAATATTTGCTTCAGGTGCCAAATACCCTGGCGCCGGCCCTGTTGTTTAACATAGGTCATAAACGTGCGGACGCTCAGCTGCCTTAAGTCGGCCGATAGTGCTGCCTATTTTACGCTCAATCAAGTGTGTAACCTACAATTTTCCATTTTAACATGGAAATATGCAGTTTACGCTTTTTTTTCGTGTTTCCAACGTTATCGTCGCATAATGTTCTGTTGAATACATGGTGTAGCCCGATTATAATTGAGTACACAAATGTTTGCAACTTACCATTATTTATTTAAAAGAGACATTAAAATTATATACGGTGTTGTAAGGATACAAAAAATTATGGTAGCCTGGTTTTTTTAGGAGCCGGTTTTCCTTCTTCTTGTTCTTCAGTGTCGCTCATTACTGAATACATTAAATCATGTTCTTCCTACTGCGCATTGATAAACAATATGTCTTCAACAGAACGTTATCTAACTCATGTTAAAACGCAGAATTGTAGGTTATACGATAAATAAGCAGCACTATCCACTTACTGAGGCAGCTGTACGATCGCGTGACGGCACGTTTGCACCGTACATTAAAAAACAATTTTTTCACGAAAAATTGCTTAATTCGCTATCAAAAAAATTCAGTGCATAGCTTAACCTTTCTACTTATTACCAGACAAGTTTTGAATGTATAAATTAATTGGACGGGTGCTACTATAGTTAAAATGTATGCCACTGATAAAGTAGTATTTATATCTCCTTTTTAGAGCCTATTTAGTTAAGGCGGTGCCTTAAGTGATGTGGGAATGTGAGTGTTTGGTAGGTTAAAACGAGAAAACGGTCACATAAAATTTGCAGACCTTCAAAAATACAACCCGCTAAAAATATCACCCTGAACAGAATGAGGGCTCATTTATAACAATTTTCAAATGAATGTAATTTTTGCGTTTAATCCCTCGTGAAATAAAAAATGTTTAGCAACTAATTGCCTTCTCATTAAATTTATCACAAGTCTAAACTCATGAATTTAATTTATGTTCTGTGTCACTTCAACAAAACCTCGGATTTGCCTTAAAATGGCTTCCGTAGGACATTGACAGTGTTATTTTTGTTAAATTTATGGTATTCATTTTCATTTTAGTGTGTTCGTTCGTACGATGGATATTTTCTGTTTTCCTTGATTTCTGTGTTTTAGGATATAGATTTGTTATATGTTACAAATTAACAAGGAAACATTATTTTATCAAATCAGAAGCTAAAACCATCCAGAACCACCTACTAACACCTAGCTTAAAAAACGTAACAGATATAACAGATCCTTTACCATCCTTAAAGATATTTATGCTTCTGGACTAGAAGCATAAAACGAAAATTAATCTTAGTTTAAACTTCAAATACTGTGAGGTTTTAGATAGAAATTTCCGCTTTATACCTGTTCCTGAATTTGTGTTGCGAAGTGCATAGTTGAGCTTTGAAACAGTTCATTACTTGCATAAACATTGCGAGAAATAATAAGTCTTAATGCACTCGCCGCAAATGCGCGACATTTAAGAATTACGTTAAAAATATATTTAGCTAAGACTTCCCTCAAGACGTCGACAAAGTGGAAAATATGATTACTTTGACGTTTCAACATTCGTGATACGTACAGATGCATTAGTTTAGCGCATTCCAGACTTTGAGTGTGCGATCAGCCACTGTAGCGTTATGTCGATGTTGTCCTTCTCCTTACATGAGATGGAGTAGCAGCAGATCTCGCGGTCTTGGATGGCGGACAGGTTCCTATAAAAAAAAAAGTGTTATTTAGAAAGCTGCTTATTTAATTTATTAGAAAGCTGCTTTAAAAAAGAGAAACCGTAGATAGAAGATTATTTTTTCACATCACATAAAGCAAAGCTTGGGTAATTTTTGCTATGGTGCCATTTAATCAAAAAACAATTGCTAACTATTTTATTTTTCAGGTTCAAAAGTGGAACATAGTATCCCAATGGACGGGTTACTTGGTGCCAGTCTATAAAATGTCCTATGTAATGCATGTCATAGAATATTTGCAGCAAAGTAAAGAATTCGATGTGACAATGATTTCTCCAAAGATCACATTCTATACATACAAAATTAAAAAATGTTGCTTTTTGATTTTTTATTTCAAGAAAACCTAAACTACATTTTAAAATAAGTTATTACGAACAAATACTTAAAAATACAAATATAATGTTATTTATTTAAAAAAAATTTATGTCCAACTTAGGAACTGCAAAAAAGCCTCTTGGAATTTTTTTTTGGTTGTTTTGTCACCCAAAACGTCAGACTAGGTGGCATCGGGCTTTGTGGACCATTTACACATTTTTGAAGACTTCTGCATGGTGTTAATTGTAACTGTATGGTCGTCGAAACTAAAAATGTCCTCAGGATATGTCTCCTTCATATGGGAAAACCACAAAACTTTTTTTTAATAATGCGTACATTGTTTTTTTGTTTCGTTTTCTAGTGTTTCATCAGGATTTGTTTTTATTTATGGTTTCTGATAGGTGTTAATTCTGACTTGTCGCTCCTTCCTTCTTCAAAAAATTCCTGCAGGAAGTGTTTCTTCTTGTTAGTATTTTGTAATCTTTTTTCTTTGTGTCCAAGTCTCAGTTCCAAAGGTAAACAACTTTTTATTTACATATAACTTCGTACCCTTCAGCTTATTTTTCTTATGCAATATACCTAATCGTTTTAATATCTTCATTGATTATTGTGGCGATTGTCCCCCGCAAATTGTTATCTTATATTCAGTTTACTTTAAACCATGGATTATTAAATTATTTTTTCTGACAGAACGGTATAGTATGTTTATTGTTTGTTGCTGCCCTTTCGCCACGGATTACAGTTGCTTGTAGGTACTTTCCTTGAATTTCTAAACACATGGTTTTAAAATTTTCGATTTTACTATCGAGAATATATTCTACTGCATCAATCTCAATTCTATATTATTGTTACGGAATCCTCAGGAGCACGATATACTGAAAATTCCCTAGATCTGAGGGAAAATCTGCATAATCTAACACCGCACCCGACGATGTGGCAACATCGTATCTGGGGGTTGCCATATACAACCCCCCCAGCGTCAATCCTCAAGGACTGCAAATGACCGAGATACGTCCCCTGGCCCCATTTAGAATAGTTGTAGTATATGAACATTTGGACTACCCCCTATAGAACTCTTCGAGATGCCCTGTATACAATCTAGCATGGGATGGAATAATTGAGATACTTCCAGAAGTTTCCAGAACCTTGAAAATAGTACATAATATGGCCCAGCCGATAGCTTCTAACGATTCTGTAACATTATTATTTTGCATGACTACTTTTTAATATTTGTTCAATTATTACAAACCCTATTTATTATTTATTTATGAACAGAACAAACTTGTTCCGTATTTTGTTAGCACCGTTTTGCAAAAATATGGCCATGTGAGAAGAAGTAGGTAATTGATTACAATAGGTCAATGGTCATTACTGGATACACTTCTTACTTAAGAAATCAATGGGTAGCTACTGGTTAAATGAACTATTATCTTATTTTGCCTGTATGTAATCTACATCAGAAATTTGTGGCAGTGGGTCGTTGACACAGAATAAACAAGTAATATTTTTTTTAGTATCAATCAGATAGGAATTCTATGGAAATATACATATACATTCACAATAATAATCTAACTGATTATAACAATAATAACTATAATAAACAATATTTTCATTTTATCAATTTCTTGTTTACAGATAATTGAACCAAATAAATAAAAATGTCTTTTTATGTTTCTGCCCTTTTAAACATATCAAAATGGAAAAATAGTCTTTTTTTTTACTAGTCAGATTCACAGAAGTTACAAATAAGTCAAATCTAGATATAACTTTCTCTAATGTTCTTGAAGCACTTTTTGTCTGTTGGTATGAAGATTGTGTCACACACGCAAATAAGTATACAAAACAGAATTATACACCTGCCGATAGTGATTAATTTTTCATTTAAATTTGGTCTTAATAATATTAGCAAATTAAAGAACATGAGGCAATAAATGAATTACGTTACTATTGCCTAATCAACTGATTATATAAACACTCACGCAGCATTGTTATGGTTGAAATGAGCCTTTTTCTGCTCATATTGAATACTACTACAATGTGAGAAGATTTACATTCTCAAAATTCATTGGTAGGTATTCTTTTTACTTTACCATAATGTTTCATCACAAAGTTTACTCAGTTTACTAATCAACATCTCTGTGTTATCAACAGATAGATGATCTGCAACTATTGATCACCAGTTACCAATAGATGATATACCAACTGTCAAAAACAAAGTTATGATAATTAACTTAAATAAAACTTACATTCTCTCAATAAGGCCATTTTCATCTAAAGCTTGAGGTTTGTCCCGTTTATTACCCAGTACTAAGACCGGTATACCAGCAAGCTGAGGCTTATCCAATAGATTATGAAGCTCATTCCTGGAGGCTTCTATTTTGTCAGAATCCGCCGCATCAACCATATAGCTAAGGAATAAATTTTGAAAGATGAGTCACACAAAGTGAGAACAATCGATGTGATTACTTACACAATAGCGTTTACACCCCTACAGTACCGTTCCCACATCGATCTAAACCTAGGCTGCCCCCCAATGTCCCACACTTTAATCGTAACATTGCCCTTAGTGATTTTTCTCATGTTGAAGCCTACCGTAGGGATCATGTCTTCGCTGAACTGACCAGACTGAAAAGAAGCGGATTCTGAGCTCGCCACACAAAAAACGTTTAAGAAAAAATAACTTACTGCAATAACATTAACAAAGGTAGTTTTGCCTGAATACTGTAAACCAACTAGTGTCAGCTCCATTTCTTCCTTCCAAAACAGACTCCTAAACCAGTCCAGTATCCGGTTCATTAACGCTAACATGTTTATAAGTTTGAATAACTACTGGTATGTACAAATATTAACAAACACGATGCAAGACTTTTAATAAATAAATCGAATAGTGTCATTTAATACCCAACCCGTTTGTCAAATGAAATGTCATCCACAAAACATCAACAAAGTGAACAAAGACCTAATATGAGTACAGGGACACTGTTCTCTGTATGAGTATTTTCGATACGATCAATCTATGATACGTCATCGGCGGCATCCACAAAACAGCAATACAGATTTTCATCTGTCAGGCATACAAAACGTCAGTATTATTCTGTTTGCCCTACTTTCTTGCGGTTCAACAGAAATCCTCAATAGTGCCATGCTGTGGTTTCGACCATATAAATATATTATAACGTAATAGTTATAACGTTATTATACCGGTTAGACTACCGGTATAATCAAAGTGTCGGTTAGAGTATGGTGCCCAAATTTTACCAAATATAATTTTATAACATAATAAAGTATATAGTAAAGAAGGACGACAAGTTTTTACAAGAACAAAATTTGTTCAGCTGCCTACTTATTTTACCTACAAGCAATCTGAAGTAAGCAGTAGGTCATCAGAAACGATATCACAGAATAATAATAGTTTTCTTCCTGCACTACACTTACATAAATCTTCCTTTGTTCATCAGAAAAAATGTCATATCCGTCCAAGATCTTCCATTTGTAGATCTTGATATATTATTAATTGCCTTTAATTCAAAACAGGGGCTATTTAACATACCTACTAATGATCTGAATCATGCAGTAGGCCGTATATAATGTATTAATCTATGAGTAGGCCCGAACCAACGGAACTGCCAAACAAAATGTTAAATTCTCCGATTTGCCCTAGTTAATTGAAGTAATTTTATGACCGAATGCACGCCACCTGTTAATCCTGGATTATGTTTAAGCCTGACTTATTTTGACATATATGTGTTAAAATAAGTCAGGATTAACACGTACGGTGCACTCGGTCATTTAAACGGGATAAACGACAGAACCATATAAACTAGGAAAAAAATGCAGTATAATCTGTATATCTTTTATTTTTACAATAAAACTTGATCAACAATAAAACGTCTGGAAAATGTCAATACTCTGGCAGAGACTTTGCTTATACAATAACTAATCAGCCCCTGGAATGTAAAAAATTGTGTTAATAAAATAATAATTTAACTAAAATTTCCAGGCTAATCGCGCTTAGAGTTTTTTTTTCGTTTTTTACTCTGACCTTCCCTTCCTGGATAGACTGCGATCAGAACCAGTTGCGTTACTGACAAGACAAAGCCAATTGCATTCTGAAACTGGAAAAAAAATTGTTAGTGACAACATGCTAACTAATCTGACAGATATGAATACTTACTATCATAAAGCTGTTTAGTAATATTATCCCGTAAAGTAGCCACAGGAATGTTACGATGGTCGCCATGAATGTTAGCGGGAACTGGATACCAGAAGCATCCTTTTTCGCTAAAATTTCTTTCTAAAATTGCATAATTAACAAGACATACCAGAGGATGTTTAATGACTCACCAAATCTAATAAAGGAGCTCCTAAGAGCAATAACATTAATACTGTTACTATTAACCCATATCTATATTCGAGATTACTAGGGTCCTCTAATTCCGCGTAACCCAGAAATACAGCTATTAAGCCGGCTCCAATACCTAATGGTTTTATTACATCTTCATATTTGTTTGGCGAATATAAGTAATAAAATATTGTGTACAGTACGTTTAAAAATATAGCTGCTACATTCACTTGCAGCATCGCAGCATCGTTTAAAAGCAGTCCATGTTTTAACATTAACGTCCCTCTGAAACGAAAAAAAATATAATATGATTACATAAATAAAATTGTAACATTATGCGATAAAAAGAACACTTAAAGACAAGTAGCGGCTCAATTTTCAATGTGTTATAAAAATCTGTTTATCTAATCTGATGATTAATAATGTAATATTATAATAGTTGACAGATTTTCATATTTATAACGACAAAAATGACGTGGAAAATACTTTAAACTAATGATAAAAAATTGTAAGATTATCTATAAAATTTGTATTTATTGACTGCATCTCTAGAAAATACATTACTTTTTAATAAACGGGGGGAAATTATCAAGATCAAGATTATTAAGATTATACAGCTAATAATAACCCCACATGTTACTCTATGAAACTATTTACCACATACACATAACACATGTATATATAGTATGCGCAAGTTAGGAAAAATAGAAGAAAAAAATTATGACCAAATTATATTTTCAGGATCAATTGTTCATGGGAGTAACATTAAATATCTAAAGAGTTCACACCACCTTTGTCCTTCACCCCCAATAGTGACACGGCGCTGTTTTTTTGCCAATATCTCTTAAAAACGTTCTTTTATGACAAATTTGTAAGTGTAAGGAAATGTTCCCTATAAATTATTAAATAAGAAAAGTTAAATGAATTTCTATTAGCTTTCGAGTTATTAGCGCGTAAAGTAAAACTTAAAAACACGCATATATGCCTAAAAATTGAGTAGTAGAAAACAGACTCCCGACTTATTATTTTAATATAGTGACTATTATTTATTTTGGTTGTTTTTTTATGTAAAGAATTACGATCTTTACACCAACTTATACTCGTTTCCACACCACCTAATTAGGTAGAGTTCCCGGCACGTTTTTTTTAATAACGATTTCGTTGGTATTTTCTGAATTAAAACAGCCTTGCCTGTGACGAGTTTGTACACATAACTGAACATTTTAAACCAACTTTGACTTTAAGGGCACAAACGCATATCGGTTGCTTACTTAGTTTAGAAGTCGTACAATAATACGTATTTACAGTGGTGATCATGGTGAAAGAAATATAGTCCAGACAAGTTTCATACTGCAATAAATAGATACTTAATACGACACAGATTAGAAACATAGACTAATTCTTTCTACTTAGATTAATCAGATAAAGGGACTTTGATCACACTTAAATGCTATCTATCTGCCTGTTGCAATCTGAATTTGCCAACTCATTTATTTACCTACTTTTAGGAACAATCAAATATATTGGTTTCAAATTTAAATACCTAGTTGCGGAAATGATACGTAATCAGTTCCAGATTTTATATTATGCAATATTGCAATTCATAAAGTAATTATGGGGTACAGGCACCCATATACGTACATAAGTATAGCTTTCATACAGCAATAAAAAACAAATTTTATTACATTACTTGGGATAAAGTACCTAACTTTAAATTTCAATTAATTATTTTAATAAATATATAGACATAATTTACTTACATCACAACACCTCCAATGAATGGGGTTGAAGGCACCCCCACGGTATTCCCCTTTTTGTATATATCTCTACATACTAAAGCCCCTGAAAAAAACTGCCCTATTGTCACGATGCTGGCAGTCTGCCCCACCAGATCTTTGTAGGGCTGTAAAGCCCCCGATAAGGCCTCCATTTCAAATCTGAAATGATGCAAAATAACCAATCACTAAAGTACCCTTCAACGTACAAGGTCGTCAGGAAATAGGAGCAGCAACAGGAAATAATTAATATAGTTTAAATTAGGTACCACTGATATTGTGAAGGGTTATAATTACTTACTGCTCTCTTATTGCTGATTAGACGAATCAGGATAATTATTTGTTATTAGACACTTGACTGTTGGAACAAGAATGACTTTTTACTATTGAGAGTAATTCATATTTATTTAAAATTTTGTAGGATTTATTGTCAGATTACGTCAAGTCACATCACAACGAATTTACAATTTACGTCATGACACTCCACTCAAGAAATGATTTTGGTTTATTTGATACATGTAGAGCAATTGTTGAATAAGTTCAATAATACAATCAAGAATAAATACAAGCTTTACCGCACATACTGTCGGTTTTTAAAGATGTACAGATCCTACTTTCCTATATTTCAATTTCTGCAGAACACGTGGCGTTTGGTGAAGGAATTTCAAGGAATAAGGAGTGTGTATAGTTACGCAAATTGGACATTGTTTGTTTACATAATTCTGATTGAAGTATTATCAGAGACATATTCAATATTCATATATCGCTGGTATTATTTTGGGAACATGAAACATGACCACAGAGTAATGCAGCTACAGAACATAAAATGAATTTGTTTAATCCATAATATATTAATCTATGGTTTAAGTTTAATCTTAGTAGTGAACCTTGAGTTGTTAATCGTAATCTCTGTCATTCTGTGAGAAATCCAATATTCTGCATAATAGCTTTGTTTATATGACTATAAACAAGACAAATAGTACTAGCACTAGCCGAGCATGATACTCATGATATAGAATAGATTATAGATTAATATATTATATTGATACAGAAAGTATAGTTACATGTAAATATATTAATCTATGATAGTTCCTGTATTATCTATGTCTATGGGTTACTTTGGTAAGCTCTGGTATGTAAATCGAACGCAAATGGCGCTGTCTTAGACACTTTCTTTTGTTTTGGAATTTTGACGTTTAAAATTGTGTATTTGTGTCCTTTAACAAGTTTAGTTTGAAGTAAGTTTAGTCGCTAAGTGGACATTTCTGTTAGTTTTATATATCGTTTTAATAATGAATATAACAGATCAGTATTGTTTACGTTTGTTGATATAACCTAAAATTACAGGGAAGGATCATGTCGATGCCAGGCAGTTCCACCGATACTCAGGCTTCTGAGAGTCAGGCACAAATAGCTCTAAAGAGTTGGGATTTGGCCAACTCTATAGAGGTGGTGAGTTCTGTAGATGAAATATACCGATACGATAAGAAGCAGCAGCAAGATATTTTGGCTGCCAAACCCTGGGATAAAGAGTAATTTGTTAAAATTGCTTCGACGAAGTATGAAAATAACTTTGTTTCAGCCCACATTTCTTTAAAGATATAAAGATATCAGCCCTGGCTTTACTAAAAATGGTTATGCATGCGAGATCGGGAGGCACTCTGGAAGTAATGGGGTTAATTTTAGGCAAAGTAGATGGTAATACAATGTTTGTTATGGACTCATTTGCGTTGCCAGTTGAAGGAACTGAAACTAGAGTCAATGCACAAGCCCAAGCTTATGAATACATGAGCTCGTACATCGAAGCAGCTAAATTAGTAGGTGTTATAATTCTCTAAGGTTAATGACATATTACATTTATTACGCTTAGGTTGGTAGACAAGAAAATGCAATAGGATGGTATCACAGTCATCCAGGTTATGGATGTTGGCTGTCTGGCATTGATGTTAGTACGCAAATGTTGAATCAGAACTTTCAAGAACCATTTGTCGCCATTGTCATTGACCCTGTTCGTACGATTTCTGCAGGAAAAGTTTGTTTAGGAGCCTTCAGGACATATCCTAAGGTAAGTTTCAAGTTATTTTTTTCTGCAAAATTTTAATTATTTATTTAGGGCTATAAACCTGCTAATGAGGAGCCGTCAGAGTACCAGACCATCCCATTGAACAAAATCGAGGACTTTGGTGTTCATTGTAAGCAGTATTATTCGCTGGAAGTTTCATATTTTAAATCGGCATTAGATCGAAGGCTACTTGATTCGCTGTGGAATAAATATTGGGTTAATACTCTGAGTTCTTCTAGTTTATTGACCAATGCTGATTACACTACTTGTCAAATATTTGATTTATCTGAGAAATTGGAGCAATCCGAAGCCGCCATTGGTATGTATCATCGAACATACATTTTACATTTTATGGCCCATTGTCAGTGTGCTTTTAATTTTTAAATAATGATTTTATAGAGGATTCAATAATTAAAAATTACTTTTTTAGGGCGTGGTGGTTTTATTGTTGGTGGCGCAGATCCCCATGAAAAGCGAACAGAAGATAAACTTCTTAAAGCTACCAAAGATAGTTGCAAAACCACCATTGAAATTATCCACGGTTTGATGGCACAGATGATTAAGGATAGGTTATTTAATAGTGTCACCCCTAACTAACAATATAGCTATGTTAGTTCTTAAAAAACATTTGTGTATTATTTAAGGTACGATACATTTTTTTCTAGGCTAGTAGTGCTGTGCTCTAATAAGTTATTGTAAAATAAAAGCATTTTGTACCGAAATGGTGGCTGTTTCTTTCCGAAGTAAAAATAAATCTGCCACACACAATACAGAGCAGGTGTCTGTTTGTAATCTAGTCATTGTAACTAGTGTCCTGCGTCATCACCCTTGCCTTGCTTGTCAAAATCAGGGGATGAGGTGAGGGCAGGTAAAACAGAAGTGTCATTTCTCTTTCTCATTACATTGAACAATATATTTTATTATAGATTATAAGAAAACGCAAGTCTATGCGCCTATGAATATAATATACCTATCACGTCTGTGATCCCATATATGTTGGGCAGTTTTTATGTAGTCATTGTTTTGTTTGGGCATTGTATAGTATCCTCATGAAAAATCATAAAACCGTCGAATGAAGAAGTTCTTTCAATTAACGATAAATCAAAAACTTCATAATACCACAGAAATCTGCGATAACCATAGACATGCCACAGAGTAGGTAATATTTACCCAAGGAGATCTCAATCTTACCAAAGCTAATCAACTTGATATTTACTCACAATAAATACATTTATAGATCTTTACATTCGCTATGTCTATGGCACACGCATAAGTTATACAACGATTATAGACTAAACTCTATAATCGTTGTAAGTTATAGTACTTCTGGGTCTGTGTCACAGAAGAGAGAGCTTCTCTCTTCTGTGTGTGTTTATGATGATGAGTGACGTTATGACTCAACTCTGCAACTCATAACACGTACAGGAACATAAAACACTGGAGTACAAGAACTAGGTCAATTATTTCATAGCATATAACTTTTGAATTTCATGTATTTATATTTATTTACCAATAAAAATATGGTGGCATAGAATATAAGTTTTTATGCCAGGGATGCCAGCCCCTTCGACCTCACAAAGATTTATAGATTCCCGTACGCCCGCCCGGCCGTGGCGCCGCTTCCCATACGCCCGCTGACAAAAAGCGATTCATAAAATCCCGTAGCGTAGTTCTGACGCATGAATATTACGCATCGTGATTTATTTACATAGAGAGAGGTAAAATTTAAAAATACTCGAGAAACTTTCCTGCCATTATGCATTATTATAATTATCTAAAGTATATAACACGAATAGTATTATAAACAAAATGTCTCGCTCAGATTACCAGACGTTTTTTAAATAATAATTAAAAGGCAACAAGAAGAAGTAACGAGCAGAATTTGAAATTTCAACATTGTCAACTGCACACGCCCGTAATCGTGTTCGCCCGTTGGTTACCGGCGTTACGGCAACGGAATCATCATGAAAGTTGATCATCGTTCTACGGGATACGGTAGCGGGAAAAGATAATTTATAAATGGTTTAAAGGAACGCGCTATGCTGAACTTCCTACCGCAAAGCAGGCGGACGGACGGCAATTTGTAAATCAGGCTTGGCTGTTTAGTAAAGCTTGAAGTTTAGACCATGATTTGGATAGAGTCCCCTTTTTAGACTTTTTTTAGATTATATTTAGAATTTAGATACGCGCAATTAATCCACCCCTGATGTATAGTGTAGTATCATAGATTAATATATTATATACGGGTGTAGAATGGAAGATAAATTAAACTTAAAATGGTTTCTGGTTTGTGGTTCTTGGGGGTGAGCTGGTGAGCGTGGATCCCACGGACTTCTTAATCCATGCGAAAGATTAAAAGAGTAGCGTAGATGTTTTGTGCCAGTTGTCATTTGTCAAGGATATCCAGATCTTATGGTTCGATGAAATTCGCTCGCTCAGTTCGTTGTGAATCTGTGATTCGCGTGCTATGTGATTGTATAAAATATTGGTTCCTGTAAAGTCCGCAAGAGTCTGGTCTTATCTGGTTACTTATCCAAAATTTAACCTATTTTACGTGATGAGAAAAAAATCAGCAACGAGCCCGGATTTTTAAGTATAATATGGCAACAAAAGTGGTGAGAAACAAGCTCACGGCCAGCCTGTTCAGTGATTTATTGATTCCTAGATTTTTAACCCAAAAAACTATGTTAACTAATTTTAAGAGTGTAAACTGTTTAAATAATTTAAGTGTAGATGTGTGTAAATTTAGTGTAAATTCCGTTGTTTTGGGTACCGCGGGCCATGCGGAGACGACAAGTACGACGCAAGGTCTATCGAAATTACAGGCGCAAGAACTTATTTTAAGACTGAACGGCGAAGAAAGGAACATTTTAATGTCGGCGCTTCGCGAATATCAATCAAAGTTAATTAAAGACGAATACGAAGGTAAAAGGAAGCAGGTATTTTGTGTTACCTTGTCATGTTCCCCTTTTTACTCATAACTCACCAAAAGTGGCTATTTACTCAGTAGGTATTCAGTGGTGTGTCTATTATTTTGAGTTTTCTTTTTATTTTGCATAATGCACAGCACATTATTTTATACAAAATTAATTAATACAATAATTATATTGTTTATAAACTAAAACAATAATATACCTACTAGGTACGGTACATTAATATAAGTACAAATGTTCTCAAAATGCATAATTTCACAACAAACTACTAATAATTTTAATACTTACTTACCTAAGAATTTTACCACTAAAATTGTATCTAATACCTCGTGGATTTCATTAGTATATATTATTGATGTGAATAATACCTAGTAATAACTAGGTATTATGTTATGGTACCAATTATTGAATTAGAAATATAGGTAGGTATATAGGTAGGTATGTACTTACCTACACCATACAATCAATAAATTTTTTGACTACGAAACTTCGAAAAATGCATGTAATGGCTGTAAAAACAACTCTGTATTAGAATAGAAGTTACAAAGCAGGGTCGGATTAAGATCTACCTATTTTTCGCTTCATTATGTTATACTTTTTTTCAGCTATCTTGGCATGTACGTCATTACAATCGTACGGATCATTATAATATTAATCTGCCGTAATACAGCAGTTCTCAACAGTTTTTTAGCAACAAGTTCGATATTTACACATCGAATTTATTTTTTCGATGTTATCGGTTAACATCGACGTTTTTCGTTTTTCTTACAATATCTTCTACATGTCTAACACAATTTCCCCAAATATCTGGAGTAATTTGAGCATTTGAATGAAGCATTTTATATGAATCCACGTTTAGTTACACAATGTAGCACAGCAAAACGCTAACCATTTCTTGTGTGGCCTTTTTACAAGTTTTTAAACTGTTATCTTGTCAGGTTCTTTTAAATTCCGCTTTCGCAAATATCCATGTTTCGTCGAGGTACACACATTGCGTCGGATAGCCGCTTACAATTTTGTCGGATATCCTCTTATATTCTTGTAAAAAAGCTATTCTCTTACTTGCGATGTGAGGTTGCTCACAGAGGAAACGTCTGTTATTTTCCTCTGTAAAGGAAAAGCCAATATTATTTAAAATACGCCATATAATAGTATCCAAAAATAGCCTTTTGCTTCAGTATTTCATTAACTGTTTTAACTGTAATATATTTTTTCTCTTCTTTCATAGCAGGTTTCAATATTACGAATTTCTGATTTAACTCGCATCATGAACATCATTCGTTTTCAACTTACGTCTGTTGCGTATTTTTCCTGTAGTACTAGGAGGTTTACTAGATGTAGACTCTTCCTTTATACGGGTTATACTTCTTAAACTTATTTTTAAGGCAGCAGCAACTCTAATGGACGGAAGATAATTAATTGTAGCAAGGGTCTCCATTATTTTATTTTTCGCTCTTGAGGTATTCTAGGAGGTTTATTATGAATTGTTGGCTCTGTTTTTCAATAGTAGAGTTAGACATTATTGAAAATATATTAATAAGGCTGAACTGCCAATTGTCAATGTGACTTTAAATTTGACTTTTAAAATAATAAATTGTTTGCAAACATTTTTGCTGACACCGTTTTCTACAAATCCAAGTATGGCATGCGATAGTGCTTAACGTGGTCGAAATTGTATTGTACTCTACGAGACGTCAGTCGTTATCGCATCAACATACGTCGCGTGCTGATGCTCCTGGAAATTGACCAAAAACAACAAACGTAACGCGTGAATTGATGCATACACACTCCAAGATAGCTGAAAAGGGAGCCAAAAATTGGTAAAATAGAAAAATAAGCCGAAGCAGGTCATAAAGACGTATTTTCTATCGTCAGACAGAACTATGAATACCCAATACCTCAACTACATATCTATATATTTAGTACAAGAAGCTACCGAGAGAACGGCACAAGGCACAAATGACGTCGAAATCCGCCAGGGGATTAGCGGCGCCCTACCTAGCTTCGGGAGTATCCGTCAGCCTTCGGGCTTTCCCAGCCAATGTGGTTTTTCAGGGGTTGGCCTTCGCGCTTTCGGTGCAATTGTGCGCGGTACCGCTTTGCGCAGGTACCAGTCCGCCGTTATTATGTTTATCTTTCGACGTATTTCGTGCTGCCCGAAACACGCGAGCTCGGTCTCCTTGTTCTAGTCTTCTTGATTTAGTATTTAATCACTTGATAAAATAGGACTAATAGTCGACTCAATTTTTTTGCCCCTTGTCGGAATTCTCCCATGGGAAGTGGCCCTGTGCTCATTCCGGCCCTGAAAGCGAATTATCCTCTTATTTGTGTCCACATTGCTTTACGTTAATTTTGTTGTACTCAAAGCAGTTATAGAGCATTATGGAGAACTAACCAACGTCAATCATGTTGTTGGTTAGATATTTTCTCGGATATTTTGGAAACTTCTGACTGGTATTTATATTTATAGTCAGATATGAAATAGCACTCAAGGCATGTTTCATTTGCATGAAAAGGCAGGGTAAAAGGAGATTAGGTTCGAGAATATTACGTCTTTTGTCCTTCCGAAATTCATATTTCATTCTCATTCCCAACACCTGTGTCGTCTCGTGAAAGGTCAAAGGTCAAACCATATTATTACTGCTCTATATAATAGCTTGTGCTTCACTTCCTACTTCCACTTCCTTAGTAAAAAATCTTCCTTGTTTCTTTCTCTACATTTCGGCATATATAGAGTTATCTACTAAAATAGAAAAAAGTACCTCGATACAGACTTATACTACCTTATACCCTGCATTTCGGGCGAATTCTGTATCACGTCCTCGAATATATTTTATTTAAAATTCTAGGCGTTTTAGGCAAAATCAAGGACAAAATATAACTCTACAGTAGTAGGTATTCAGCATAGTTTCAGTGGTACATTTCAGACAGATACGACAAGATTTAACAGAGATAAGACGTGTTAAACATAAATAAAAAAATTTTGCGGCAAATTACTAAAAAAGCAGAAAAATGGAATATTTTCAAACTTCGCAATTCCGAATCGATTTGCGACCTCCATAATAGAGTTCAACAAGTCATTTTACATAAGAATACGACACAGCAGTTTTTGTATGTTCGCGAGTTGCATGGGCCACTTTTATTTTGCATATCTGGAACGTCCTGCCCTCCGACTACTAGATATCAAGTTATCCTCCCTTATGTGCAGTGAGTGGTCGATTTACGTGGGTGATTTGATTGTGTGATTTATGTTGCCTGGCAAAACTAATTTCATTCAGTTCCAGTTTCATTATGTTCCAGTTGCTGAATAGATTAAGAGATCGTTACGAGATAACGTTAAGTCCTATCCAATTTCCAATTGTTTGTTTACGTTATATGTACCTAATAAAATTGGCGGTCTGGCCAATCTGGCGTAGTTGACAAATGCGACAATTGATTGTGATTGATTGTATTTCATTTGTTATCGTTATCTACTAGTTCCTGTCAGTCTTACAAGTTGTACTGATAGTTCATAGGATATTACAATCCGGAAGTGCAGACAAGAACGTTTTTGGCCTAATTCGACTCGCTTATGTATTACAGCTCAAGGCAGGCAGGAAGAAGCCCAGACACCAGGTAGGTCCAGTGTGGGGCTATAAATAACGCATTTTTATGTCTTAGATCTGGCTTAGGCAATGTCAGTATTCTAAAACATAAAATCTAGACTAAACAATAATTAGGTATATTTTCAATTCTCAAGAGTATAGGCATTTGGGTTTTATTGTGCGCGTTGGCATTGTATGTTTTATGTTTATGTTCGTTTTATGGGGCAGCCCATGGATAATAATTCCAGACTATGGCCTGTTTCTGTTTGGAAATGAGAGCAATAAAAACACTATAATGAGAAGCGACCAGGGGCGTTCTACTATGCTTCTTAAAATAATAGCAATCCAAGTGCTAAATGCTTTTGTACTATTCGAGTCGAAAAATACAGGTGACGAACACGAATATATATGAACACAGCTGTGTTCGTGGAGTATTTTTATCAAATGCTGGATGTTATTCCTCCGAGATCTGCGATATCAGTAGTAGCTACTGCCAAAAATACCGAATATAGCGATAATTTTTTTCTTTGAAATATCTTCATACTTAAATAAATAAGTTATGTCGCCTAAAAGTATTTTGTTATTATCGCACTTCATCGTTCGACAGCGCCTGACGTCACCTGGCGGACTCGCAATGCAAACATTAAAAACGCGCGCAGGACAGCTGGAGGCCGATACTGTCTATCGGAAATAAGGAAAAAGTGGTGTAGCGTCATGAAGAGGGATGACAAGGTACCTCTTGCTTGTAAAACATCGCTGTATTGCTGTAAAGATTTCCAGTATATTCAGCTTATAGTCTCCTTCAATTTTTAAGTTGATTCTTTTCTCCTCCTTTTTTAATTTCTCATGTTCCACATACTTCTTTTTTGTGGTGTTATATATTTAAATCTATTACGTTTACTTCTTTTCGACAATTTTTAATTGCGTCTGTCAATTCCTTTTTTATTATTTATTTTTATCCGCATATGCGAAGAATTGGTTACTTCTAGTAAAGTTATGAGTTATTACCAAAACTCTGTAAACATCAAAAAAACTCTAAAATAAAACCCAAAATGTCAGATGAAGTGACAGTAAAGACCGCGATGGTAATAACAAACAGGAATTCATTTTTTATCAAAATTTGGCCTTCTTTGTCAAAATCGCAATATTGTCTGTCAAAATCGATTTCAAATAAATAAAAATACTACTTATATCTAATTATCTTATGGCCAATTTGTTGTTACTTAAAAATAAATGATTTATACTAGGTAAATAATATACCTACTTAATGATAACGTGTAATAAATGTACACAAAACTACGCATTTTGAGACAATTTGTATCTTGTGTCATCTTAAGAATAATATAGGATTTATAGAAGAACAGCGCCAGTTAACGATCGACATGATTAAATTGTTTACTTTTAAGTCATTTAATTCATTACTTTAGGTTAATTTTACCTGATGTGAGCGATTTAGATAAAAGTATGTTGTGAAATTGAAGGTCAGTTGGCGGCTTCGCGATGGAGGAGTAAGTACGGGCGGCCCAGCAAATTGCCCAGGCTAGGAGATGTGGATCCCACGGGATCATACTGTCCCTTTCCCGAGAACTGGCTGAAGAAGAAGTTTGGTAGGGATGTTTTATAATGTCAGGGTCTTACTAACGGATCTACTAACACCTGTGTCGTTCAGTGGCGTAGCAAGACTTTCACGGGCCCGTAAGCAAATTATCTCATGGGCCCCACCCACACCGCGAACCATATACAAAATTATGAGACGAAATACACTGAAATAAAAATTTTTCAGAAACTAATTTATTTAAAAACAATCGAATTGACAATACACCTGCGACTGCGATCTCGGGGAGTTACTGCTCAAGGAGTGGGGGGATGAAACTCTGCATCGTGGCGCTTTTTGGGAAATAGCGCTATTGTTGTAAGTGCTATCGAAGAATAGTTGAAATAAAATATGTAGAGAAACGATGTAGGGACCAAAATTGTGTATAATTTTGTTCCCGTTCATTTTTCGTTTGCGACCAATAATTCTTGTTCTACGGCGCCAAAGTAATATGCGATCAAACCTAACAAATTAGGCATCTGCCGCCTTAGAAAACATTGCTCTTTCAGAAAAAAAATATTGGATAATTATTTGAAGTCGATCTTCGTCGTAATCCGCGATGAAACTGATGTTGATGTAAATTGCAGATCAACCCCTAACTTCAGGGCGCCGTAGAACGAAAACCATTGGTCGCCAACAAAAATGGAAGGGACCAAAATTATGCACAATTTGTTCTCTGCATATTTGATTTGTAGTTTTTTTCGATACCACTTACAACAATGGCCCTCCCCCGAGATCGCCAACTCAGGTGGACTATCAGAAGAGTCTACTATCCCACCTAATTTAATTGCCTGGACTATTTCGGATGTAAGTTTTCATAATTTTTAACTAATTCATTGAACATATTTTCCTCAAAAATTTTCCTTCAAAATTCCTCATAAAGTGAAATACTTAATGGTTTAGTGTACTTTAAAAGTGTACGTTAAATATTACAAAAATGAATCATTCCCGTACATTTACCATTTAAAATAAATTAAATATCCTCAACAGGCCATCACTTTATGGAAATATAATTTAATATGCTCACCAAAACGCCGGGAAATCGGAGAAAGTAAAATAGAGTTGTCTTTGCCCGAAAATTACTAGGCCCCTTCCGGGCCTTGCTTACTCCCGCTGTATTATAGCTACGCCACTGGTGTCGTTGCCATGGAGATGGTGGAGGTGAAGGCATTGTGATTATTCATTTTCACGTCAATAATACATACCGCGAATACGTACCCAAAACGTTAGTCCAGTTGGCAGAATACGTACCCAAAACGTTAGTCCAGTTGGCAGGGGTGAAAGAGATACGAAGTCAACTGACACAGGCTTCTTTTGTTTCCTGCGTATTTTTAAAGCTCTAGAAAACGTCATAAAATCGGCGGTAATCGACAAAATTTAACTACAAAAGTGTAGACTGAGTGGTGCTGCCTTCGAACCGTAAATTATCCTTACCGTTCTTGATACTTAATACATACCTACGTGGAAATATTACAACGTAAGTGCTATACAAAAAAAGCTTAAGCAAAACGTGAAAAAAAGTTTGCTATTTATAAAATTAAGCATAACTTATTTTGGATTTGAAATTCCAGACCCCCCCAATATCGTGTTCTACGGCAGAAAATAATTCACCTAAAATTCTCTGACAACTGGACTACCAGATCAGTTTTGTAAGTTCATAAAACAGGCCCTCGTCGCCTACATATTTACAAAATTGAGTGCGGGATTTAGTAAGATATGTTGCACTGTCCATTTATAGTGGTTTGCACTACGGCAAAAATATTTAGTTCATCAGAAGTTTGTTACACCGGTAGTGGTAGTGCCCAGCCGGTAATCGGATTTCAAGTACGATACGACCTCTGGCGGGCGAAGGCTGAAATAATCTTTAGTTTGCATTGGTCTCTATTTGTTTACGTTTACTGTTCGCCGATTTTGAGTGTTATTTTCATTGTTATTATCATTATTTTTCTTGTTTCGTTATTGTTGTTTGTATCAAAGATTAGTTTGCGCATTTTCCGTCATGGCTTAGATCGAAATTTGAATTTACAAAAGCGTATGGCTTCTATACTATAGGTTACGAGTTCGAATCCCACAGCTTTTTTTGTATTCAAGTATCGCGAGTATCAAATTTAACCACCGCGAAAGGAAACTAAACTAAAAATATATCTTTATTATCTAGTCAGTCGTCCTGTAATGTAGCAATCAAAGAATATTCTTGGGAAACCAACTGGTCCTCCTTGGCAGACCTTATGCTATGTACACGTATTTTTATTACCTAGTCAGTCATCGGCATTGTGACTTGTGACAAAAGTAATTGTTTCGTCACAATTACTTTTGTCACAAGTCACAATGCCTAGCGCTCTTTGGCAGACTTTATGTCATGTATACATATCTTAAGTATGTGCTTAAATAAAAAAATAGCAGAAGCTGTGGGACGTGAACTCGATTCAAACGTCTGAACTAAATATTTAAAGGATGCGCATAGCGGCATGGGTTGTAACCACTGGTGGTGCTATTGCCATTTTCTGCGGCCAATTTGATACTTCTGCGAGGTATCCTACTTGTCTGTTATATATAACCCGGTCGAAATAGCTCAAAAAATAGGGGTAAACTTACAAAAATTCGCATCGAGCTGAAAATGGCTACGAATGTTGGGAATACCAGTATAATTGAAATGTGAAAAGTCCCCAGTGATCCCACATTTGCAAAAAAATATTCAATGTCAAAATTCTCAAATATGGATTTTTGCATTTTTCAGCCAAACGGTAAGTTTTATCGTAAAAATCGGCTAGACAAAAATTGTAGATCATGCAATTATGAATTGTTCTTACGTTTTTCCCTAAAAATCACAATTTCTGAGATATAGCGATGTTGTAAACTATTATGGTTTTTAGATAATATAATATATATATATATATAGATAATTATAGATAATTAATTGCATGATCTAAAATTTTTGTGTGACCCATTTTTATGCCAAAACTTACCGTTTGACTGAAAAATGCAAAAAACATATTTGCGAACTTTGACCTTGAATAGTTTCATTTGCAGATGTGGGATCGATGGGGACTTTGAACATTTCATTTATAATGGTGTTCCCAACATCCCTACCAATTTTCAGCTCTATGCGAATTATTGTAACCTTGAATGTCTATTTTAACCGGGCTATACATACGTATATTTCAGAAACTGCAATTTATTTTTCATTTGTCATTGAGTTTCCCTATTGATTGATGGTTGTTAACATAAGTTTACTGTTGACAATACTTCACTCATGCTTCACTCCACCCAATCTCTAGGCAACTTCGGTCTTGGGTTATTAAAACATTTATTTTCAATACATTGGCTTAATTTTTTAGCAGGTGGCAGGAGAGACTGTAGCCTACATCTGGATTTTTATAAAGTTGTTTTGTTGGTGCTTGGGCATGATTTTATGGGACTTTTGAATTGGAAATAATTTTAAATATGTAGATGCCGCAGATTGTCAAGTTCTATACAATTCTACAATACATACAGACACCTAAAACAGAAAATTAAAAGAAATCAATATCTCAGTTAAAGCTGTTTAAAATAATTAAAATCAGTGCGATTGTACCGGGTGAGTTATTAACTGAGGACGCCGGCCCCATCTATATGACATAGAACGTTGAGGAAGAAAAATCTATTACAAAAGTCGACCAGGGAAAACGCTGGAAATTATTTTCAAGTTTGTAAGACTACCGCTAGAGGGCGGTGCAGTAACGTTAAATTAACGAAAGTAACGAAAAATGAAAAATCTCGTTACTTTGCTATGATGAGGCGTACTGAAAATATGTTCTTGGTAATGTTCCTAAAATTTTGAATAACGTTGGTCTTAAAATGTTTTCCTAGCGCTGAAAATTAAGTGGTGGGGGAAGGTAAACATTTGTAAACAAAAGTTTGTATTTCAAACAGCGCCACCTGGCTTCCGCGGCAACAATTAAATTGGCACATTCTATCATGGCAATGATAAAGTAAAAAATTCTCTTTCCAATGAATCCAAATTCATTTGATTACGTTTGGCTAAACCAGGGTAATCGCCATTTTTTTTATAAATGTTTACCTTTCCCCCACCAGTTCATTTTCAGAGCTATGAAAAACATTTTAAGACTAAAGTTATTCAAGATTTTACGTTAACATTACCGAAAACATATTTTCAGTATGCCTTATCATAGCAAATTAAGGAGATATATTCATTTTTCATTCATATTCATATTCATTCATATTCAGCGATTTCTCTGGTCCACTTTTGTTATACATATTTTCTAACTAACGTTCTGTCATACAGTTCCTCAGATGTGGCCGGTGTCCTCTGTTAATGGCATCGAGTACATCATCCATTCACTTTTATAAAATGCTTTAATTAATAGTTTGTGTTAATTATTTTTGCATATGTCTTTACCGCATGATTTAACGCTTAAATTTTTTATGTCATTTTGATAGATTCGATTCCAACTCCTGTTATGTTCTATTTTGGACGCTTTTTCTGGAATGTAGTAATTTTAAACAATTACCATTAGAAAGACTTTAGTCTTTCTAATGGTAATGTTTTTAGTTCCTGCATGATAATTAACATAACTTTATAATATAATGGTTTCATTATAAGCAATTATATATTATAAAAATCATGTTTTAAGAGTACTGTTATATATATTATGCTGTCTGAGCAGAAAAAACTTCATAGTTAGGTAACAATACCATGTGTTAAAAGTAAGTGATACTGTAACACGTTTTGCGTGTGTATTAACAGAGCTCTCAGAACAATACTGTACAGTGTACATGCATCTTATCTCGATATTTGATTTGCAAATATTATTTAAATTGCAGCCGATGCTATCCCTAGACCTTCAACAAGAGATTTAGTTGGCAGTAAGTATCAAATGCAGTGTCATTTCATATTTTCACACAACTATTAGTCCATATTGTCCCTCCATTCTCCATAGGAGCGAAACAAGTTAAAAGATGTGTATTTTTGAATACTTTTGTGAAATATTCGTATATAGACCAGGGTCGATAATTTTTGAAACCAAAAAAAATAGGAGTAGAATGAACCCCATTGGAAAAGGAAGAGAATATAACAAAAATTAAAGGAAAAATAATTTACAAGCGATCTGAGGTCGGGAAGTGGAGGGGTGAGTTTTTAAGGGTAAAAAACGGTTTCTCTCGATTTCCCGCAAAACTACAAGTCCTATGGAAAAGTTAAATGGCAAAGTTGTAGGTAATAAAAAGATCTACAACTTTTGTATTTACACTTTTTTCACATAACCTCAAATTTTATGTGAAAAATTCAAATAAACAAGTTTTTGGTTTTTTATTTTTATCTTTTACAAAAAAAAATTTTCTTTCAAGAGATTTGGTGAAAACTTACCTTTTTATGTCTCAAACACACTGTAATTTTTTTGATTTAAAATATTTATTTTTTCACCTTATTTTGATTTAATATCGAAAAAGCAGCCTAATTTTCAATCGAAAATTCTCGCGTCAAAATATGCTTTTTGAAAAAAGTCGGTGGGCTTTTTGTTCGTTGAAATCTCTACTTTCTGATGGTGTAAAAAAATATACATTACTATGATAAATGTTCTCAGAAAATGCAAAGAAACGAAAAAAACTCGAATCCGACAATTTTTTTTTTCATTATGTACAATTTTGAGCTATCCATTAAAATTTACACTTTAATTACTCGAAAAACTTAAGATTCCATGTTACATTGTCTTTGTTTTTCTCGTTAGATAAAAATTTTTCTTGCAAAAATGGTATTTTTGTATGGTTTTGATAATTGAACTGTGGAATATTGTCTCAGGTTTTTCTACGACTACGTTCTCCTCTTTTAGTTGAATTAGCTGCTGGTATTATTGTCACAGTACCAGTCACAGTCACAGTTACATATTTATTCATGGTCTCTTCCACCGTTTCATTTTTCTGCCAAATTACCTTGTGCAGTAAAAATCCACCGTCGACGACATGCACAATGCCATCAGAATGCATTTTCTGAGAACATTTACCATAGCAATGTATTTTTTTTACATCATCAGAAAGTAGAGATTTCAACGAACAAAAAGCCCATCGACTTTTTTAAAAAAGCAGATATTTTGACGCGAACTTTCCATTGAAAATTAGGGTGCTTTTTCGATATTAAGTCAAAATAAGGCGAAAAAATAAATATTTTAAATAAAAAAAATTACAGTGTGTTTGGGACATTAAAAGGCAAGTTTTCACCAAATTTCTTTAAAAAAAAATTTTTTTTGTAAAAGAAAAATAAAAAACCAAAAACTTGGTTATTTGAATTTTTCACATACATTTTGAGGTTATGTTAAAAAAGTGTAAATAAAAAAAGTTGTAGATCTTTTTGTTACCTACAACTTTGTCATTTAACTTTTTTCCATAAGATTGGTAGTTTTGCCGGATATCGAGATAAACCATTTTTTACCCTTAAAAACTCACCCCCTTCCACTTCCCGACCTCAGATCGCCCGTAAATTATTTTTCCTTTCATTTTTGTTATCCAATTGGTTTCATCCTACTATTATTTTTTTTCACTTTCCTACATCCTACAAATTTGGCAGACACCATACCATCTATTGGGATCATAATGTACTCGTCAACAGGCAATTTATAGGATTTTAATTCTAATATAATAACACTATTTAGTCCGAAACTAGTACAAAACTATAAATAATAGTAATTATGATTTTATCACATTGTTTTTCTTGCAATAATATATTTCACAATAACAATATTTCACAAAATATTAAAAAATCCACTTTTCCATTGTTGCCCACATCGGATTCTTAGAAGTCCTCTTCCTAAAACACCAATTTTAGGTTTTAAAACTAATGTGATAATTGAAAATTTCATGGTAATTCATTAATTTACAACAAACAATACGATCTGATAATATAAATGGTGCTACTGTCCACTTTCAGTCGCTGTTTGCAACTCGATCCCATTCATAGGCTTTGGCTTTCTGGACAACTTCTTCATGTTAATTTTCGTAAGTTCCTATAACGACAAGAAATAATTTCACCACTATACAAATTCTAGGGCGACTATATCGACTTATACTTGGGCTCCTACTTCTGTTTCACCACTATGGGCGCGGCTGCTTTGGGAAATACCATCTCTGACATTCTAGGCATAGGCTCGGCGTTCTACGTGGAAAGATTGGCCAATAAAATCGGCTTTAAACCGCCGAAGTTGTCACCGATGCAGTTAGACATGAACTGCTCGAGAAATTCAGCAAATGCGGGTCGGGTACTAGGCGTGACGATAGGCTGTATCCTGGGTATGTGCCCACTTTTATTCAGGAAAGGTAAAGAAGAAGATGCGGAGAAGAAACTGGAGGAAATCTTAGAAGTCGCTTAGTTGATTTATTTATAAATGTTAGCCGCGTAGGACATGTTAGCCGCTTCTTAGTTAGCCGTTAATTTGATTTTGGGGCGTGACAAAAATGATGCGCAATCTGTTAGTCAAATCATGAACTAATTTATTAGTGATGCAACGATTCGTACTTTTACGATTACGAATATCATTAGTGATAATCGCCGATTACGATTACTCTCTAGGAGGCAGTTACATTTTATAGTATGACAATAAGAAACAAAAGTAAACAGTAACAATAAAAATGAATGAAAGTGGATAAAACAAAATATCAAATATTTATTAAAGATGTAGTAGGTAACCTTACATACAGGAGCAATTTATGTACAACGGGTTGTAGGAATTTAGGGGCAATTATGTGTAGGAAAGGAATCCCGAATAGTAGAGTGAGAGTGTGGTGGTACGGTAGCTCAGTTGGAAGAGTAGTGGCCCGGGAAGCCAAAGGTCCTGGGTTCTCGATCCCCGGCTGTGCTAAAACATTTTTCACTCTGCTACAATGAAAAATAAAATGTAGGCAAAAAATAACAAAATATAATAAGATTGTACTGATTATCCATACATCTAATTATAGTTTACTAGTGTTCACTGGTTCAACTTTGTAAACGGCCAAGTTCTAGTTGTGTTGATAGTTTCCCTATTCCATACTAGATGGCGCAGCGTAGCAGTTAAAATCGTAAATAATCGTTAGCAAATATCGGCGATTAACATTAATCTTAATCGTTGCATGACTAATTTATTAGGGAAAGCAGTTTGCTTTCCAACATCCAAAGGATGTTTAGTGTATTTTATGTAATGTAGGATTACGGTTGATTTGGCACCTGAAGCAAATATTTGCTTGCCGTCCTAAATAAAGAAGCGAGCGGGAATTGACACTATTGCCGCTTTAAAGCGACAATTATGTCATCATCGGAAATGGCGTACTTTGCGTTGAGAATTGAAAGCGCAAAAGCCTACTATTGAGGCGATTGTAGAAAAACAATTTTGTGCGAGTTAGACAAAAATTCATTTACGGCATAGTATTGATATTTCAAATTAAACTATTAGACATCTTATTATTTTTATCTAACAAGATTATTTTGTCTTTTATTATTGTTTTACTTATAATACAGATTTTATACATTGTAATGTTTCTAGTCAGGCATAAGTACTATAGTCAGTCTTATATGGTGCTTATCATATTTATTTCATCACGCAAGATTGAGACCAACACAATAAATAAACTGATTTTGACTATTAATCCATCGGTCAGGTAGTTTTACCTGGAACGTTGAATGAAGGAGTAAGGTTCCTTCAATCAATGCCTATTGCCTAGATTTCGGTACCTAGAAATAAAATCCACATTTTGCACAAACCGGGACCTGCCGCCGGCGACGCCATATTGCCAAGATGGCCACCAAAAACAGTTTTTTTCAAATATCTCAAAAACTTTTAAGAAAAAAATATGTACACAGGAAAACTGAAGAACAGGAAATTTCGTGTAAAAAATATTCTTAGCATATTAACGCGCTTATATTATCTTCACCTGTATGTATGTATGTATGTAACTGAAACTTTGCACACTTATCAAGGTCCGATGACAATACAATAACTTGAGAACGTTGTCCTCCTGGTGAGGAGGATCAAAGCTAGGATATTCAAAAATGTGTCTCACATTGGCGCATCCGCCACAATATATAATTTACTGAAAGTTATACATTCATTAATTCTCGGATCATACAGCACAAAAATTAATCTTTTTCATAGCAGAAAGTAAAACAATCAATATATTTTCAGTGCAAAAAGTTATAGCTTAAAAAAACACGCTTTGAAGGGAAACCGAACTAAAAAGTAAAAATAAATTATAGTTTAAAAAAAACTAAAATAACACTCTTTAAAGGGAAACCGAACTAAGAAGTAAAAAATAATGTTTAGCTCAATATAATTAAATGCTTTTTACTAACACTGACATGGTTTTCCATAAACATCAAAACACTGAACACTATCATACTCGACGCGCGTTTCAACAATCAAGTTGGCATCATCGGGAGATGATTAAAACTAAACCAACATTAAGAGTAGAGCGGGTTATTTGGAATAGGCCCTTTGTCAATATTCATATATTTCTACATTTGTTAATTTCTAAACTTTCGAAAGCATCCAGTTGCCTACTATGTGTAACATTCCTAATTAATCTTAAATTATTAATGTCTATCCTATGATTGTTCCTATGGGCCATGTGCTCTTTGAGTCTAGTTTGAATTGATCGCCTAGTTTGTCCAACATACTTTTTATTACAGTCTTTATAGCTAATTTCATAAATCCTCGACCTTTCGTTAATACTTATTTTATCCTTTGGATTACCTAAAATTTGTGGTATTTTATTCCCGGATGAATGCACAACTGTTATTCCTATATCTTTAAAAATTCTGACCATAAGGTAAGACGATATAAAACGAGCTATGTTGGCGTCGTTTGATAAGAAATTTGTCTGTGAAACTGTGAGGGTCATACATTCGTTAAATGAAACATCTGCTTGCAGATACTTTTCAAATTCCTCGTCCGTCTGTTTAGAGAAGTTAACGACATATCTTCTTATTTAATCTGCTTTTGTGCCTTAAACCTTAAACCATTAACTTTACAGAAAATTTGTATATGAACATTTTTTATAGGAAATTTTCTCCTCTTCTTTTGCTCTCTACATACACTTTTTTAAAGAAACAGTTTTTGAGATATTTGAAAAATTAATTTTTGGCGGCCATCTTGCCAATATGGCGGCAGGTCCCGGTTTGTGCAAAATGTGAATATTAGTTCTAGATACCTAAATCTCCAATTTTGCAAAGTTTCAAAACTTCCCGAGTTAATTCCAGGTAAGGCCTATTTTTATTCCCTGATCCATGGACTATATATGAAAATTGAGGATTTTGTATAAATAGCAAATATAATTTGGCAACATTTTGTAAAGTAAATGATGAGTGATGTCATTATGTAGTTTGGGCTGAAAATTAATTGACTTTCTAATTAATGTTCCAGCTAATTCTCAAATAGAGAAAATCCTACTTAGATAATTGTTTTTAGAAATATGTCGCCTCCTTTATATTTGATATGCAATAAATTGAATAAATTATTTATATACTACACTGTTATTAAGTAGCAATGATTAGGTATTTATAGACGCGTCATGTTGTTATTTAAGCTATGTTGATCGTTTTTGTTATATTGTTTAATTATTTATAATGCCATCTTGTTTGTTTTAATGCATCTGCATATAATACAGTTAGTAAATTATATTGATTAGAATCTGCTAGTTTTGTACAAAAAAATACTATATGAAATATCTTCTTTTTACTATAGGCAAGTAGCAGTAGTAGGTATACCCAAATATTTTTCTAACCTTGTCACATATTTCACTTTTAATCCTATCCTATAGGTAATATATACTTGGGTATGTTTGAAATATATCTACAAAGAAACCTTTCCACATGTATTGTTAAACTATCATGTAAGTACAAATTGTAGTATAAACTATATAGGTTACACTGATTTAGTTTCATTTATGATCTATTTTCCGATTCCGACTAATTCCCAGCCTTCCACCATATTTGTTTACAAACATCAGCGCCCTCATCTATTGCAAATACCGGTGTAACTTTGCCAAGTAATTTAAAAAGATTATTTATTTGGTTACTAAATTTAATTTGCCCAGGGGTTTATCAATTGTTTATTTGGTGTAATGATAACAGTGTCACCGTTTGTCAGTATAATCGTTAATTAAACAATTCTACATAATATAACCTATAATTTGCAATGCAGTTAGTTGCACATTCATACCACGAACCAATATCTCTTGTTAAAAGTCTTATACGAGTATATATTGTTCTTGCATAGATACAATTGATAAACGTAATAATACTTACAGCCCACTAGTAAAATTGTAGGTCAAATAAGGGCTTTTCAAGTTTCGTCTTGGGACATTATTTCACGAGCCCACTACGAGATACTAATTTAATTTGTATAATAGTTTGTGCAGATTGATCTTGCAGCGTCGGCACAGCTTTTAATGATTTACTAACAAAACAAAATAGCACAACATGTCGCCTTAGATAGGAAATTTTTAAATTTGAGATCGTTATGCAGCCAACAGCGCACCGGGCGACATCAAGGTGTCCGCGCCGCAACGTAGCACTTTCAATCGCCAACATCATCGGTCACGTGACCCGGGTTTGGTGCTACGTGTACGTCGTGTAAGCCAAATTTCATTCTGAAAGTACCGTAACTTCTTTAAAACTTGGCCACACAACTGACGTGACATCTCCGGAAAGGATAGTCTCAGTAAATTAACTGTGATTTTGTAGTGAATAAGTTATTATAATAAACCCATCAAAATGGGGAGTAAGTAAATTTGTTTTTATTTTATATTCGTTAAGTTAATTTATAACCTCTACCGCAATATTTTCATTTCGTGTTTATGTTGGAGTTTTCGTTTTAATCCTACTTTTAGGGTATTGCCCATTGTGCTAACATATTTCTCTTTGTTTCTAGTTAAGTTTTTAGAGGTTATCAAGCCTTTTTGCAGTATTTTACCAGAAATTGCAAAACCAGAACGAAAGGTATGTCCTACTTTATATTCACGTTTTTAGATACTTTTACTGATATTAGTGATAAGAGACCCCAAGGAAAACGTACATTACGACTATTAAAGCATATTGTATCATATAATGCATGCATATTTTACTTTTTTCATTCATATTTACTGACCAGCTGTTCGGGTACATGTGGCATCTTTCTTGTTGCAGATCCAATTCAGGGAGAAAGTACTATGGACTGCAATAACGCTATTTATTTTCTTAGTATGTTGCCAGGTAAGAAATTCCACAAACTTACAATATTGTGTACTTACTGTGTTTATTTCCTAGATCCCACTCTTTGGCATAATGAGTTCAGATTCTGCAGACCCTTTCTATTGGATTCGTGTCATTCTCGCCTCAAATAGGGGTACGCTAATGGAACTTGGTATATCTCCTATCGTAACATCAGGTTTAATCATGCAGCTACTTGCGGGTGCTAAAATCATTGAGGTTGGCGATACTCCGAAGGACAGGGCCCTTTTCAACGGTGCACAAAAATGTAAGTCAATTATATCGTAATCTATTCAATAGACACTTTTTGATTAAGTTCTATTCCCTTTTAATTAATATTTTACTGTTATTGACTATTGATGGTTCTGAATTTTTATATCTATCTTTTATCCTTTTCCCACACTGATTATTTGTTATTTTCTTAATATGTTTGGGTGCATTTTTATTATATGTGGGCTATTTTATTTTCAATACGCTTATTTATGAAAACGCACATCATAATAGCTGCTTGGCTTTTGCAAATAACGATCTAGATCTGAAGTGAAGTGCAATCCAGGTCAGTTAAAGACGTCAACAACTTGATTTATCAGTTGTGTCAGAGAAACACTTAAGCTGCGTCTAAACTAAAATTTTTAATTAAAAAAATGGGGTTTGCAGCAAGTATTATTTATATTATAAATGTAACTAATAAATTAACAATAACAAATATTATCCCCATTATCGTAGGTAATGCAACCACTTTGCCGCTGGAACAGTCTCAAACCTCATGTTAATCCCTATATTTATCAATATATAACCTCACTTCCTTTAAACAATTTAAAGTGAGTGACAACAGTGACAAATGAGTAAAGTGAACAAGCCTTCTATACATTATTTACATAACAGAAATAGGTAATAGCCCTTGTCTCTTATAGACCATGGTCGATAATTTTTTAAACCAAAAAAAATAATAGTATGATGAAACCCAGTGGAAAAGGAAGAGAATATAAAAAAAATGAAAGGAAAAATAACTTACGGGCGATCTGCGGTCGGGAAGTGGAGGGGGTGAGTTTTTAAGGGTAAAAATAAGGGTTTATCTCGATTTCCGGCAAAACTACAAGTCCTATGGAAAAAAGTTAAATGTCAAAGTCGTAGGTAATAAAAAGATCTATAACTTTTGTATTTACACTTTTTTCGCATAACTTCAAAATTTATGTCAAAAATTCAAATAACCAAGCTTTTGGTTTTTTATTTTTCTTTTACAAAAAAAATTTTTTTAAAGAAATTTGGTGAAAACATCTTTTTATGTCCCAAACACACTGTAATTTTTTTAATTTAAAATATTAATTTTTTCACCTTATTTTGACTTAATATCGTAAAAGCACCCTAATTTTCAATCGAAAATTCTCGCGTCAAAATATCTGCCTTTTTAAAATGTCGGTGGGCTTTTTGTTTGTTGAAATCTCTACTTTCTGATGGTGTAAAAAACAATATACATTACTATGATAAAAATCTCAGAAAATGCAAAGAAACGAAAATAACTCGAAACCGAAATTTTTTTTCAATCATTATGTACTACAATATAATGATTAAAAAAAAATTCGGATTCGATTTTTTTTCGTTTCTTTGAATTTTCTGAGAACATTTACCATAGTAATGGTTCATTACTATGGGAACATTTACCATTTTTTTACACCATCAGAAAGTAGATTTCAACGAACAAAAACATAAAGCCCACCGACTTTTTGAAAAAAGCAAATATCTTGCCACGAGAATTTTCGATTGAAAATTAGGATGCTTAATCGATATTAAGTCAAAAAAAAATGAAAAAAATTATAATTTAAAATCAAAAAAATTACAGTGTGTTTGGGACATAAAAAGGTAAGTTTTCACCAAATTTCTTTAAAAAAAATTTTTTCTTGTAAAAAATAAAAAACTAAAACGGTTATTTGAATTTTTTACATAAATTTTGAGGTTATGTGAAAAAAGTGTAAATATAAAAGTTGTAGATCTTTTTATTACCTACAACTTTGTCATTTAACTTTTTTTCCATAGGGCTGGTAGTTTTGCCGGAAATCGTTTATCGATAAACCGTTTTTAACCTTAAAAACTCACCAACTCCACATCCCGACCTCAGAATGCCCGTAAAATATGTTTCCTTTCATTTTTGTTATATTTTCTTCCTTTTCTAAAATGGGTTTCATCCTACCATTATGTTTTTTTGGGTTCAAAAATTATCGACCCTGGTCTATAGAAAGAGTTTACACTGTAAGTAAATCACTACAATAAAATTTCTGCAATTTCTCATTCAATTGTTGATTTACTCATTTTTAAGTTGCTCTCAGCCTTTGAGTGATATACCATTTTTTGCAGTGTTTGGCATGGTCATCACCGTAGGGCAGGCTATCGTTTACGTCATGACAGGCATGTACGGAGACCCGGCAGAGATTGGCGCAGGCGTGTGTTTACTTATTATTATCCAGCTGTTTGTGGCCGGTTTGATCGTGCTCCTCCTTGACGAACTCCTCCAGAAAGGCTACGGTCTCGGATCTGGTATCTCCCTTTTCATCGCCACCAACATCTGCGAGACGATCATCTGGAAAGCATTCTCGCCCGCCACGGTCAACACCGGCAGAGGAACGGAGTTTGAAGGAGCCGTAATTGCATTATTCCACTTGCTGACGACGCGTCAAGACAAGATCCGTGGACTGCGCGAGGCCTTCTACCGCCAGAACCTGCCCAATCTCATGAATCTGCTAGCCACCGTGCTAGTTTTTGCTATAGTAATATACTTCCAAGGCTTCAGGGTGGATCTGCCCATTAAGAGCGCTCGGTATCGTGGACAGTACTCCAGCTACCCAATTAAGTTGTTCTATACATCAAACATACCTATTATCCTGCAGTCTGCGTTGGTTTCTAACTTGTATGTAATTTCGCAAATGCTCGCTGTTAAATTCCAAGGCAACTTTTTGATTAATCTGCTGGGAGTGTGGGCGGATGTAGGCGGTGGCGGACCGGCTAGATCGTACCCAATCGGAGGGCTGTGTTATTATCTGTCGCCACCGGAGAGTGTCGGCCATATTTTGGAAGACCCAGTTCACGCTCTCTTGTATATCGTGTTCATGTTGGGCTCATGCGCGTTCTTCTCCAAAACATGGATCGAAGTATCGGGAAGTTCGGCGAAAGACGTCGCCAAGCAGCTGAAGGAACAACAGATGGTTATGCGAGGGCACAGAGACCAGTCGCTAATCCACGAGCTCAATCGCTACATTCCCACTGCCGCTGCGTTTGGTGGCCTCTGTATCGGCGCCCTCTCGGTACTAGCCGACTTTCTCGGCGCCATCGGTTCCGGTACGGGTATCCTCCTTGCCGTTACGATCATCTACCAGTACTTCGAAATCTTCGTTAAAGAACAAAGTGAGATGGGAGGAATGGGCGCCCTTCTATTCTAGTTAAGTTACAAATGGAAATATCTCCTCTAGCTCTAGCTTGACTGATATTGTGATTTTGTTAAGGTGGATACGAACTAGTGCGACTGTCTTTTAATATTCTGTTCGTAACTTAATGCGCCGTACTATTTTGTATCTACGCGTAACGGATTTGCCACTTATATAAGTGCAATGTTTTTTCTACTAAAAACGTTTGAAACCTTAAATATATATTTTTCATTGTATATTTACATATTTGCGTTTAGGGACGTTAAGAGATATTTATACGTGTGGATGTCCATGCTCTTATTTTATTTTATACATTGTCATTCACCATCATTCAGTACGGTTGTGTATTGGTCATTAATTATTTGTTGTTAAATGTAATTTATTTTAAATACAGATAATGATTTCCCGAACTCCTGTATTTTATTTCACGCATTTTTTCAGATAATATGCCTACGGCTGCTAAAACTAAAGCTGACCCAAACAATTGCAAAATGTAATTAAGCAGGCACCGTCCGCTTCATAAACGTGTTGATTCACTCAAACTTAATTTTTTAATGCATGTTTATATAGCATATTCCAGTAGTAGCAGTGGCGTAGATATAATTTTTTTCTAGGGGGGGGCTCCGACAATTTTGCAACCTTAATCAATGGGAGTAATGATATATAAACTTTACTCAAACCATTACAAAATGTAATTAAGCAGGCACCGTCCGCTTCTAAAAGGTGTTGATTCACTCAAACTTAATTTTTTAATGCATGTTTATATAGCATATTCCAGTAGTAGCGATGGCAAAGAAAAAAAAAAGTGGATTTTGACTTTGGACGGAACCCGTTGGACAGTGGCGTAGATAGAATTTTTTCTAAGGGGGGCTCCGACAATTTTGCAACCTGAATCAATGGGAGTAATACGCACAGGATATATAAACTTTACTCAAACCATTGCAAAATGTAATTAAGCAGGCACCGTCCGCTTCATAAAGGTGTTGATTCACTCAAACTTAATTTTTTAATGTATGTTTATATAGCATATTCCAGTAGCGGTGTCAAAGAAAAAAAACGTGGATTTTGACATAGGACGGAACCCGTTGGACAGTGGCGTAGACAGAATTTTTTTCTGGGGGGGGGGCGACAATTTTGCAACCGGAAATAATGGGAGTGATACGCACATTCTATAGAAACTTTAGTTTTGGAAAGGTAATGTACAGTGTGGTCCTGAGAATTCGCAACAGGAAAAATATTTTTTTAATGTTATAAGGTAAGGTGGGAGTGCGTGTCTGGGGTAAGTGCGACTATGCCATAATTAATTACAAAAGCATAACAGGTATCGCCTTCTAATGGCTCTTGAGATAAATTATTAATAATAATACACAAATACACAATACACAAATTAGTCCCTAGTAGAGATCTGTCATTTAATTATTTGAGATGTCACCACATACGACATAACTTCCTATGGAAAATTCTCGGTTGCTAAGTTGGCGTAATTTATAATAATTTTCTGTAATCTGAAGCATTTTAAACAATCATATTGTCCTCATTTTTGGTAACATATACGTAGTTCTTCAAGTGGTAAGTGTTTTTTTTACAAATTGCCACGTCGCTCTTGCCATTAATAAAATGTGATCTGGGGTAAGTGCGACTGTAACTCAGTTGTAACTTAGGAAAAGAAGAACCTACTTATTTATTACATTGGACATAGGCTTCAGTGTTATTTTCGGTTTTGTAATACATATATGTTATATTCTATTTTTAATTTTGTTAGAATGAAAATTGAAAATAAAAAGTTTTGATGCACTCATCCCTTCATTTAGGTAAAATTTTATCCATTAGATTCACGACAAATCTGGAGATAGTATTTTGTAGATTTTGCATTGATCTATACGCTCTTGCCCCAAAACACTTTAATATCACTTTAAGTACGAAACTACAGCCAGATACACACTTACCCCGTTATACGGGGCAAGTGCGAAGTATAGCTCAAAAAAAAATATGATTCTGTTTTTTCTATACGTATTATACACTATTACACTCCCACTTCATAGATTAATGTATTGCAGTTGGAAACATATGGGATAAAAATAAAAATGTTAATGGCTTTTTACATATCAATTATAAAATTTCTGGGTGGCCCCACCTTACCTTACGTATAAAAAAAAATTATCAGTCACATTTATGGATTTTTGTCAGTTGCTGTAGATACATTATTACCTATAAGGGAGACTGGAAGAAAGGTGTAAACGTAAATAATCCAAACCTCCAGTCTGATCAATTTTTATCAGTTAAGTTTTACATATTTCAATGCGAGTATATGTATTATTCAATAAATAATTTTTTCTACAATCGCCTCAATAGTAGGCTTTTGCGCTTTCAATTCTCAACGCAAAGTACGCCATTTCCGATGATGACATAATTGTCGCTTTAAAGCGGCAATAGTGTCAATTCCCGCTCGATTCTTTATTATAAATTCCTTAGCATTCCTTCGCTTGTCAGTCAAAAATGACACATGAGAAATGTAGCTAACAAAAAAAACTTGAGAACACACTGTATTAAGCGATTGTAGAAAAAATGTTGTATGTATTACGAGCACAAACTGCCACTGCCGCTTTTGAAAGAATACAATCATTTCCCTTGCCTTTTATCCCTACGAGTCGTATGACACTTTCAAATGAGTAAATAAATCACTGTTAAGAAACAAGAACAATAAATTGATAATAGGGAACACGACTAAGATTTTAAATATTAAAATAATACTAAAAAACATAGCGTACCGTTGTAATAAAACGCGTACTTCACAAAAAAACAAGATTTCTAATTCCGCGCGATCAGTATGAAGGATTTAAACAGCGATAAAATTGACGCGGCCCGAAACGAGTTGTGACGTCACAGTCTACAATATTCTGTAGGCGTTGCTCCGGAAAGCGGCCGATTAAACTATGAAAATAAGCGGTCGAGTGCTGGGATCTCCCATAGTCGACCGAATCGGTCTTCTCGTCGTTCGTTTGTAAATTGTAGCTTGTGGCGTCACGACTTTGGACCTGTTTGAAACGGTGCGCTCGCCCGCCAGACTTTAATAATTTATAACAAATTTATTATTGGGAATGAAAGCGTCATATTTTGCATTTCTTATTTTTCAGTATGGTAGAACATTTTTATAAAATAAAAAAAATGGGAATGTTCCCTATTGATACTGACGAATCCACTACTGAGTATCAAATCTGGGTATCATAACAAATATGATTTAGAGCCACAAAAGGGCTTTTAATGTATGCTATAAGATAATTATACCTACCGATATTGCCGGCATCACAGATCATTAGATTAAATAGACTTTTTACAAGAAATCCTTTAAAAATAAAAAAATCGTACTCGGAATACGGAGTAGATTTTAAAAATAAAATAAATGGTCGATTTTAAAATGTTAACTTAACATAATTTATAAGGGGAAACAGGAAGTGATAAAATGTATTTAACGACAATTGCTGTCTATATAGGTATAAGACATTCCAAGTATCAAACAAATCGTTTGAAAAAGAAAAAAAGGGGCGGTATCATAGGTGACTGCTTTGCTCATCCATTACTGTAAACAATTTAGAATAAAAAGCTAATAAAACCGAATCAAAAATAGTAATAACCGAAAAAAAAAATCACCTTAAGAAAGAATGCGTACCTACGTCAATGGTAGGCAATATGTATCCTGATTGAAAATTTCAAAATACAGTGTATGATGGCGTGCCCAAAGTTATTTTCGCGGACCTGGAGATAAAAAAAACAATTCGGATAATATTTTATCTTCCATCATTATCGTTAAATAAATGACCTCTATACCCTTACACCATTTCTTAATGCTGTGACCGAACTAATTTTATATTAGTTTGTCAAGAAACTTTACATTACAACAGCAGTATATTTTTACAAATACAAAATGTACAAAGCCATACTCCGGGATGGAATACGTTTAAAGTTTAAGGAAGTAAACAAATTGAGGTTCCTAACCGCCAGTTCCAGACCGGAAGGACCTCTTTTCCCGCACAAAGATGAGTTTCCCAGCAGGCACATTGGCCCTAGAGATAGTGACATTATCACCATGTTAGATACCCTAGGGTTTAAGGTGAGTGCATTGTTTAATCAATATAACATGTTTTTCACAAATTATGATTTTTATAAGTAATTATTATCTATCTATTGAACTTGCATCTGCGGTTACACATTTGTTTAAAAAATATACATTTACTGTTTCGATTTCTTAATTTATTCGCAAGAGAATGTGCGTATAAGCATCCTATATATTTAAACTTATTCATTTATACAAGGTATCCGAAATTTAAATTAAATATAGTACCAAAATATAATAATAAATCAAATTTACTGATTATTTACCTGTTATTGATATTTAATAGGTATAATAGGTACCTATATCGAGGGGCTACCTGATCACAATTTCAGTCGATATATTCCATGCTACACTTTGCATCAATATTAAAGCACCAGTAAAAATTAGTCTAATTCCAAGACGTCTCTGAAAGCGACAAACTAATTTTCATGTTCTTTTTTTTAATTATAGGTTTATTCCTAGGTATCGACGCCTTGTAGAAATTTGTAGAAATGTTCACTCAACTTTTGTTCACTCAAAACGTTTGATTATATACAGGGTACAAATAAGAGTGATGATAAGATTTCCTACTACTACTCCAATATTTCATGAACAATTTATTTTTTGATTCATGTCGATATCTCTGTATTTAAATGAGATACACAGTCATAGATTAAAGAACCCCAGTTTAATGTAAACATTTTTAGAACTCAACTAGGTATAGGTCATGGAAAAATAAATAACAAATGCACAAACTGTAACAGACTGTCATTTTAAACTATCATAAAACTGTCATTTTGTCACAAACTGTAAACTGTCAGCGTCTAATGAGGGATGATTGGAATTGGAATTTTGTTTTTTTTTAGTTGTATTTTTTAGAGTAGGACCCGCCCGGACCTGGTAGGTACAGTGCCGTTCAATTGAAAGTAAACGACTCTTTTAGGTTGAAGTATCTGTCAGTTATAGGGTGATAGCATTTTATATACAGTATTTATTAAGGAAAATCTATATGGTAAGGACGTCTCTTGTAAAAAAATCCATTAAATTAACAAACTGAGAACTAAAGAAAATTACTATGAATTAATATTTGGTCTAAGCACCATTCGCGTTTATAACTTTTTGAAGCCTATTTCTCATAGACAATATTAGTGTCCTGGTGTAATCCTCGCCAATATTTTCCCAGGCATTTTCAATCGCCAACCACAGTTCTTCTACGTTCGCTGGTCGGAAATTTCTGCTATATGTGCATGTCTTTTTCCATTTGTGCCCATACATTTTCTATCGGATTTAAATCCGGCGACTTAGAGAGCCAAGGCAGAGTGTTAATATGGTTTGTATTCAGCCATTCAGTAACAACTCGTGATTTGTGAATAGAGGAATTATCCTGAAATATAAATTTAATTGAAATATGGAAAAAGGAGAGGAAATAAAAATATTTTCCTGCTGGAAACTGAAGTTCTCGGGATATAAAATGGAAACGGAAGGTAACATAACATATTCCAAAATGCGAGCGTAGCTTTGACCAGTAAGACGCTCTCTGATTCTCCAGGTAACACGCTCCTTGGCAACATATCCATGCCCACACGTTGATAGAGAAGCGACCACTACGAGCTGTAGGATTTATATAGCGCTCTTCATATCGGCAATTTCTTGGGCGGTATACACGCACAGAGCCGTCATAGCAGGATTGAAAAACTTTTTCGTCTGAAAAAATTGTGTTGTCTCAAAAGTCCTGTGGCACACCGACAAATTGGTTGGCAAAGTTTAACCTCTGCTCCTTATGCCGTGGCAACAGAGCAACTTTATTTGCAGCCGAAAAATTCTTCAGCTCAGATGCTCTGATACGTCGTCTTGCGGTTTCCACCGAAGCAGGAAAATTTGTTAAGAAGCAGGCAGTCACTGCTGTATCAAAAGGATTCTGTCGGAGGTGGTCAAGGACGAGTTCGTCTTCCTCCATAGTACTGAATTTCTGACGGCCCCCTCTATGGACGTACTCAACAGTTCCTTCTGCATTCAATTTTTGCATTGCATTGCACTTGCATTGACCATCCATTCTGCAGTAACATCACAGCTCTCATTTTTTGCGGTTCAGTTAAGCGCGGCATAATAATAATAATAATAATTATAAGGAAAACTTCAAAATATAGAATAATTATTAGTAAACCGACAAATAAAATTGACAATCAAGTTTTGATTACCTGAAAGCCTGTTTCACATTAATTAAAAAAATCGTTTACTTTCAATTGAACGGCACTGTACCTACCAAAAAAAAAGTGTAATTAAAATGACGAAAAGACAAACATATTTTATTAAATCTATAGATAGCTACCTCGGTGCAAATTCATCTTACTACATACAACGCCCTACAAATAAACTCGATTTATATTAAATAATGTTGCAGAGTTTGGATGAACTAACTGAGAAAGCAGTGCCAAAGAAAATAAGTTTGGCCAAGCAGCTGGACATTGAGGAACCGGTCAGTAAGTATCTGCTCTGCACATTATTAGAACCACAAACGTAGTCGTAGCTACATAAGAAAAAAAAAAGAAATTTTAAAAATAACCCAATAATATATTTCCTAAAAGCTCATTTTCACGAGGATAGTACTTTCCCTAATGCTGATATTTTAGTCGCACCTTGAGTATCCCTTACTTTTCAAGGGTCCCTCATCGCAAAATTATGTTCTATAGACGTTCCTTGAGTACAAGCCAGTATTAGATTAGCATTAATAGCATTACTCAAGAACTTAAGAGAGCTCATCATCTCCCTTGAGGGATGCTTGGATGACAACGCAGGCGTATTGGCATGGATCACGGATTGTAATCCGTCAATTTGACATATTATGACACGGAAAGTATCGGTGCAGTTTTTTGCATTGCATTCAGTGGCAGCACTTACTTGGTCTCTCACCAAATGGCTCAGGGCTGGTCTCAGCCAAATATCTGAGTACGCACTTGAGAAATGTTTGTAAATCTAAATACTAAATAAGTACCTCCATAAAGTAGGTACTCTCATGAGAGTTACATCGATAGTTGTTAGGTATCATGAAAGTCTGATATCTACACGTAACATAATGAAACCATAACCTAAAAGAGTTAAAAGTCGGTACATATCTTTCTGCCTCCATATCATCTGATGGCCGTATTTATAGACATTTCTGAAGTAGAACTACGAATGAACGACGTAGAACTATCGGTCGCAAACGAAAAATTAATAGGCCCAAAACTATGTAGGTACTTACTTACATTTTTGTTCACACACTTTGAGCAGCAACACTCCGACGTCGCAGTCAGGTACCTATGGGCATTCTACCAAATTTCTTTTGTTTCCGACCTTTTGCGAATAGATCCCCTTGTTTTGTACCCATTGCCGACATTGTAGTTTGGATTTCCAATTTGTTTTTAGGTGAATATGCGTTGATAAACAGAATACGAAAAATAGCAGAGCGAAATAAAATATGGAGGTCCTATATCGGAATGGGTTACCACAACTGTTGTGTTCCCCACACAATCATGAGGAACATTTTTGAAAATCCCGGCTGGACTACTCAGTATACACCGTATCAGCCAGAGGTAAGTTACTTATACAAGGTTACTTATACAGGTAAGTTACTTATACATATAATAAAACATAAAATATTCAAATACTTTCGCATTTAAATATTTTCCAAGGATATAAATACTTTCACGCGGGTTTCGGGATTAAATGAAAGCCCAATTATTAAATAGGATAATTGGGGTTTGTTCATTAAAAGCATTTATGTTACAGGTTGCCCAAGGCCGTTTGGAAGGCCTCTTGAACTACCAGACCATGGTCTCTGAGCTGACGGGTCTGGAGGTAGCAAACGCTTCTCTACTTGATGAAGGCACAGCTGCCGCAGAGGCTCTATCGTTGTGCTATCGACAGAACAAAAGGAGGAAACTCTTAGTTTCCAATTTGCTGCATCCACAGACCATCTCTGTAGTGGAAACGAGATGCCAATCGTTGGGGTTAACTGTGGAGACTAACGATGTGTTCGAAGCGGATTTCTCCAACAGGGACATAGCTGGTGTACTGTTTCAGTATCCGGATACTGAAGGGAACGTTCACGACTTCACTGCGGTAGCAGAAAATGCCCATTCACATGGTAAGTTGCGAATATTTCTTGTCACCAACAAATGCATATCATAACTAATCGCTATTTATAATCAATGAAACGGTTACCTTCAGGAACCCTAGTTTGCTGCGCCACGGACCTGTTAAGCCTTACGCTGTTGAGGCCGCCTAGCGAGTTTGGCGTAGACATCGCTGTGGGCACCTCCCAACGCTTCGGAGTTCCACTAGGATATGGAGGCCCTCACGCCGGGTTCTTCGCCTGCAATCAGTCCCTGGTAAGGCTAATGCCCGGTAGGATGATAGGCGTCACTCGTGATGCGGCGGGAAAAGACGGTTACCGGCTAGCGCTGCAGACTAGGGAGCAGCACATTAGGAGAGACAAGGCTACTAGTAACATTTGCACGGCGCAGGCGTTGCTGGCAAATATGTCTGCTATGTTTGCCGTTTACCATGGGCCCCAAGGCCTGAAGGATATAGCCACTAAAGTGCATAATCTGACATTGGTAAGTTTCTGTTCCTCCTAGAATGACAAATAATGTTTGAGTAGATTTTCAATTATTATGCCGTTTTAAAATTGGGCGATACATTTTTTTTAATGTACTGAATAAGTGGTCTGTATAGTTTTATAGTGGTCCAAAAGCCATCCTATCATCTTAGCTGACATAATGTATTTGTAGTTCAACATTTGAATATTAGACCTCCTTAAATTTGGTTGCTCCTTATTAGATTATAAAAAAAAAGATTTTTCTTCTAGTTAAGTATTTGTTCTGTGTATTTATTCATTCTGCAGCTTCACGATAATTTGGGCGCCCCCGATGGGCGCCAGTGGACAAACAAGCGCATTTTCAGCGGTCATAGTGGACTTAAACCAGTGGAGATAGTAACATTGGCGTCTCATTTGGGACTATGCAATACTTCGACCATAAATAGATAGACCCGATAAAGCGTATCCCACATACAGCATTTGTTTATATTGCAAAGGGGGCATTTGTTTATATTGTTTATATTATATTGTTTATATTTATATTTCCACTCAGCAACTGAGTGGAAACTTTTGAATATTCAAGACGTGTTGGATGTAAACAAACACGGACTACACCGGGTCTACTCTATTTATGGTCGAAGATGCAATACAATGTTATTTAAAATTTGACATTACTAGTTGACGGAGAGATTTAATTTTGCAGGTGTTACGCCATGGATTGGAGGAAGACCGCAACACTGTCACCAACCAGTACTTCTTCGACACCTTAAGGATAGAGCCTCACCTAGAAGTCGAAGAAATCAAAGCAAGAGCTGCGGCGAAGGAAATTAATCTGCGATATTACGACGACGGTTCCGTTGGGGTAGCCCTAGACGAAACCGTAACCTTCCAGGACGTAAACGACTTGTTTTACATCTTCGGCAGCTCCGAAAAGGTGGAGAACCTAGTTGACATAGCTGAGGTACGCGAGTGGTCAATCTCCAGAGGCGGGTTTAAGAGAACCTCGCCGTTTTTAACACACCCAGTATTCAACTTGCATCACTCGGAGACGCGCATAGTACGCTACATGAAAACGTTGGAGAACAAAGATGTCTCCTTGGTACACTCCATGATTCCTCTAGGTTCTTGCACGATGAAGCTGAATTCGACGACGGAAATGATGCCATGTTCGTTTAAACACTTCACGGATATCCACCCTTTTGCTCCCCTAGAGCAGAGTTTGGGGTACCACCAGCTATTCGCCGAATTAGAAAAAGATCTTTGTACCATAACGGGATATGATAAGATTAGCTTCCAGCCAAACAGTGGCGCACAGGGAGAGTATGCCGGCCTTAGGGCTATCCAATGCTACCACGAATCCCGAGGTGACGAGAACCGAGACATATGCCTGATTCCTGTAAGCGCCCACGGCACCAATCCGGCTAGTGCGCAGATGGCTGGCATGCGCGTTGAGCCTGTCAAAGTTAGATCCGATGGTACCATAGATGTGGACGACTTGAGATCAAAGGCGGAGAAGTTCAGCAGTAGGCTTTCCTGCGTTATGATAACCTACCCGTCGACTAACGGCGTGTTTGAAGAAACCGTGGCCGATATCTGCGAAATTATCCATAAGAATGGCGGCCAGGTGTACTTGGACGGTGCTAACATGAACGCACAAGTGGGGTTATGTCGGCCAGGGGACTATGGAGGGGACGTTTCGCATCTAAACCTGCATAAAACATTTTGTATACCTCATGGTGGTGGAGGGCCTGGTATGGGTCCTATCGGCGTCAAATCTCATCTAGCGCCATTCCTTCCCGGCCACCCCGTGGTTAACCCACTAGGAGCCAGCTCCACGTCGTGGAAGGGGGCTGTCAGCGCCGCGCCTTTCGGCTCCAGCGCCATCCTCCCGATTTCCTGGGCGTACATAAAGATGATGGGGCCAAGAGGTTTGAGGAAAGCCACCCAAGTAGCAATTCTGAACGCTAATTACATGTCGAAAGTGCTGGAACCTTACTATACCACGTTATTTAAAAGCTCGACTTCGGAACTGGTGGCTCATGAGTTTATTATCGACGTTCGCGAGTTTAAGAAGACGGCCAACATCGAGGCGGCCGATATTGCGAAGCGTCTCATGGACTACGGCTTCCACGCGCCGACGATGAGTTGGCCAGTTGCCGGTACACTGATGATCGAACCGACGGAATCCGAAGACAAGCACGAGCTAGACCGGTTCTGTGACGCGTTGATTTCGATTAGGCAAGAAATTAGGGACATCGAGGAAGGCAAGTTGGACGTAAGGGTGAATCCGTTAAAGATGGCGCCGCATACTCAAGGTCAGGTTGCCAGTAGCTCATGGGAGAGGCCTTATAGTCGGGAACAGGCGGCGTTCCCCGTTCACTTTGTCAAACCCGAGACTAAGATTTGGCCCACGGTGGCGAGGATCGATGATATATATGGCGATAAGCATTTGGTGTGCACCTGTCCTCCGATATTGGACGAATACAACTATTGATGCGTCTAGCGCTTACGCCAGAAATCGAAATTACGAAATCGTCTACGGCCTAAGAGGTTTGTGGAAAATTAATGGTTTACTTTTTATAATTTATGGCTGTTTAGTATACTTATATACATCTTTTCATAGATATTTACCAAAAGGAAAATATAATCCAATGTAATATTTTAAATTTATACATTCCTATATACACTCACCGGTATAAAATGGGCGCTTTTAAATTTTGGTGGTTTGATATTTTTTTTTCCATAGACCGATTTGAATGATTCTTGAATAGTAGGTGGTAGAGCTGACACTTTGACTTGCGTATGCTCGAAAATATAATAATATAATGGCATATCGAATCAAATGGCGCAAGAATTATTTTTAATAAATGTCGTTTGGTAAACTTGATTTTCTGTCATTTTGACGGATGTCTGCGAGACTCTAGGCGAGTGCAGAAAATGTTTGCTTAAACCAAATTGTTTACACATATTCATGATCTTACTAACAACGTTAAATTTTGCGTTGATGATTATCGTTCATCAAATCTCAACCCGTCACTTTGACAGCGTATGCCCGAAAACGGGTGACACATGACAAAGCGAATCGAATGGCGCAGAAATTATTTTTGACAATAATTGTCGTAAACTTGATTTTCTGTCATTTTGACGAGCGTTTTAACCTGACCCGACCTGAGGCGACAGACGGTCGGTTTTGGCGTATCCGGATAGCCCAAAGTCGAACTCAATCAGTTAAAATTTTGATTACTCTCGTTCAGTGGTTTTCGCGTCAGCTCCTCTACTATAAGCAAAGCGAAGGAAAATTATTTATTATTTATAACATCTACGAATTAAAAAAAAATTGACGTAGATCATATTATACAAGGAGGACAATGTGAATAATGGCTATTAATTGCGAGTTAAATACTATACTTTGTCCACGACAAATATTCGGGATGTTTTTCATACCGGTCACTGTATTTTATTATCTATAATATTTTAAAGCAGTTGCGAATAGCACTGGCTCGAAATAAAACAGGCTCGGAATTTTACATTTACTTATTTACGTACACGTAGGGATATTTCTAATAAAATAGATAATGATGATAAAAAAATTCTACTTAACTGATATTTTCTAATAACTATTTTTAGTTATTATCAATTTTTAATTTATTAAATGCAACCATTTTATGCGGACATATGCAAGATGCCTGAATATAGGGTGTGGTGATATATGCTTTCTACTATAAAAAATTATTATTACATTTAAAATTATTTTATATACACTGCGCAACTTATTTAACGCACAACCAATAAGTTAACTCAAATTTGACGTTATGTATTTTCGACAATTTTTGTTCGTTTTGGTCGATTTTTTTTTCAAATTGTAGGTTTTTCTCTTAGGAATATCACTGTCTTAGTTGTTTTGGTAAAACGAATGATTTTGATATTATACCAGGTGCTATAAAAATGTTGTTCTTTTCCGAAATTTCAAAACGTCCTGTGGGCTATACAAGGTATTGCCAGTTATTGCAATTATAGCCAATTTAAAGCTTCATGTTTTTTCTACATTTTCTTTTTTTATTCATTTGTTTATCTCTGTTACTTCATAAAATATCCAATTTTTGAGTTGACGTGATTTTTATTAAATTTATTAACTTTCTTTTTTGTCAAGTGCTCATTATTTATTACTCATTATACTGGTTCAATGCCTCATTTTGCGTTCTGCTTTCCTTGATATCTTATAATTTATTGAGAGATGCAAGGTGTTTTAGAAGAGAAAAGGTCTTAAAAGGACAAAAACTCAAAAAACATACCTAGAAAAATGGATTGCTTTAATCAATAAAACAACGAATAACAGGAAACAAAACAAAAGTAAATAGAGAATTAGTATCTGGTGTTTCCACCCCTTCCGCGAATGACCTCCCGACATCTTTGGTTCATACTTAAAACCAAAGTTCTGATTAGGTTCTGATCTAGGCCATTCCATAATTCGACTGGGCGTCCTTCCAATTCTTGTAAATTTTGGGGTTGTCGTCCCTCACTTCGTAACCGCCGACCGATAAAATCCCAAACATGTTCAATGGGGTTAAGGTTGGGGCTACGGGCTGGCCAGTCTATGTGATCAATTCCTACTTCTTCAAGATAATTTCTCACGATAGGACTCGTGTGGGGACGCGCATTGTCTTGCACAAGTAAAAAATTTGGTCCTATATAGGGGGCATAAGGCAAAACATGTGCTTCAAGAATGTCTGTGATGTATCTGTCAGAATTGAGATTTCCATTCACAGTTACCAAGTCCGTTCGCCCAGTCAAAGATATTCCGCCCCACACCATGACGGATCCACCTTCATATAAAGTTGTGTGCAAAAAATTGCATTGACTGTATCGCTCATCGGGTCTTTGGTAGACGCGATTACGTCTGTCACAATTATACAAACTGAACCTTGACTCATCAGTCCAAAGAATACGTTCCCAATCTGCTTCCATCCAATTAACATGCTCATTGGCAAAATTCAATCTGGCTCTTCGATGATCTACTGTTAATGCGGGTCCTCGAGCAGCAATCCTGGGTCTTAAATTTGCCTCCCTCAGTCGTCGGCGTACAGTTTGAACGCATATGAGTGGACCACCTGCGTCTTGAAGTTGTGCTCTTAAATGTGTTGCAGTTATAAATCGTTGTCTTACAGCATTTACTCTTAAAAAGCGATCCTGGATAGCAGAGGTAACACGAGATCTACCTTGACCGGCCCGTCTGGAATGTTCTCCTGTTTCCGCGTACCTTTGAATTGCTCTCGCTATAGTTGTGTGAGACACTCCCAACCTTCCAGCTATGCGGTTGTAACTCCACCCTTCACCATGTAATGTAGCTGCCTCAACACATTCATCACGAGTTATATTTCTGGTTTGGCGTTCCATTATTCACTAATTATTGCTGGACTGTCAACAAAAAACTAATGACACAGTTGTCCGTTTATTACGTGTAATCTTCGATTTCCATAGCTTGCTAGCTGTTTGAGTTGTCCGATATATGCATTTCATGTGAATAAAAGCATATGGTGTTTCAAAACGGTGTATTTCATGAAGTAACAGAGATAAACAAATGAATAAAAAAAGAAAATGTAGAAAAAACATGAGGCTTTAAATTGGCTATAATTGCAATAACTTGCAATACCTTGTATAGCCCACAGGACGTTTTGAAATTTCGGAAAAAAACATAACATTTTTATAGCACCTGGTATAATATCAAAATCATTCGTTTTACCAAAACAACTAAGACAGTGATATTCCTAAGAGAAAAACCTACAATTTGAAAAAAAAATCAACCAAAACGAACAAAAATTGTCGAAAATGCATAACGTCAAATTTGAGTTAACTTTTTGGTTGTGTGTTAAATAAGTTGCGCAGTGTATATTTTATTAGGGTTATGTGTTATTTTGTTTTTAAGTTCAATATTGTGAAAAATAAAGAAGTAAGTAACAATCGTGCTGTTTCTGTTGGGCAGGTTCATGTATTAACAACATTTGCGTGTCCCCTACTCCCTACTAGCAAAATGTGACATTTTGGTTTTGGTACCGGTCTCATCATTGATACAGAGCAGGTGGTACAGGTGGTGTCAAATTTTACATTTCTGTAGCACTGCCCCCCCCCCAAGTCGACGAGTGTTTCACCGCAGGAATAAACGTTTTTGCACCATCAAGCTTTTTTTGTTTTTGTTTACTCGCCGTATTTGTTTCGACGACAGCACGATGCGCTTACTGGTGGCAAAGGCTAACAAAATGGTAAGTAACACCTTTGATTATGTATATATAATCAAAGGTAACACGTACCGCGGGATTCGAACGCGCAACCCTCGGTAGCCGAGGCATACGCGTTACCACTGGGCCAGTGATGTAAAATTACGGTAATTGATTTTTTTGGCAATTTACCAATATTTTTTACCGAAATATATTCTCTGGTAATTATTTTTTTTGGTAAATTACCAGGTAATACAATTATTTTTTGCAAATAAATAGGCAATTTTTTAAATTTTTGTAATATTTTGTAATAAATTTTAATAAATAGGCAAAAACTTTTTTTAAATTATCAGGTAATTTTTTTTGTAATTTTTTAAGAAAATTAACATAATAAATGTGTGTTTACTCTACAAAATTCAGGAATTAGTGCTTAATACACTCCCCGGCACAAAATTCCGTCACCCTAAAATTTTGCCCAATTTTGATGTTTTATAACTTTTTTATTTTTCATAAATTTTTTACCAGTCTGTAGATCAGTTCATTGTGTGTCTTTTTAATTATTGTAATAAGTCATATTTTTCCTCCAGGCAATATTATACAGGGGTAAATCAAAGTGTTGTTTTTTGTCGTAAACTCAAAACACCCTGTGGAAAAATTGAGGCGAATAATTTTGTTTACAAACTGTTTGCTGCCATCTTAGACGTATTGTAAACATTTTGTTTTTTGATTCATCCCATTATCTCATTTCTTCTGCGAGCAGCAAAATTTTAAATGAAACGCTGTTAATTTTATCATTTTTAATTAAAAAACATCGACGTTGGCTAAATACGCGGTTATTGTGACAGAATATTTGACAGTACAGTTAATTTAGTGTGTTGTCATCATGGTAACTACAGCAGACGTAGGTAGAATTGTTGCCTTAATAGAGGATGGCCGCAATAAGAGTTATGTCTCCCGTACTCTGGGAATTGCGCGGTCTACAGTTTGTGATGTTTGGAATAGGTATCTACAGACGGGAAACTTTATTAGGCGGCAAGGCTCTGGCAGAAGGAGAATGACCACTCAAACTGATGATCACTTTGTCATTATGAGTTCTTTAAGAGATCGAAGAGCTACTGCTGTGTATCTAAAAAATGACTTGCAAATGGTACGTCGAGTAAGTGTAAGTGAAAGAACGATACGTAGAAGATTGTTAGAAGCAGGATTGCATTCACGAAGGCCAGCAGTATGTCCAAAATTGCTTCCTCGGCATCGACAACACCGACTGAGATTTGCAAGAGCGCATGCTGACTGGACTGTAGAACAGTGGGGAAACGTACTATTCACAGATGAATCCAGGGTTTGTTTAAGGTCGCCGGATGGTCGTGAACGGGTATACAGACGTAGAAATGAAAGATATGCAGACTGCACCATATCTGAGCGACTGCAATATTACGGTGGTTCAGTCATGGTTTGGGCGGGTATTTCTACCGATGCACGTACTGACCTTGTATTTGTTGAAAATGGAGCACTAACCGCCCACCGTTACATTGAGGAAATCCTCCAAGAAATTGTTGTTCCATTTGCTCCTTTCATTGGGAACCAATTTACATTAATGCATGATAATGCTAGACCTCACGTTGCACGGGTAGTGAGCGAATATCTGGATGAGGTTGGACTTCCAAGATTGGACTGGCCCGCATGTAGCCCGGATCTCAACCCAATCGAACATCTTTGGGATGTTCTTAAAAGAGCACTCCGTCGCCGTCCTGTGCAACCACTAACCTTGCAAGACTTACGGCTGGCGCTGACAGAAGAATATCAGGCTATTCCTCAAGACAGAATAAGTAATCTTATTAATTCGATGCCACGAAGAATGCAAGCTGTCATTGCTGCGAGAGGAGGATATACACGTTATTAAAATTTGTCTTTGTTAATTAATTTTGTGATATACCTAGTGGATGTTTTTGTTAATAAAAATAAGCTTGAAATCAGCGTTTCATTTAAAATTTTGCTGCTCGCAGAAGAAATGAGATAATGGGATGAATCAAAAAACAAAATGTTTACAATACGTCTAAGATGGCAGCAAACAGTTTGTAAACAAAATTATTCGCCTCAATATTTCCACAGGGTGTTTTGAGTTTACGACAAAAAACAACACTTTGATTTACCCCTGTATAATATTGCCTGGACGAAAAATATGACTTATTACAATAATTAAAAAGACACACAATGAACTGATCTACAGACTGGTAAAAAATTTATGAAAATCAGATGAAAAATAAAAAAGTTATAAAACATCAAAATTGGGCAAAATTTTAGGGTGACGGAATTTTGTGCCGGGGAGTGTATATAATTGATACTTAAAAAAGAGTATACATATTACGATTTTAAAATATAAAATAAAAAATGAACAAAATGTGCTTTTATTAATTTCTATGCACTTTAAACAAAAAACAAAAATGAAAGAAAATACAGAACATGGTAAATGATAACTGAAAAACTGAAAAACGAAACATAAAAAATTAAAAATGTGAAATTAATTAAGATAATAAAATCATTCTGATTGTAGTACTTCTACAAATGCATCTGAATCCGAATCATCTGAATGATTCATCTAATGACAGTGATGACTCTCTCTCTCCCATTAGATTTTATTTTGAAAAAGGTTCAAATTGGTCTGTATATAACCCAGTTTTCCAAGCTATGTTATCGATTTTACATAAATGACCGGTAATTACGACCCCTAATTTACCGGTAATTTATGACGTAATTTATGGTAATAAAAAAATGCTAAATTACCGTAAATTACGGTAAACAATTTCGAGGTCAATTACGATTTTACATCACTGCACTGGGCTGGTAGTAAACGCTGGATCAGGGCCGGACCTACGGCGAAGCAACCGGGGCCCCCACATATTGAAATCTTCTAAACCTTAGATTGAAAAATTTTATAACAATATTTTTTCATTTTGAAGAAATTAATGATTTATGATGATTCTATATAAAGTGTATATTCAGTAATGGAATCTAAAATACATATAATATTTTTCACACGGTTCCCTAACTGACTTAGTTCTTAACTCCCACGAAAAACTCTTCTAGGTCTACTTAGTTCTTTTTTTAACAATACAATTATGATATTTCTGAGATTCTTTCCATATCAATTAATTAGTAGCTTCGTGCGTTTTACGTACGTATTATTCTAATATTATCTTCTGGAGTACGGTTTTGCTATTTGCCTGAGTTTGATTATTTGTTAAGTATGGAATTTACTAATAGTTAAAAAAATAGAAACCATAAATTAAGTGACACTCTGACACCTCGAACTGCAAATTGACTCAAGGAATAATTTATTCTTTCTGTCGAACCTTTAAGAGTCCGTGATTTGTTTATATGTGCCGCCTTTTATTTTACAATAAGGTCAATATGATTTTAGATATTTTACTTGGGCGACACATGTGTTAACTTTCTGAAAGGAGAATAGCACAATATCGTACTTTACACTCCCTATAGAGAGGACACAAGACAAGATACATGACCCACTTAATTCTTAAACAATAAACAATCTAACAAACACATTTTGGGTCTATATTATACTTCCCGACATAATTACAGGCCTGGACTTTACCATTTTGTTACAATACTCTTACTGTATTTTCTCTATGGCTTTAGTCTTCTGAATAAACTCAATAGTGTTCACACGGTCCTCGTACGGTGAAAGGTAAAAATTAAATCGTGGTGCGTGATCGATCGTCAATTACTTTTTGGCAGTGTCGAAAGTATTTTAGTTGATCTTGCACCGTGCCTTACCCGATTGTGTAGTGTGACGCTGTCTTTCTCTTTCTGATTCGGTGCCTAGTTTTATCTCGAGCGCCTCTGTCTGTTAATAGTACAGAGATACCACCTTTCCTTACATGCGGCTCTGTAAGGGCCTTGAATGAAGGCCCTTGAATGAAGCTGAGTGAAGGCGGAGCGGAACTCCAGGGGTCACGTGTTCCACAGATAGGCCTTTGATTACCCTAGCTTAAAGAATACGCAGATGAACGGTTACAACAGGTTTATTTTCAATCTAGATCCAACAAGTTTACATGCAGATCAGATGCTGGTGATCAGCGTCAGCAAACATGAGTGGTGCGTACAATGGGATGCAAGCTCTAATTTTGGAGAAAAATAAATTGTCCGTGTTTTTTTCCTTGTTGTGGCTATTCTTTGAACTTAGTTGGAGAAGCTGCAGCTAATTCTTGCGCTGTTCACTTCTTCGATTTCGCCCAAAACTTATACGTATTTTTCACTGCAACTACCGAGCGATTTGCAATTTTGGTCAAAAAATTATTGGGGAATAATACAACATTTTACATTCCCAAGATATTGAGTAAATCGCGTTGGTCTTTTCGTACTGATGCAACAAAAGCTATTGTGCATGGTTACGAGAAAATTAAAGAAGCTGTCATATCTCATGACCAAGAACAGAAAGACGTCGGCAAAATTGAGGCCGCTAGATTTTTAAACAAGATGGGAAGTTCGAAACAAGTTGTTGCAAGATCCAAAAATGGTTCTTTCTTCTGCAGTAGAAGCGCTGTAATCGCTCGGATCATTCATCGAGTCCAAAAGAGAAGAGTTTGACGAGTACGAAGAAGCAGCGTGGAAAATATCAAGTACATATGAATATAAGGAAACACTACCGAGATCGAGAAAAGTTAGGCTCAATCCGTTAGATTATGCGCAATCCTCAGATTCCCAGTTGTCACCGAACGATAAAGTTTCGAGTAGAAAGTTTTATTCTTTTATTATTTTCAAAAATGACAAAAAAAAATGTATCCTAATAGTGGAAAGTTTTTCAAACGCAAAAATAAAATTATCAATAGATATTTATTAATTGAAATTGCCCCTTTTTTCCATGCCACGGGGCCCCCACACTCCTGTGTCCAGCCCTGCGTTTGAGGAACTAATTATATATTTGGATCCGGTTTTCATATGTGGAAATTCACGTTTTATTTAAATTTGAAATTCATTACAGACGATAGACGTGTATAAAACGCTCAACTATGATCTTTTACCTTGTTGAACAATGCAAAATTATACGCCTTTATCATTTTGTTTAAATACAATTTATGAATAACGCGACAATTACGATAAGAGCACGTTTTGAATACGCAAACCAATATGGCAGTAACTTGCCGCCAGGCGCCGCCACTAGTCGATCTACGCATAGCCTTATAAGTAACATTTCAACATTTGAGTGAGTAAAGTTGCATACTATTATAGCTAATTTTAAAGGCTGTCCGGCATCGCAAAAATATATTTTCGAAGGTGGCTGTATATCGTCGCCCCAGAACCAGACCACAGAACATGTCCATTTTTTAAAATTTTACAGGAGACGATTTTTAAAGTTTGAAAGCTAAGATATCATAATAGTAAATGTATTGTGGTATAATTTTATTTGTGTTGGTAACTATATGCTATGTACTTTTAAACAAATGCAGTTTGCAATAAATAGTGACAACGAATTTTGAGAAAAAAAAATATGCAAAAAAGTATATTTGGACATAGAATAATTTGGACTAATAATTGCGTTAGTGATTTCTTATGCAATGTATTCTATCCATATCTGTATTAAAGAAAATTAATAAAAACAATGCAAGTTTAGTGGTATAATGTTTATAATAATAAAAAACAACTTAAACTTATTAGAATTATTGAAAAATAGTTGAATATTTTATTTCAAATAACAAACTAAAATAAACATTTTGACATCAAACTCAGAACGTCTAAAAATCTTTAATGATACATTTCCAGAATTGTAAATCCACTGCTGAAAAATGATTCGCTAAGGATCTGATATGTGAAATTTTGTCTTGCGAAAGAGGTTGAGGGGGAGGCTGAACCATGGGATCTTGAATCTCCTGCAGAAACGCCTTGGAAACATTTTGCCTGTCACTACCTTTTAAGAATGCCACTCGGTGCAAATCCACTTCGCTAAACTTCAGTTTATATTTTAAGATGTTCAAGTTATTTTCATAAGAAAGCTGGACAACATCTTTATATGGGACTTTAGAGAGAGTCATACTCCTTGCTAAAATTTTAAAATCCAAAAAATTTTGTTTTTGCATTTGAATTAGTGTATAAGGCTTCTTAGAGCTTGCATTCTTAATAGCTTTAAAAATGGCGAGTGGACTATGCAATTCCAGTTTGTTCAAATGCCGGTCCAAAACACTATGCATGGCATCAACTTCTTGGACACAGCTGTGGCCAGGCACTTGAAATTTCTGCGTAATAGATTTCACTGTCGGGTGTTCTTTAAGAAAATACAATAAAGTTGCAGACATGTGAGAATTTTTATTTTGTGGCACACATCTGACCACAAAATTATTGTTTTAAGGTTAGGCCTTTCTTCCAAAAGTTTTTTAAGTAACAGATACAATGCACTCGCAATGTCTATACCTTTTCTTCCGCCAAGTAATTCATGCCATAATCCACAATATCCTTTCTTTTGTGCTACATCACATGCTGTTAAATTGTACACAGCAAATTTCTTTTTGTAATACGCTTTAGAAATTTGTGTCTGAGGGCAAGTTAACACGCTCTGCATATCGAAGCAAATGAGGGCTGAAGATTCATCTTCTTTACAGGTATTCACATCTTTTAACTTCTCCTCTCGGGCCGACAGCTTGGCTTCTATGTGCATCCTGTATTTTTCCTCTAGCTGATCAGTAATTAAAGCATTTTCTTGCTTTTTTTAATCGTACTCAGAACATTTGTCACACAGATCTTTTTTTGGTTTATGGAAGCCAATATTATATTCTTCACTAAAAATATGGGAATACAACCATTTTTTTTCTGGAATCAAGTTGTTCTCTCTACAGTACTGTACATACAGATCATACATTTTACTTAAAGATAATGTTCTTTCCAAATATTTCCTTGAGGAACTACTCCTGCAATAATGAGCAGGAACGCAGGGAAACATGTCTATATGATCTCTTATTGTTTGTCTCTTCTTATCCTTAATTCGTAAGCTAGTTTTTGAGCCCCTATGATCTTTACTCGGCGTTGTTGTAATACCTGCACGTTTATGAGTATAGAAATAGGATATTCTGATTTGGCTTATAGCCAAAACGCCTAAATAAAAAGCCTTACACACGCGTATTTTTTTATCGTTTTTTATAAAATAATATTTAAACGAATACGTTTTTGTTTTTTTGCGCTCTTCATGTCGATTTCTTTTCTTATCTACTAAACATCTTTCAGTTGTTTTGTGATAAAAAAAACTTTTTTCGCTGTCAGTATTGTTCCAAAATTCTTTGTGAATTAACGATACATCGTCTTCACTAAAATGGTCCAGGCATTTGAAACGACAATTTACACAGTTTCTTTTAGGATTTTTTTTGGGAACAGTGCCACCCTTGCAGCTCTTATATTCCTGACCTGATTGACGCAGTCTTTTTCTTATATTTTTTTTCCATTTCCTAGAATCTCGTTTCCGTTTTCTTGTATTTTTATCATCAGACACTCTAGTAGTGCTGAAAATTAATATACGTTTTAATATTATGTACCTAACATTAAAAGTATTAAAAATACCTGGCCGCCTGAATATCTAAATTTGCCGGACTATTGGAATGATTCAAATTTACTGGACTAATTGTATCACGTCCATCTACGGGGGCATTTATGCTTCTTTGATTTTGATCGACATGTTCATTCTCCTTATCTAAGTTTATTTCAATATTTCTACATTCCAAATCGGATAAACTTTCATCAGTATCGTATCGACTAAATCGATTAAAATAGAAAACTTACCCTAACCTCAAAAGAAAAGTAAAGTAATAACTTACGGAGTTTCCCTTCCACGTATTGACGGCTGATATTCTGACCCAGAGTCTTGGTACGGCTCAGAAAGTTCTTCGTCACTCATATTAAACTATATTTCCGCAAAAGCAAAAATCAGCACTTAATTACAATCAAAACAAACAAGCACTAAACATCACTGCACAATAATAATAGTTTGGAGCCAACTTATTCTATGTCCACACGTGACGCGATTTCATTCATTCTTATTGGGCGAGGTCAGATAGTATATTTTGGTCCGGATTTTAATCAAGTTGAATGGACATAGAATAAAACGAACACGGCGTATCGCGATAAATATATGGGATAGACTCACTTGGAATATATTGGCATAAAGAGCTTTAAACATAGGCTATTTTGGAATTAAAACCTTAATATTAAAAAAAAATGGACATGGAATAGTCTGGTTCTGGGGCGACGAAATGTAACTTTTTGTAAATATTTTGTAAATATTCTCTATCTTTAACTGTAACTTTCTGGTTACCAATTTTGTGATACCTGTAAAATCAACCACATATTACAGTGTGTTCAACGTGTGCGGTCTACTAATTACTTTGATTATGCTTTTAGCTTCACTTTCAACATTTATTTTTAGGTTAGGTTCGTAACCAAAGAAGTTAGCTATATTTTCTGCATGGATTAAGAGTACGTATTTTTGTGAAAGGAAAGAGTATTAAATAAACAATATATAAGTTTATTCAACCAACATTATATTTTCAAATAACAATTTTAAGGAAATATATTATTATTTGCTACAAAATATTTTTAGAACGAACGGACCTGGCACAGCTCAAAATATTATCGACAAGGGTATTTATTATTACGTAATACTTTGATTACAGATACCTACCTTATAGGAATTTTTACTTCATATTCACCTCGATGCAGCCAGAATCCTTTAACAATATTCTAAGTGTCTATTAGTTTGCATCGCTCTCAAATGTATGACATCCTATCTTCATCTGTAATATTTGTACCATTGTATCAATATAAACAGTTTCTTTTCAGTATTTTATTTGTTGCCAAAATGCCATCATTAAAGTTTTTATTTATTTAAACTATTAGATCTGTTTATTTCATCTATCTTGAATAGATCAGTCTTTGGCTACGTATAAAATGATAGCGATATAATTCCTTTAATATCTGGTTGCGATACAATACAGCACTTGTGGACACCAACGCCAAAACTTATATGCTATCAAGCTAACTAGATCATAGACTGGTATAAAACTTGTAATAACAAGTAAATGGTTTTCTAAAGTAGAACTGGTAATTACTTAAGCATTTTGCACATGCCAAACATCCAGTAATTTTGACATAACAACTTTCCCGACCACTTGAACCGGTTACAGTCTGAGATCTAGTAAGCCGCCATATCAATACATGTTTCTAAAAGTTCCTAAAAGATTATTGGATAACAATTGAATATTGCAGTCTTAAAAAGTAGAAAGCACGATTCACTTAATAGAAACTTAACAACTTGTCACTTCTTATACAGCCCTAGTTTGAGGGGAACCTCCTTATTTTGCCGGGAACTTAATGGTACTGGAAATGGGTTAAAGGCCTTACTGGGTGACTTTAGGGGGGACCTGGACGTCAAGTCCTTCCACCCACATACATCTAGCGTGATGGGCTTTCTGCTGGGTTCATCGGGGGATTTATCATCTGACTTTGTGTTGTATTCATCAGAGGTTTCCTGTGGACTTGAGAATGATAAGGTAGATTCTTTGGGTTGCTCAACTGAAGGGGACCTGGAAGTCAAGTCTCTCCACCTACATTCATCTAGCGTGATGGGCTTTCTGCTGGGTTCATCAGGGGATTTATCCTCTGGCTTTGCATTGTATTCATCTGAGGCTTCTTCTGGACATGGGCATGAGAAAGTAGATTCTCTGGGATGTTCAACTAAAGAGGTGGGCGAATAGGAAGTAGTTTCTCTGGATGGTGTATAACTGGAACGGTACTGGATTTTGGGACTTTCCTCACTAGACTTGTACCCGCTCGAGTCTGTTAATGATGCCTTGGGCGATTTTATTGGGGAAATATTAGTTTCAGGTGTGAAGCCTTCTAGAAAACTCACTGCGGAATCCGACGCGTCAGTTTTGGTTGCAGAAAAATGGCTGAGTGTGATTGGGTTTGTTGGGGTTACGTCTTCAGTTGGTGTTGTTTCTATAGTTTGAGTGGTAGCTGCATTTCCAGCGTCTTGATTGGGAAAATAGCGTGCAAAACTCTCTAGGTAGGATATTGTACTATTTGGTACCGGACTAGTATATTCAGCATTAAATTGCTCTGAGCATTCACCGTAATCCGTAGTTACTAAGTCAATAGGTTGCGTTATATCACTACTATATTTGCACATGTCAAAAAAGTCCGTTCCAGCAGAAAAACTAGTACTGACATCACCGTTGGGCGTCTGCATGAGTTCCTTGGTTATGTTTTCTTCTTGACTAGCCGACTGCTTGATAGGAGGTATGTTGAGGATTAAAGCATTGTACCTCTCATCTAAACTCTTACTCTTTTCTAATATACTAGTATATTTAGACCCGTATATTGGGGAATTTACTTCGTCCTCGGTATGCTGTATCTCTAGAGGATGGCTCTCATGCTTTTCGGTTATACCAGAATTATGCGTCGCACTTTCATTTAACAAAGGAAGATCTTGACAAGACGTTGGAGATAAAGCCTGCGTATCGTCCAAGTCTGTAAGTAAGTCCAAAGGATGAACGAGAGGGGGAGACGGCGACATTCGCGATTGGCATTGTAGTATCCTATGCAGGATCAGTGAATTCTCTTGGATTATCTGCAACGCTCTGGTGCTGTTCCTCCGAGCGTAGCTGAGCCTCTCCTCTGACTCCTCATCCGGACTGTCTTCTTTAAGGCATCTCACCCGGTCCGCCAAAAATCGCTCGAAATCGAAGGTCTCGTCATCAGATTCCGAATATGCGGCTTTAGCGTTATATGCCGGTGTATCAAAAGTATCACTAGGTTCACCTATCTCTTGGTTTTCAGTCGCGGAATTTTGGCTAGGAGCGGGGTCTACGTCTACGGTTTCAGCACTAGGTTCAACACTTGTATTGTCATTTTTCATAAGAATATTATCACTATCAGAGGGCAGATTGTCAAATTGACTTTTCCTAGGTTCCTCTTCATTGGAGGAGTCCTCCGATTCGTCATCACAAAGTTCTGTGTCACTGGAACTGGAGCTAGATGATGGCTTGGGGGCATCCTTCCAGTATAGGGTACTGGGTATTTGGCGGAGAGGGGGGATCGCGCCCTTAGGGGGCCCCAGGCGTTTGGCAGGCAGCAGCGCGCTCTTTCCCAACAATAGGTGGTTTATGGTAACCGGTGCTGTGGACGGGGGATGCCTGGAAATGGCAGCGCTGAAAATTATATGAGCCTGACGTTGCCTTTGCTTCAGCTTGGAGTATTGCTTCTTCAGCGCACTAATGTCCAACGCTATGCTCTGTCTTGAGTACAGCTTCAGCTGCTTCTCCACCGCAGCCTGAGGTAGAGACGTCCCCCAGGGGTTGATGTTGTACAAATAGTGATCCCGCAGCGTCTTCAGTTCCGTCAACGGTCCAATGGCGACGACTGCTTTAATGAGGGAGTTGCCATCCACCAAGCCAAACTCCAGAAGCTCCCTTGTGAGTACGCCCATAATACAGTAGAACTCATCGGCGCTTCTTACACTTAGAATCCGCTCGGCGAGGACCTGCCAGATAGCTAGTGCTGTTCGAAGAAGGATCTCGTTGCCTTCGAGGAGGATCAGATCCCACACGCGGAGTACCGTCGGCTGAGGCAGGCAATTGCAGAATAGAGTTAGAAACCTAAAACGAAAATAGCAGTTTTAGTAGTTGCATAAAACGTTACGTCAGCTTAATATCATTTGTTTATGGAAATATGCTAAGAGCTTTGGGGGGTTGTTTGTCAACATTGTTGGCCTATAAACACATACCACTGCATAGTGAACACATTCGTCAGCGGCGGCTCGTAGCTGCGACTCCCATCCTTGGCAGCATTCTGTAGCGTGTCCAGATGTTTGGATAAGCGCGGCAATCGGCTTCTTAAAAGCTCTCTAAACACCGCCATGTCCACAGATAGTCCCCTTAGACTATCAGCGAAGTAGGAATCGGGCAACACACCCTCGATCAGATATATCATCAGTTTTAGGGCATCGCTCTCGCATTTATCTGTCACTTGGAGTATCAGGGCCGCCAGCATGTTGAAGCCCTGGCAGTAACCTGAAAAACGAAGATAAAAGTGTGTTGATGGATAGCTTAAAATTGACCCCAAAGTTTGGCCACACACATTAATGTTGTGTGTATTTGCTAAGGCCATACAGAGTTTGCGTGCAGTTTTATGCACATTTCAGCGAGCTAATCCTACCACATAGGTATTGGATGGTGGATGATGGATGGTGGATGTTGGTGGATGATCTCCATGTCTTTCAGCGACATCACCGAATTGTTCATATCGATGCTACAATCGCGAAATCAGGCTCCGAGAAAATGAGAAAATCTTTGAAAATTGAATCATTTTATCTTTACAATTTGATGCAATTAACGTAACAAATTTGAGGCGGTGCGCGGTTACTTTTGTCTTATAGTACAGTGTCCAGTCGTTTTTATAATCTTGTAGTCCAATATTTTTCGATGGATCGATATTTTTTGAGTTATTCGAGATTGAAAATTTAGATTTTTCGTGTTAAATATGCAGTGTTTTGGTGGTTGTGGAAACTACTTCGAGTATTATCATTACATCAAAGGGCTGGAACACTATCCAGTTTTAATAAAGACACGTAAAAAATGACATAGTACAAAAATGTAGTTTTTTAAGGTGGATCTTAACGAATATGTGACAGCGTACATTCAATGTTATTGGTCAGTCAATTTAACCTTGTGTCATGTTGCCAGTTTAGAAAATTTTCACAAGGTACACAGATTTACTCTAAGAAATGAAATTGATTTTATGCCTTTCGCATTGGTCATTCGATTCTTATGTTTAATAACAGACACTGATATTAATTTGTGCTAAATCTGGAAAAGTGCTGGAAAAGTGAGATTAATTCTTGTTTTCATTACCTGTTCCAAATACTTAGTTGTTTTGTTACTTGTATTTAATTTTAGACCTAGCAACGTTGCCTAGGTTTTGAAGTAGCTCTGTCGTTATATTTGTGTGGCGTCTGTTAAAAACTGTAGCTATTTGTGAGAACTGTTCGAATTAAATTTAGTAAATTTAGTGGTTTAATAACCCTTGATAATAAAGGTGAAAACGTGCGAGTCTTGCAAAAAGCCGTTTAAAAAGGGATCTCAGCGATCATTTAGGAGAAATCTTAAAATCATTTAGGAGAAATTAGGATACTTGGATCAAGCATTCACATACATTTGAATAGGTCATTATTCCTCTATCTTTTTTATGCTGTAGGGATTTGGGCATGTTCAAATGTATATGATCTTGTAGCCTTGAAATTATCTGTAAAATGGTTTTTGAACGGACGTTGTAGCTTGAGAATCAAGGCAGTTATGGTAAAAAAAACAATCGTATTTTTTTGGAGCATAATTTTTTTCCATTCCACATAATTTGGGAGGTTCATAGATGATTAGTGATAGTAGCATTGATATACTCGTATAGTTTCAAAATAAATGTAATTTTTATATATTTTTACAATATTTTCGTTTATTTTTTTAAATTAATTTAAACAGGGGATGATTGAGGATTGAAAATTTGGAATACATCGTAAATCATGTTCGAAAACATGAAATAAGCGGTATTCTACATAATTAAATAAGATGTGAGTAGGTATGGGGTCGGTTGAGACGGGAGATTCCTCCCAAAATGGCCCCCATTTTTTTGGGGCTCACATAGTACAGTTGGGGATGCGAGTCCTATTTCGATACAGACTCCATCATCTATATTTTGAGAGAGGGAGATGAGATGCTCCTACAGGAGAATTTTTGGGGCGATATGACCGACGAACTTGAAGGTTATGGCCCTGGCGCCTATATCACGGAGTTTGTGTCAGGGGGGCCTAAAAACTACACATACAAAGTATTGCTACAAACTCTCTACAAACAACCAGCAGGAAGAAATTGTATGTACAGTTAAAGGGATCTCTCTTAATTATTCTGCTTCGCAGATCGTCAATTTTGACTCCATACAGGAAATGGTTCTAACACCTTCAGACCCTTTTTGAAGCTACTTGAGGTTGTCACGAGGTCAGAGATAAAAATGTATAAACCTAATTCAACCAAAAAGCATTCAACCAGTTCGCTGACGACCACAGCTTACCGTTTTAAAAGGATCAAAATGTGTTAGAACCTCTATCTTTATAATTATTATATATATTGTTATCTTATAATATATATATATATATATATATATATATATATATATATATATATATATATATATATATATATATATATATATATATATATATATATATATATATATATATATATATATATATATATATATATATATATATATATATATATATATATATATATATATATATATATATATATATATATATATATATATATATATATATATATATATATATATATATATATATATATATATATATATATATATATATATATATATATATATATATATATATATATATATATATATATATATATATATATATATATATATATATATATATATATATATATATATATATATATATATATATATATATATATATATATATATATATATATATATATATATATATATATATATATATATATATATATATATATATATATATATATATATATATATATATATATATATATATATATATATATATATATATATATATATATATATATATATATATATATATATATATATATATATATATATATATATATATATATATATATATATATATATATATATATATATATATATATATATATATATATATATATATATATATATATATATATATATATATATATATATATATATATATATATATATATATATATATATATATATATATATATATATATATATATATATATATATATATATATATATATATATATATATATATATATATATATATATATATATATATATATATATATATATATATATATATATATATATATATATATATATATATATATATATATATATATATATATATATATATATATATATATATATATATATATATATATATATATATATATATATATATATATATATATATATATATATATATATATATATATATATATATATATATATATATATATATATATATATCAGCACTATTCAGCACTATTCAGCAATATACCTATTGAAGACTGATCGTGCCGTATACTTTATATATAGTTTTACTGTTAACATTCCAATAAAGAATTTCGTCTACTTTGACTATTATTACCTGTACTTATTTAACTGCCCAATTTCAGTGCACCGTTATTGGTAACACTAGTGTAACTAAGCTACAAAATCTTAAAAATATTTCTACAAAAACATAGAGTCAACATAGGACTATGGTGGTCCCAAAATGATGGGGGGCGAGGCCATTATGGGCGCGAGCCCCTATGTGGGCCGCATTTTGAAGGGCGGAGCTCCCCGTATTTCCAGAAAAGTGTTCGATTTTGTTTTGTATTTAAACATTTTTGATGTGTTAATAATGTTTCTGAACTACTGAATTAGTTACCAGATATACCACACGGTAGATATAATGTATACCATAGTATTATTAATAATAACATTGTTCCGCCTGACGACGCAACGTTGTTATCACAAAACCTTTTCCGAAGCAGATCTGTATTATTTTACCATTATTGTTTTACCATTAAGCGATTTCTTGTCATAACATAGAACGCCTACGATAAATATTAAAATATTCAAGGGTATCAGGGCATCTACCGCAGACAAGTCACCCCTATTGGCAAAAAAGGATTGAGTGTCAGTCAATCCCAGCACAAAAGGGACAAGGAATCGATATCCATATTATGGTACATATTTTCACGTTATATTTTGTGTTATTTGTGAGTGCAAAAAACATCCTCGCAACTCTGAACATTAAGTAAGATAAAAAGGTGCTTTAAATAATCATTAGGGCTGCTTCCACCGCAGATAAGGGAGGAACATTAATTATAATTATGTAAATATACCCAGTAGGAGAGCAGGCGCAGCCAATGAAAAAAATAACACGCGAAACATAAGAAACTTTTAGGGGTAATAGGAATGCTTTCTCCATATATTTACCATTTTTTTCTGTAAAAATCTCATAGATGCATCTTGTATAACTGCCGAGTAGCCAGAACATTGAACATTGGGGAGCAAATTATAAAAATGAAACGTCCCTTTTATTAGACATCGATGTTTGTATATGTGTATGTAAGTATACGTGTAAGTGTGTGTATGTAAGTGTGTGTATGTAAGTGTGTGTGTATGTATGTATGTGCGCGCGCGTGCCTTATTACGCGTACATTAAAAAATCACAAAATGGTCTATATAATATATTTGAACACGCCCAATACCCATCTCATAATAATAATAACAGAACACACATACCTACATGTAAATGCACGTGTATAATAATTATAGAATAATAAATATGAGTAGGTATAATAAATATGAGGTGTACATATCTATCTCAGGTATACGACAGATTCATGGTATTGGAAAGATGAGAGACCCGTTTTTACTACATTGTATTATACATAGTTTATACCTACACATACCTATAATAATAAGTATATGTAAAAAAAATTGTATATAAATAACGGAGGAGAACATAGTCTAAGAAGATCTTATGGATGAGAACTACTTTGTAAGGCTGATTCAAGTTTTTGGTACAACAGCTATCAGTTTTTGTAAGAACACGTTTGGTCTTAGTGATCTCATCTCGTGCTTCAGTCTTTGTTTGACTTTCTATCGTAAACGTCATTTTATTATCGATCACTATACTTAAAATATTCCAAGTATTATTAAGTAACGTTGCTCTTTTTAAAAAATTATAAAAAAATTATCAATAATGGAAGCAGATTTACAGATTTGCATATTGTGTCCTGATGAACCGCAGCCAATATTTGAAGATCGTTGTACAGTAAAGCAAGAGGGTTTGATGTAGTATAAAAAGGATGATTACCACGTGATCATATATGCAAATACCTATATTTTGACTGCAAGCAGATGTCAATCGGATGAATAGGACATGAGATATCTCAATTTGAAAATTATCTAAAAAATGACTTAAACTCGAATTTCTCGGAAACTATTTAATATTTTAACTTGAATTGGGGGGAGGGCAATTTTGAGGGCATAAAACCTACCTTCAGTCCGAATTTCAGCTAAATCAGTTGAAAACTGCCTGAGTTAGCCGTCACGCAAGTTCCCATGCATTTTTGTATACATATATATCTATTGCGAGGAGGGGGGAGGTCGGTATAACTTGAAATTTAAACTGGGAGTTCCTTAAACATTGACAATAAAAGGGTTCCAGTTTGGTTTCTTAATTCCCAATACAACTGGACATAGCAATTTTTTTTGACGAACTTCCCCTAAAAATGTCCAAAATACCCCAAAATGGCGAAAAAAAAGGGGTTTGCGTTCAATTTAGGGGGTAGAAATTTTAGACTTTAGACAATTATTATTATGATTATTATTATTTCGACGCCAATGTAATACGTCGACACAACTAGACTTAATCAAGTAAAAAATTTCGTTTATTTTGGTAATAGTAGGCTATGTAGGCAAAAAGCGGATAAATAAGTACATTTAGATCAGTTTTCACGACCGCAAATAAAGTCGTAGCTCTCGCAACAAAAAAGGAGAAATCCGAGCATTCTGTCTGGTGTAGAGCTCGCCCGAAGTCGATATCCCTTTAGCCAATCCATTCGTGGGAATAGCTCATACTGTAATAAAAACAGCTTTAGAGCTTGCAGTTGATTGAGATATATTGGATATATTTAAATTCGGGGTTTACATGGACTGACTTGGCTGATAACGGTTCAAGACGTATCTAGTGTTATTCCACGGGATTCCATTTGAGATGGGCGGAAAATTTGATATCAGCAACACAGAAAAAGGAAAATCGTAAACTATTTTTATTGGAACTATAAACTACGTATTATAACTCTAATATTAGTCTACAGGGCCGTTTCTAGGGTGTTGGCCGTCCGTGTGCAGAATCCACTTTGCCCCCTCTTCACAATTTTCCAAAATAAAACAAAAATATTCGTATTTTATTGTATATTTATGGGTAGTATTTAATAGTCTACTAATATTTTCATACAAAGAATACCTTCCTTACCCAAAAATATGCGCACTAAATGCTCACTAAAATTAAGAAAATGCATAATCTTAAAACGACTAAACCAAATATTGACATAATGCTAGTCTCTTTTATTATTTATTCCTAGAAATAACTGTTGTTGCTTATAAATGCTAAATGTTCACCAAATTTTATTCTGCGTTTAATTTTAACTTGATACCCAGATATTTCATTTTCGTCGGTGACTTATATTATTTAGCAGTTAAAAACACTCTTTGTTGAGCAAAAATACACAATGTTTACTATATTTTATACCACCCACATTCAATTTGAAAAGTATACCCAGATTTTTAATTCTTCTTAGCCTAAATTTCCCTTATAAGTAAAAACTATCGTATTTTATTAGGTCTCGTTAATAAATGGGGAATAGAAATAAGTAAAGAATTCATGAAACATAAAATTCACGAAACAAAAACGAAACTTAGTAAGTGTTACGAATTCTTAGAAATAAAACAATATAATTCTTTAACATAAAATGAAATACAACATTCACGAAACAAAAATGAAAATGAAACAAGCACTTATTGCACTATTAAGACTTTCTTAGCTTTAGTTGGCCGTCCTGCTCTTGGTTTTTCTCCATTTGGTACATCCCTTGCTTCAGTAGGTGGCTCAACAAGTTTCAGACGAATTGATAACCCCGCTAAATGTTTGCAAACGTAATTTCTAAGGTAGTCTGGACAATTGCATGTGCCATTTAACAAGTCAGAGCCGTCCTGTGGTAACTGTACTTCCCACTCACTGAAATGTTGTTTCTTGTTGTCGTCAAATGTCTCCCACATATCTTCAAAAGTTTCACATTCCATTGCATCTCCACCTGGAATTCGATAACACCGTTTCATTTCACTAGCATGTTTTAACGTTATTTTTTTAGATAGTTTGGCCCACTGATAAGTTTTTGTCCACATTTTCAAAGCCATCGTTGGCAAGTGGCTAAACTCTCTCGTTGTTTATAGTGTACTCATTAGACCAATCCCTCACCATTTTTGAAGCAATTATTAAGAATCGAGCCAGCGGATGGCGTTCACGAAGTGTACGTAAAAATAATAACAATATTAACGATAACAAATCACGCCATTCATTGAAAGTGTACCTTTGTCTTTTATTATTCTGTTAAGACTCCAATGCATTGTTTGTGGCGGCACCCAAATACAATAAAGTACAAAATTTTTTTCGTCTTTCCATTTATCTAGAAATTTTTCACAGGCCCTATCAAAAACCTCTGTTGTTGAAGCACATGCTCTGTTGTTGCAAAAAATCAATATCCTTTAGTATGTCCCTGTGGTACTTCTTTTGCACAGATTGCTCAACTCGTACTAGCATCTTCTTTTTTACATGCCCCCAACACATGTATCCTGACCGAGTATTGGCGCAAACGCATTTTTGATACTTTTGGCTGCATCACATACCAAAACCTTACAAGTTAAATCGTAGGAATACAGTGAGAGAACGGTATTTAACGTTTGACATAAACACACAAAATCATTTGATTGTTCTGTGGTTGTAACAGCAAGACCAAAGGAGTGAAAATGTTTATCTCTATCCGTGGTTCCAACTATGAGCACTGGAAACCCCTGCCAAATAAGTATGTAGGTCGCATCAGCATGAATAACTTCGATAACAAAAATTTGAGGCTTGATTTGAATCGTCTTTAGAAACTCTATTTATTTATATATTTATTTATTTATATACTACATCCAGCAGGCAAAGCCCAATTACAGGAAGTATATCCTTAAATTTAAAATTCAAATTACTTAAAATACAAACTAAAGTAACAGATATATACCTATAATAATAAATAAACTAAATTACAGAGGTAGCTATTAATTTTCAATTTAGAAGTAAGCTGGAAATCTTGTTTTTAAACTGTTGTTTGGTAAGATGGAATATATCAACATGTGCAATACTATTATGACTTATACATATTAATGGGCAATTAAAATGATGGTAGGAATTGGGTATTGAAAAATAAAATGTTTGTTGATTTCTAGATAGTTATCTAGGGACTTTAAAATAAATAAGTTCCAGTAGTACAGGAGAGTCTATCAAATTGTGTACAATGTTAAATAAAAATAGTAAACCCATAATCTCGCGCCGCTTACGTAGTGAGAAAAAGTCGTATTCATCTAATAAAAGTTGGTATTGGTAATTTCTTTCAGGATAAAAATTGTGTTTTTTGAAGAATAAATATTTTAAAAATTTCTTTTGAACGAATTCAACGACTTTTTGCATTATGAGGGTTCCAGACAATATACTGCAATATTCCAACTTAATAAACTTCATAGGTAAAACTTCATAGACTTAATAAACTTCATAGGTAAAACTTAATAAACTTCATAGGTAGCAACAAAAACTTGTTGATCATCGGAAGGTATTTCTGAGTTGGTCACTAACCAGGATTCTAGTTCTCCTAAGCTGATTACTGCAGATCCATACTTCATTTTACGTAAAGTTGTAAGATAATTGTTCAATTGTTTGATAGACGGTAGAGTCAACCCTTGTATTTTGCTCAAATTGCTCATAATAGATTTGGGCTTCAAACGTAATTCGTACAATTTGTCTATTTCTTTTTTCGTCTCATTACTCAATTGGGACTCCAAATTTTGATGGTCGTGAGCTTTTTCAGTTCGAAATAATATTATCTCGTCGCTGGATGCATCAAGCAATAAATAGAGTGCAGCTGAACATTGGATTGCCCGACTTTTGGCTTTATTACACCGACTATTTCCCTCGTCTTAATATCCACCAATCACAAACGCGCAATTTTGAATTACAAATGGTTTCTAGATGGAAAAACTGTATGACAGCACCTGTCAGTAGTTTTCTCGAGTTTACCCGCGGCAAAACTTGACAGCTGTTGTCACCAAAAATTACAATACCTTTGATAACAATTAACACACTCCTAGAACACGAGAAAACTACGCTAAACATTTTTCTGATTTTATTGTCAATAAATTTTGTAATATTGTTCTTATAAAGGGTCCGCCAATAGGGACGCTCGATCTTTGACAGCTCATGGCGGCCATGTTGTTTGTGGTAGAGTTGGCAAACGTAGTTGTTATTATTCAGTGTATCTTCACAAATCACCATGAACCAATTCAGCCGCGAGCAACATGTGCAAATCGTTAAAACTTATTACGAAAATCATTCATCGGTTCGAGCAACGTTCCGCGCGCTCCGCCAATTTTACGGTGCAATTGATCGTCCTGCTGAGTCGACTATCCGTCGTTTGATTAACAAATTCGAGGCAACCGGTTCGGTGAACAATCAGCCAACACCGACGCGTCGTCGAAACGTCCGATCTGCCCAGAATGTCGCCGCTGTGCGCGATAGTGTTCAATTTCAAATATTCCAAGACGGAGCTTTGAACTATTCCGTTGTTTGCCGCCACTTGGCGGGTGGGTAAATGAGGATTTTCTTGAAGTTTTCTTGAAGAACATTCAATTTAACATCTTGTTGCACTGGTGGACGACCCGTTCTAGGGCGATCTCTCGTATGACCCACTTCTAAAAACTTTTGTTCTATTTTGCTAACGGTGGACTGTGTAATTGGTTCTCTGTTTGGATATTTGTTGTTAAATAAACGGCAAACTTCTACTTGTGTGCGAGCTCTGTCCCCGTAACCGATCATCATCAAAATTTCGATTCTTTCCCTTTCACTCAAACGACGGACCATTTTTAAAGAAAATGAATTATGATGGAATAATGATTAATCAACTTACTTAATGATATTATTCAACTGATTAAAACACAAACTTGCGAGGAAAAACTTCAAAATTGTGACAACTGTCAAAACTGTTGTTTTTCCTGCGCTTTCTTGATAAATGATTAGCATTTGGTCATCGCTTGTATAATTCATTCTTAAAACTTTGCAACCGAATATCTCCAACACTTTAATGTTAAAGGTATTATGTTTTTGACATATTCGCACTCAGAAAAATGTGCTCTATCGAAATCCGTGAAAAAAAAATATGGGTTGTCATTTAAAAAAATTGTCGATGACGTCATAGCTCAAAAACGAACAAAACAAAAAAAAATCGATGGCTGAAAAAAGTGACATTTTATAAAATAAAGTTGACGTGTCCGAGGATTTCCTGTGAAAATCCTTCAATAACGATTAATTGAATTTATTCCAAACTTTACGAGCTCACTGTATATAATTTAAAATGTAAGCAATGGTAAAATAATACGCAACATAGCAATTTTAGTAGTGCTGTCCTCATTTTCCGAAGTATAATAATTTGGGTTCCATTAAGATTGTTTATTGTTCAATAATATTTTCAGTGGACAGCGCTAGGGATATATGGTTTAATCTGGTGTACATTATATTTGTTCCCTATATTTATTGGTACTTTCATGGTATAAGTATTCAAAGTCAGCTAAGGAATCCCCATTAAATTTACTCCTTAGGAATTGCAGCTGATTTATGTGGGTTACAGATCTCAACGAGGATCTCAACACTGAGTTCACTCTCAAGTTATAAGTGTGCATCCATGCACGAGCGAAATATTCCCGAGTAAGAAGTATGAAATGCGAATCTGCTCCCAATGCTACTCGAGTCTGAGATTACGCACGTTATCGACTGTAAATATGAATCTGACTTCAATGTTTTAAAAAATTCCCTGCGAGTCCGGCCCTGTCCGAAGGGATAATCGGGTTCTCTCGGGCAATCATCAGGCAGAATTATCATTTACTAGCCTGGTGATAATGAAGACATAAAGGGACCTTTAACGGCTAATTCCACCGCAGGGAAATGCGAAGCGTGAGCGAATTGCGACGCACTAAATTTCGTCTGTGCCCACGCCCGACTGCCTATATACAGTTTTCTTATAAGCAACAAAGGAAAACCATGAGCATGGTGATACAGGGGCAAGGGTAAATATAAACGTAAATATAAATTGCGGACATGATGGCAGAGAAAGGCCCCCCACGATTTCAAGCCCTCACTCACATACGTATACGACCGGGCATGGCGGGAAGGTTATGTAATCACGGTTTCAATTTGCTGACTGAAATGCGAGTATTTATTTATGAACTTGGAAGGAAACGGAATGATATATGGAGTTTTACTATCGCGGTATGTTTCATTGAATTGGTTTGGAATCATTCCACGTGTTACAGTATACCTTCTCTCGGTATAGATTTGGAACCGTAATTCACTGTGAAGCAAACAAGGATAAAGGGATTAATAACGCTCCTTGGGACTTGAGTCATGCCACAAGGATAACAGTGTATATACAGGGTGGCCCTGATTTAATTTGCGTATGCAGATATCTCGTAAACTACAATATATACAAAGTTTGTTAAATGGGAAAAGGTTTCCTATTTTGATTGGTAATAAAATATAAGTAATAAAAATAAGTAATATTTTCTGGAAAACGGTAACAGACAGGAGACAGTTATAGTAAGTCCGGGATACATGGCCATAAACAAATATTTTTTGCGGTAGTTTTGGAATAAATATCACAAGAAGAAAAATGTTTCAGTATATGTTTGGTTCATATGTTATCTACAAAATAAACCAAAAACATGAAGTGTATAATTAAATATGTTATGAAAATATTATTGCAAAATTTAAAATAATGACAATTGGCCATCACTCCCAGATACTATGGGGGAGATGGCCACACTACTGTGGGATAGTTGGCCATGGTGTGAAATCGGTTTCTTGTTCAAAGAAATGAGTTTTGTTTTTCAAAAATGAGATTTTTATTCAGTACATAATTGTAAAACCAAGTAGAATTCTAATTTGCTTTAAAGACCATTGGAAAGATATCAAGAAATCAAAGTTGCAACATTAGAATAAGATAATGAAAAAATAAACAAACATTCTTTGGTATGGAGGTATTGTAAGATAGTTGTTAAGATTCATTTTATATTTTTCAAACAACTCCGCATCTGTGACAGAAATCTACATATTTTATACACGATTTGTGTAGCTAAAACTGACATCGTACGTAGCGAATCTTTTTTTGTTGTTTTTGCATATTCTTCACCGCAGCCAACACACTCGTTCTCGCCAAAATCCTCGCTTCCAGAATCGCTGCTGGGAAATTGTTGTTCTTCTTTTTCACTGCCGTCGTTACTATTAGTGCTTGATGGTGATTTATTTTTCTATTTTCTACCTTTTTTTGCAGGAGCCTTACATTTTAAAGGTTTTATATCCTTTTTTAATTTGACACTAGTAACATGATCTGGTGACCTTAAGAGAAGTGCCACTTTTTTTGCACGTTTTCGTACAATTGCTGTCAATACTGGTGGCGGTGAAATTACCAATTACTATGGCCATCTCACCCAAAGATTAGGTTGGCCATCAGCCGATTTGCCAGGGAGAGATGTATTGGCCTTCCCGTGTATTTCTACAAAGGCATGTTAAAATGATACTATTTTGAGGTTAGGATAAACTTTGAAGTGTGTTTTATTTGTCTATTTCAGCCAAAGAGCTGACGTAAAAAACCGAAATATGACCTCATCACGTAACATCCCACAACTACTTTCCTTACCTTGATTTCGTTTTAACACACTATAACATTAAAAAACAAGCTAGCGACGCGTTATAGCTGCACTAAGGTGGACGTTTAAACTAACAGTGTGATTGCAGCAGCGCTGATATCTAACGACAAATGTAAGAAATATTTACTCTGGCCATCTCTCCTAATATGGCCATCTATCCCGGACTTACCCTATATAGGAATATGTTAAGTGAACTCATCAATAAAGCAATAGAAATAATATTAAATACAGGGTGTTTCATTTAATATATTAGTAACTACTATTTTGTTAGTAGAAGCGGCCACACAGACAGAAGTCTCAATGTAAAAATTCCTTTGAAGAATCCGAACAAGCTTTAATTTCGACACTCATCCTTATTTATCCTAACTTTTTATTGACTACGGAAACAAGTGCTTACGCTATTGGTGCTGTACTTTCACAAGGACCCATAGGAAAGGACCTACCCTATCGCTTATGCTTCTCGAACACTGTAGTGCTGAATCTAAATGCAGTACAATATAACGTGAACTATTAGATCATATATTTTTGGTAGAAAGTATAAATTGATTAATGACTTGCTTTTCTCTATAAAAGACGTTTTGTTCCGTTTAGCTTGCTGACGTTTGAGACTAGAAGAATACGACTAATTATAAACAAACCTGGTAAAATTAATAAAAATTCTGACGCACTATCTATACCTAAAATTAACGATTTCCAAGAATGTTCTAAATTAAATTCCAAATATTTGTCTGTAATTCAGACGAAGAAGAAACGGTAAGCCACTGAATTACAAAAGAAGAAATATCAAATGATTTCCAAACTTTTGTAAACCTTTACAAAACTAAATCACTTATAGATTATTCTAAGATTCAATTTAACAATGATCAACTATTAATTAGACAAAGAGAATAAAATTATCATTTACCTCAAAATTACATTTTTTCAACAAAATATTTTACAAGCACTACATCTTGCTATTATGGGAGATATATTTGAAGAAACCCCAGATCTAGAGACACACAAAGTTGCAGTACTAACTTTGTTTAGCAAAAGTCTAGTAAAACAGTAAAAAAAGAAAATATTTTAATGTACCTTTACCTTTTGACCCATAATCTTTAATCAATAACATTGTTCATTCTATTGTACAAATTCCAAAACTGTGTTTCATACTAATACCTACACTCGTTGAAATTTTGCTAACTGTTTTCCTCATCTTAAAACTCTTTCTGGGAATAACGTGTTCGTCAAATAAATTAACTCCTTATCGATATTGGATTGTATACACAAGAGTATAATGCCCGGAATTTCAAATTAATATATTTAAATCAGGCCAGCTCGGTGGCTACTGCGAAAAAGAAGACAAAACTGAGCATACCTACTGCTTTGTTCCATCTGGCGTAGGCCAGCAAGACCCTCTTGAGCAGCGCCTGGTTTTCCTGACCGTCCTCCCCGCAGAATAAGCTACAGCCGGTCCTGTGCAAGTCCTTGACAATTTGCACCCCCAATTCAGCGTCGGCAGGATGGGACCACTCGCTAAAACAGGAGCATTCCACACTGGGCCAGTCCACTCCTGCAGATGCTAAATGCCTGTCGGCGAGGGTGAGCCAAAGTCTTCGCCTGAATTCCGGGGGAATGCCCCCCGGTAGCTGGGCCACCATCTTCATGGCGGTCGCCCACTGGCAGAAGCCCGACTCCCCAGGAGCTGGCTCCATCGAGAAGCGCATGTCGGTTCCTTCTGGAGCATCTGGAAATAAGAGATTAAGATAATTATATAATCATTCAGTCTGTCGACAAACATTTCATAACGACTCGATAATATACGTGAAAAATTCGTTCAAGATAAAGAAGTACAATTGTCGTGGACAATTATAGTATTCAACTCCCAATTAATTTACCATTATTATCTAAAACAAATAAAACTTAAATTAATGAAATTTTTCTTTCTTTTTGGCTAGCAAATTTTGATATCAGTTCGTTTAGTGGCAACTAAACTGCAGAGTAATTTCATTTGCTATTGAAATTAGAGCGAGGCCTGTTAGTCTCTCCTGAGAAATGTTAGATCGTAGGTAAGTTTTAATAAGTTTAAGTTTTGAGAAGGATCTCTCTCCGCTGGCAACCGATATTGGTAATGTCAAAACAATTCTTAAAGATACACACAAGTTGGGAAAACAAATAACCAAATCATTTACATAAATAAATTGTAGTCTTTTAAGTGGCTCATTGCATTTTGCCAGTTCCGTCATAAAATTACTCAAAATGGCCTTTATCAAATAGTTCCATAGCACTAATATGTTTTTTAGATGAATCACTAAGATATAAATCTAAATCGATAAAATGCTATTTAAGATTACCATCGTCCATATCCTTTAATTTTGAAAGATTTGTAAGGCTGGTTAAACGTAGGAAACACCACAAAGGAATGGATCAAGTCCTCAAGCAAGAAATCAAATTAAATTGACGGTTTATGCTAAGTGGCGCCCCTTACTCAGTTGCGCCCCTAAGCCCTGCTTACCTTGCTTACCGTCTTCCAACGCCCCTGACAAGAGCCGTGTTTTGGAATAATTGTTTATGTTACAATAAGAAATTATAATATGAATCGTGTTCGGATGCTCTCAAATAAATAGGAAATTTAGTTTGATTGTTCTTTTAATTTACTGCATCTATATTCATACCTTTTTATAACGAAAGATTATAGAGTAGGGAGTCATCCCCATTAAATCTACCTTCAATAGAAACACGTACAGTCCAACTGTCGAAATCGAAACACGTCCAACCACACAAATATTCCGGAAATTTTTTGTAAACATCGAAACATGGCGACATAAACAAACCGCAGGAATATCTCTGATATTTATTTCCTCTCTAAATAACCCTGGACGCCGCCGCGGGTTTGTTTCGTCTAAAAATAGATTTAGAGCTTTATGTCGAAGAACTGACATGCCCAGATAATGAAGTACGATTGAACAATATCAACAAGATTCTAACAATAACAGAGTATATAAAGCAGCTGCTTTTACCATCAATGTATGATTATAGGGTTATGGTTATAATAGACGATGACATGGATTGAGCTTTAATACCTATAATTAGGAAGCTGTTGATCCTATTCTGGCGGAGGCATGAGAAATTCAAGTGTTTCGTGACATGTAAAGTGGAGGTAATTGGTGGAGTGGACTGCCTTGAACCCCAAATTTATTGACAATATGCTCGGGGCCGGATTAACACAAAGGGGGCCCCTGGGCAAAATGCATACTAGTGGCCCTTCCCGTACACTACCGTTAAAACATCGCTTTTTAAAACATGGGAGAATTACATTATGTGGATCACAAATATATAAATGTCTTTTATATCTATATATAGCCAAATATCAACCAAATTCAAACTGCCAACTTGTTAAATCAGGGATACCACAAGGGAACGTGCTGGGTGCATTACGCTACGTACAGTTGTGTTCAATAAAGTGTTCAGCCACTTCTGAGTGATGTTAATCAGGATTGGAAAAATGTCACATTGACAACTGTTTGCCTGTGACTAAAGTCACAGAAAAATATGTATCGTCATTCAAAACTCCAAAATGCCTGCGATGAATCTTAGAGAAAGAGCCTGCATCGTTTCGTTTTTAGATGATGGACTCTCCATCAGGGAAGTAGCCAATATTATGCACACAAGCAAAAGCACTGTGCTGAAAATTAAGCAGAGATGGGAAATAGACGGAACCCTAGAAAAGAAGAAAATAGAAGTCCACAGGAAGGCCGAAAGTGTCCACTCAGGAGCAAGATAATGGCCTTATACAGCACCTGGAAAATGTTTTCCGTTTGATGTAGTGAGACGTGCTATATACAATAGACAAACTTTCCTGAGTCAAGAGTAACTGCGTCTCGGTGAATTATACATTGTCCTTTAAGTAATCCTGTAACAGCGAAAAAAATGGTACTCACCCAACATCATAAACAGGGAAGAATACTATTTGCCCTAAATAATCTGTACCGAGAAAATTGGGATGAAGTTCGTCTTCACAGACGAAAAAGTGATGTGATGTTACCTTCTCTGGAACAGCACTTTCCTGGTAATAATTATATATTTGAACAAGATAATTGTCCAATCCATAAGGCAGGGATAATAAGAGAGTGGTTTGCAACTAATAATATTGAAACGATGGTTTGGCCTGCCAAAAGTCCTAATATTAATATTATTGAAAACGTATGGGGCTTATTGGCAAAAAATACGTCAGAAACTTGTCGGCTTTGTTAAAAAATGCTATAGAGCTGGCCTGGGACGAACTAAACGAATATGCGAACTTAATACAAGCACTTTATTTGTCATTGCCGAAGAAATGGAGCTATGACAAAATATTAAAATCATTAATTGAGTATCGTTTACGTAAATAATGCTAGCGTGATTTCTATTGATTTTAAACACTTTATATTATTGTTAGTTTTTTTATGTTACCTATTTCATAGTTGTTAGTGTTCGTGTTCCATAGTTTAATAATTTTAGACTCTACATTTGTTATGTTTTTATGTTTTCTACCTATTTCATAGTTGGTCTTGTTCCCTAGTTTTTTTAAGTAAATGCTCTATAATATTATAAGTATTTATTTGTCTTTGTTTTTATATGTACTCGAAGTACAAAACCCATAACATCTTATCTGCCATCAATTTAATTAATTCAATCAGTAGCTGCTAGAAACTTAAATATTTATTGTACAACTCTTTTATGAACTGCATGAAACGACATACCAAATAACACAGCACAAATGCTGTACAACACTTTATTGAACACGATTGTACATTACTCTACACTCTACCTAATATATACTGAACATTTACAACGAGGCACACACCCTGTTACTATTAATAACAACCAAATCCCAATTAAACCTGTACCTAGGGCTATATTTGGATCAGAAACTAACTTCAGAAGAAGCATCTTAAGACAAAACGATAACAGTTAAAGTTAAAAGTACTGCAGTGAACATGGCGATTTTCTACCTAAGAAATCTAAGTTTAGATTTTCTACCTAGAAAATCTAAACTTTCTATAGAAAATAAACTGTTAATATACAAATGCATATTGACACCGATATGGACTTACGGAGTCCAACTCTGGGGATGTGCCAAGCAAACAAACACTAAAATAATCCAAAGATTACAATCCATATGCCCCGCTCTATAGCCAACGTGCTTTGGTATGTCTCAAACATCACACTTCATCACACAGACTGACCTTCATATTCCATTTGTCACAGAAGAAATAAAAAGATTTTCGACTTTAGACCACCAACGATTACTAGGCCATGAGAACAGATACGTAGATCAAAGACAAACCTTACTTGGTCTATAGGAGGATTGTCAATGATGAGTTCTCTACATCTTTGTTTTAACACATATATTGTACACCGTAGGTAGATGTCTGATGAGTAGTAGCAACTGACCGCTAGAGGGGTCAAGTTATCCCTCGCTTGCACTCTACTGCTTGGTCTGCTTGACTGTTTTGATAGTTTTGGTCATTCATTAATTCCTCTACCTACGGTGTACTGATGAGAGCCAATAGCTCGAAACTAGTCTACACCTGGTATTGGTGAGTGACCATGGCTATCTTATCGGATTTTCAGGTGTAATTCAATACAGGAAGGAGTATTAGCTCTCTGAGTAGTTGTTACCTGTAAATCCATTCAACAAAAAAATAACTCTAACAAAATAAACTGAAACAAATACAACACACAAATCATAAATAAATAATTAAATAATATTTTTTTAAACACAACAACACAATAAATAAAACAAATAATATAAAGAAAAAACATTATACCTACACAAAAAAATAAACCAAAATTCTTTAAACACAGCCTTAGTTTCTAATACTGTAGAACTAAAATTAAGATTTTTTATATTAAACGCAAATATTTTGTGGTTTTTGATTTCAAAAACTCACCTATTATGTCATCACTGTCTATTTGTCTTAGAATTTCATTTAATAATAATGCCAGGTCAGTTAAATATTAATCAGAAAGTGATTTCTTCAAGTAGGATTTTATTAATTTCAACTTAGAAAATGACCTTTCACCTCCTGCCTTGGTAACCGGTATGGTCAAATTTTAGGAGCAATGTATATGTTTGGGAAACTTATTAGTATTAATATTACTGCCAAATTATTACTGTAAATATATTAAAAAATGTCTAGACGCGATTTAACATTAATTTTGTCTTTTATTAACTTAATAGGATATGACTTAAATAATCTTCTTCAAATTCATCATTTAAGTCATCAGAATATACAGTGTCCTCCATAAAGTTGGAATCATATGAGATTTTTTTTTAATATTATAGTTTGAAAAAAACTTTAGATGTCTGCTCCCAAAATAACTTAAAATGCGTCAATTCAAAGTCGACAGCTAACATCTGACGTCCGATACATTATTAGCACAGTATTCATTGCAATGGTAGACCTTATACTGCTTTGAGGCATTTGTTTTAAATGTTTTGAGATCAGTTATTTACGGGAGTGAATCCAAAACTTCGAAAATATAAAAAATTTGGATGTCAAAATGCTTCGCTTAAAATCCTCATATGGGGATAAAATGTCATTAGGAATATAATTTCTTAGTGACATTTTTCGAAATATTAACAATTCCATTCTAGTCAGGTAAATTGGACCATCCACCTTGAAAGAAGGATTATAAACACCTATATATATATATATATATATATATATATATATATATATATATATATATATATATATATATATATATATATATATATATATATATATATATATATATATATATATGTCCCATACGAACAGTCGCAGAACCTGGAAGGAAAACCTGGACCCCAACGAAATGTACCTCGAATAATGTACCCAACAAACTTATGCTGAATACGTAATAGTGGGAAAGTTTTCTTGGAATAATATTACGTATAGATAAGACACAATAATGACCTACATTACCAATTTTACTATAAATACAGAACGGCCTCATCAAGCTGACTGGTAATCGAGCTCTGATAAATTATTTAAAAAAAAATCAATTTATGCTATAAAAGCTATTATAGTAGCTCGGTATTTGCGTAAGCGGGCGTTCGTGGAAAAGTGCCTATATTTCGACGTACAATCGGCGTCACATTAAAGCACACCTTCGAAAAACACAGTTTCATATGGCAGTCCTGCAGTGTCAATGACATTTTGAAATGACAAATGACATTTTATTTTATGGAATTTCTGAGGTACAGAGGTTACTTGCTCTGCAGATATGCATCCAATATTAAATATCGCTGCATTCGCTATATCTGTTTCTCTCTCTCCCTCATATCTGTCATATACTTTATCTCACTTGCGTCTCGTCACAAAAATATAAAATCTGTCGTGACGCGACCTTGAAAAATCACTCTCATGCGGTTAAAGAAGCATTCACTTCAAAAAGCACGCCTGTGTCAAAAGTTCACCTCACTTGTCTCTATTTCACTTGTCCAAAATTCACTTCTCTATATTTCATCCCTGACAACTGGACTATACCCAGCCCGATGCAGATCGCCTACATTTAACATACACGTGTGGCGTCCCGCATATATCTAAATATACGAGCAGCTCTTTTTTGAACTGAAAATAATGTATAAACAAAACTGTATAATTAATTATAATATATGTATAATGTCTTATAGTATTCATTCTTCACGATACTCTGGGGTCCGTGGGGGACCGTCGCGTCGGGCTATGCGGGCAGCGCCGAAAGAAGTATAACCTATCAATTATCCTCGTCTGTCCGCATTTAGCTTCCGCAATTTCAAGTGAGCATAGAAAAGAGACGGAAGAACAACACCAGACCGATATGTAATCGTCCCGGCTTCCCTACGTCTCAAAATAATTTAATTAAATAATGATCGCTAAGTAGAATATGAAAACACCTAAAAATAGCAACCGCATTTCACGCTCACAAAAAAAACACCAATAAATACACTTACCCGAAGAGCCTTGACCGTCAAAACTAACACTCGTAGCCCTTCGTATGGAACTAAAAAAACCGCTCATTGGTACATCCCTTGTACCAGGACATATCCAGTTACAAACTGACTGCACATTCCAGTTTACTAGATAGCAGGTGTGGGGTGAGTCGAATCGGAAACTCCACGCGACGGCTGGGTTTCCTTTCCCTCTCCGTCTCAGGGAGTTAGAAGGAGTGGGATTTTGATAACGGCAGTGTGGGAACACGTGACTTGATCGATTTTTTAGAGAGAGCCATAGTTCCCTTAGCTTCTGACGACAAAGCACACAACGATAGACGCTTGTGTAAAACAATTTTTTTGCTCGTACCGCAACAATGCTAAGGAATTTATACTTCAGTTCTTTATATTACTTTCTGCTTCATCAGAAATAATTTAGAAGTAGGAGCTGTAAGAGCACGTCCTGTAATCTCAGAGAAATAGTTCAACATCATGGTGTGCTGCGCTGCTATGACGTCAATTGTGCCTTTACTGTTGCCCCCCAGAAAAATACTTGGATAAAATTATTTCTACAGCTGCTAAATAAAAGTAACTCATAATTTTAGAGTGTACTACGCTGATATAATATAAGGGCATTAAATGAACCGCTAGATACTGAGGAGATCAGTTTCAGTAACCAGACGCTACAGCAAGAACCTGAAGATGGCATATATGATTCTGCCGAAACGTCGTCCTACAAGAATACAAGTTAGATAGATGGATTTATTTAACCACATTATATAAACATTTTTACACATCTCGCAGGTCAAAAACAAAAAGTTACAACATTGTGAGTAGGTCCTAACATGTAGAATTAACTACAACTCTATTAGAATAAGTAAATAATATACACTGGCGAAAGACTATAACGCGCATCATATAGTCATCATATAGCGCATCACTATAAATCTATCATAATTTTGATGTTTAGTATTTTCCGAATCAATCATTCAATTTTGATGATCTTTTTTGCATTGTACAATTACTCTTCTATAGAATTTTACTACGTCATTAATTCTTTCACAAGTTTATGTTTCTCTTACATACGAGGTGTTATTCTGATATTGGATTTTTCCAAGATTTTCATAACACCCTGCGAATAACAGTTGCATTACTCACAGATCCCAATAAGACTCAAACTACAGCCTCATCGGTTCTTAACATTCCCTTTGTTGATTCACCTTCTTATCTTTATGATTAAAGGAGATACACATTTTTAGCACTCATGTTTTATTGACCTTTTTATGCACATTGAAAAAAATGAAAACGCATAGCAGGCTTGTTTTAGTGTTTTATTGACATGGTTTCATTTAAAAAAACATCTGTCAAAACATCAACAGTTAGTGCAATATTTCATCATGAATCATCGTCAATATTCGTAAGTAATATCATAAGGGCATAAGGGAAAAAACACGTTGCTAGGTAATATTTTAACACGAAGCATGAGTGCTGGTGGCAACACAAATCCTAGTCGAAGACGAGGATTTTTGCACCTGCACGAATACATTTTACTGGAAACTTGTAGTTTCCAAAAGCTCGTATTTCTTTGCCTTGCAGAATTCCGTAAACTGTTTCCATATTGACGTATGGGTTTTAATGGTATTATACGGTACACTTTTCTTAATCGCACATCAATATTAGTCATAGAATCACTTCCAAAGCACTCATTTTCACTACATAAGCTGAATAGTAGTGTTTAAAAACTATTATTGTTTAGCGTCGTTTTCTGGTATCCTAGGAGACCATAATTACTTGTTATCAAAGGTACTGTAATTTTTGGTGACAACAGCTGTCAAGTTTTGCCGCGGGTAAACTCGAAAAAACTGCTGACAGGTGCTGTCATACAGTTTTTCCATCTAGAAACCATTTGTAATTCAAAATTGCGCATTTGTGATTGGTGGAAATTAAGACGAGAAAAATAGTGGCCAGAATCGCGACTTAAATATTGAAGAATCTGTGCGCTTAGTAACTCTTGCCGAAGATGGTAGGAGTCGACGTTACATCGCTCAACGTCTTGGTGTTGATTAATCGACTTTATCCCGAATCTTGCTGCAGTATCGTGAGAGTCACGTGCACGTGAGAAAACCAGGGTAGGAGAGAAGACGGGCCACAAATCATGTCGAGGATCGATTTTTGTGGCTGCAAACGTTAAAGGAACGGTTTACTACGGCTCTAAGGCAATATGCTGGAAGAGACTCACAATATTCGTGTAAGTTGTGTTACTATACGAAAGCGGCTGCGTGATTTTGATTTAAGACCCAGAAGACCTGCAACAGGCCCGCAATTAAACGCAGGGCATCGCAGAGCCAGATTAACATTTGCTCAAGAACACGTTAACGGGTTAGAGGCCGATTGGGCTAACGTTATGTTCAGTGACGAGTCCAGATTTTGCCTCTATAACAGTGAACGACAGGCGCGTATGTATAGACGGCCAGGTGGACGTTATGCACAATGTAACATTGTTCAAACAGTTATGTTTGGTGAAGGCTCTATTATGGTGTGGGGAGGCATAACTGCAGAGGCTCGTACGGATTTGGTGCTGATACCAAGAGGGAATCTCACGACAGCCTCTTACATTGAAAACATTTTAGAACCTCATGTAATGCCTTTTGCGTCTTTTGTACAGGACAATTTTATTTCCATACATGATAATGCTAGACCGCATAGTGCCAACAATATCTTACCGAAGTTAATATTCCCACAATGCGATGGCCAGCCAGAAGATCGGATCTTAATTCACTAGAACATCTCTGGGATATTATGGGCAAACGGTTGAGAAAACTTCCTCGTCATCCAATTAATCAACTAGGGCTTGGACAAAGTCTACAGCAAATTTGGAAAAATATTGACGAAAGTGAAATTAAGAACTTAATTTTCAGTATGAGGCGTCGATGTGAGGCAGTGATTCGTGCAAGAGGAGGGAACACTGAATATTAGTTAAGTGTTGTTAATGTTAAGAGTGAGTATGTTAAGAGTTGTTAATTTGTTGAGTTATCAATAAAAAGTCAATAAAAACAAGCAGTGTTATAAAAATGTGTATCTCCTTTAATCAAAGAGATCATACTGAAGATCATCTATGTAAAGAATTGCTACAAATCCAAGATTTCTTTCCACAAAACAAATATGCGAAAATTAAGCCGTCTCATAAATATAGCTAGTTTTAAAAACTGCCACTTTAAGGACTCTTGTCTAGTCCAGCTTGACATGCAAGAGTAATCTAATGACAATTGGGGCCCACGCTGCCGCTGGTACATCCAGCGCTTTACTTCGCTATTGATCATATACTTACGTTTAACAAGTCGCTTCGTGATGACGTCACTGTATGCCTCCTGCTGACGACGCAGGGCGTCCCGACGCTTCAACTGACGCACCAACACGCTGCCCATGCGCTCTATGTGGCTCCTGAGGCAGTCGATGGTGGACGTTAGTTCCGCCACATCTGAAAAGCAACGGTCGATTAGCAACACTTGATGGCTCACATGGACGCTCGAAGAGAGCGGAGCCCTTGGTTGGACCGATTAAATTGGTCGAGAGGTTATTGGAGCGAAACAAGTTGACGGGGATTGCGGCGGGCCAGCCGAAATTGCTTGGAAACATATTAATTAAATCTTATTATTCATACAACAATAATAGAACTCATTCTTTATTCTTTACTCAACCATTTTTTCAAAAATCAATATTTGATACGTGCTCCATTATTCCTTGATATTGGTCAAATGTTTTCAATCCCTAAACGTCTTCCCCAAATGTTTTCAATTGGATTGAGATTGGAGCTTCTGGATGGCCAATTAACTTCTGGAAACTAATAAAACTTTGGACAGCTAATGAAATGGTAACAAAGGACAACAAATATAGTGTTCCTTGGCAACATTTTGTAACGCTATCGTAAAATTTTTGAAAAATGGTGTGAACTTAAAAGCTTTACAACTTTTTTGTTCTTTGATATGAAAGCTGAAACTTAAGGCAATCCAAAACTATATTATTATCCATTTTTAAAATCAAAATAGCTTTGAACAAAATTAAACAAAAAACACTCTCAAATTACCTTGTATTTTAATTATGTATCAATGTGTATGTCGTGTGGCACAAAAACTGGAGTCCATGGAGCCACGGACCTTCTAAACAAAATAAAAAACGAATAGAAACATTGTGTTTAATCGAGGTTTGAAATACACTGGAAAACTTCTCAAACTGGTACCAGATCCCCGAACTTATTTGCAACAATTTGGTTAACGTAATATCTGTTTGTAGTTTCCTACAAAACACCTACAATTTTCATCTGCAAAGGAATAATTATTACATACGCGACCCTTCAAACTTCTGTAATTTCTCACTGGCACTCAAATTCTCGAATCCCCTTCTAATAAAATTATTACGAAGATAGGCATCAAGCCGTATATAATTGCTTTTCAACTTGTACTGCTTTTCAACTTTATATAACTACTTTTCAACTGCTAAACTTTTCTCTAACGACCTTATAACGTACCGAACAAGTGAGCCATTCAGAGGGCGGCAGACATTCCATAATATATTGAGAAAAAAAGTAATTGGAGTATATTGCAACCTGATAATTCTTTCCGAATATACACGGTGTCCTAAATTAAGTCTACACTGTTGCTATCTCAGTTATTATTGTAGCTACAATGTTGGGAAAAAATAGTGTTATATATGCAACTTTTTATTTCGACTTTTAAATAAATTTTAAAACAAAAATATTGAACATGAACGTCCTTGGTTTATGCATTTTAGTTTCTTTGATACTTATTCGTTGTTTATTTTTTTTTTGATGAATACACTTTTTTGATTTATGATTATTTTTTTATTTGAATTTAAATATTTTGATTTTGCATATTTTTTTGATATATTGTTGTTTATGATTGATTGTTTATTTTACTTTGATACTTATTGATTGATTGTTGATGATTATTTTGTTTCGTTAGTTTCTTCTTTGATACATAACATAAGTTTTTACGCAAATCCTCACAACTCATCCAAAAAGTCTTCCAGGTCTCCAAAATGATCATCCAATTCTGCAATCATGCGACATATAATAACTTAATATATATAATACAGTAATACATATAATATGTTCTGCCAGTTAATAAACCAAATGACTGGTTGAATTGTTTTTATTTGCCTTAAAATATGTTTCCAGTACGACGAATTCTATATTTTCATATGTAATAAAAGCTTTTTAAATGTTGCTTTTTGAATAACGCTCTTGTTTTGTTTCTAGCATTGTAGCCATGGCTTGCAGAATTAAACTAAATTCAAATAGGTGCTCAAATAAAATAATTTCTAAAGCTACAAGACGTGTCATGAATAACGTTAAAAATTTTATCGATCAAAATGGTAACTTGTTTTTATATGTGTATTTTGTATTTCTGTTCTATTATGTTCTATTATTATTCAGCATTAAAGGTGAAATTACATGCAAATATTAAAACAATTGTTCCTTATTGTATTATTTTTTCGTTTTGTCCACCTTTACTCAAAGATTATAAATAACAGTAACAAACAGTAATAAATAACAGTAATAAATATCTGCTTTTGTTTAAAAATTTATTTCCAAGTCGAAAAACATAAAGTTGCGAATATAATACTAATTTTTAATTATAGACCATTAGCATAGGAACTTTTTAATTGCAATTGATATAAGTAAAAATATACAGGGGTTAGAATTTTAAAAAGTACTCTTTTTGACATTTGTCAAAAAAGCTATATTTAATTGTTTCTTCATAAAGAAATCTTGATTTCTATTTTAAAAAATATAAACTTGAAATTATTAGTATATCCTGAACCTTATACTCTATTAGAGTACCTAGATCAGCAATCAGTCTCATCTATATGACAAACTAGCCAAAAAAATTCGACATAAGGTTTAAGACTACTGTTATGGTTATATAAAATTTATTTACAAGTCGAAAAACATAAAGTTGGGAATATAACACTAATTTTTAATTATAGAGTATTAGCATAGAAACTTTTTAATTGCAATTGATAGAAGTATATAGGGGTTAGAATTTTTAAAAGTACTATTTTTGACATATGTCAAAAAAGCTATATTCAATTGTTTTTTCATAAAGAAATATTGATTTCCATTTTCAAAAATATAAACTTGAAATTGTTAGTAAATCCTGAACCTTATACTCTATCAGAGTACCTAGATCAACAATCAGTCTCATCTCTATCACAAACTAGACAAATAAGTTCGACATAAGGTTTAAGACTAAGGTTTAAGACTATTGTTATATTATAATTTAAGCTTTATTATAATTAAGCTTTAAAGCTCTCCCACGAAAAAATTTCCTAGGTAAGTGAAATACTTATACAATCCCAACTTTTTATTATTGTAAACAAAAACATAAGAAGATAATAACATAATAAAAATAACAGTAGTTGTAGATACACATAAAGGGCTTGGATACAAAGGGATACTGGGTTCGGTTTTAAAACGTGACAATATTATAATAACAACGTTCGTGGCTTTCCGACTTGATTGTTAGTCTTGCGATACTGCGAGACTTTTGCGAGACTATCGCGAGAGTCTCGAGACGAGACTTTGGAAAAATCTCGCCTCGTCTCGCAAGGAAAATGTAAGTATCGTCTCGAGTCTTGTCTCGAAAACGAGACAAGACAAGATGAGACTCTCGCAAACGAAAATATCGTGGGAACTACTATAAACAAGTATAAAGAAGTGTAATTATTTTTTAACCTCTTTTAAAAATGGGGCACCAGTGGTCTGATGATATGTTGACGAGATTTTCGTCATTTCGTCGTATTTTGATATTCTATACTATTCAGAAAATATATGCATCGAAGATTAGAATTAAAATTTTGTTTTTGGTCAGCAGTGTATATGACCAAAAAAGCTAAGAACCGCCGAAGGAAATATTCCTATAAAATGGCGAAGGATCCGGTAACATTCTAGATCGAGCTTCTCGAATGTCATATAACGGTATAAAGCTATATTTAGTCAATTATTTGGCTATGCTTTGTAGAAATATGATACCCACGAAATATTAATCATATTATAACTTAATTAGACCTTTAGTGTGTTCATTTATTCCTGTGATCAATTAGATTCGTGTGGGTTCTACACTTCTACAGGTATATTATTAATAATCTTGGTTACGTTTAATATCTCTATTAATAAAATATCGACGTAGGAGGAGGAACCCACTTATAATGCCTAATTTCAAGAGGCAATGCCCGAATTGCTTTTTATAGGTCCTTATTTTTTTGGTTATGTTTTAGGTCAAAATATAATAAACTCATTTTGCTGGTGATGGTTATAGACCCGGCCTATTTTCACGTCGGAATATTATTTAGTTATCTAATTAGGACGGATATATTAATATACGGTATTCGACTCAAATGATACCTAGTTGTAACCGTTGGTAAAGTCAACGCTATACCTATCGGGTGTCACAAGGAAGTGGCTCTCATCTATAACTTATTAATTTATAAACATATCGAAATGTAACTGTGGGACTATTATAGGCATTCAGAAAACTGCATCTTCTAACGTATGAAGTAATTACATACCACTTCCGGTTTCGCCGGAAAGGACCGTCACTTTTAAACCTACATTTTTGGATTTGGAATACATTTTTGAATATGTGTGGTGACTTTTATAAATTTCTGACTAGTCATTTTTTCATAAGCAATTATAAATTTCGATGTAGACGCTATGAAATAAAAAATATCGTACAAGTTACGTTATTTCCGTTTCTACGAAAAAAATAATTATGCCTAGTTACCTTTATTAACCACCTTGTAGGCGTTTTAATAAATTTCGTTTCTTTTAAATTTTTTTTTCAAAATGCACTAGATTTTTACGAATTTACGGTATTTTTACGAATCCCTCTAGTCCAATTAATCTACACAAGCCTATTAATCCTTTCAAAAATTGTTAACCGAATAAAAAATATGGTCATGTAAGAAAAAAACAATCTATGGAAGATCTAAGTTTTATTTTCCCAAATTTTTAATGGCAAACGACCAGAAAAATTTGAAAAGTAAAAAAAGGTTTTTTGATATTCCAAAAAATAATTGGGCTCAAATCGAAAAAAGTTAAAAAAGAGGAAGTTGTAGGATTAAAATTATCTTTCGATTGCTGAGATTCATAAGTTATAGGTTTATTCACAAACCATAGAGAAAAATGGAAAAAAACATCCCATTTTTGAAATAAATTACTAAAATAAAAATAATGACTTCTTTTTAAAGCAGATGACAATTTTGCTATTTGGTAATAATATAGTTAGTTCCTCGCATTTTTTGCGACATTTTAAAATTTTTTTAAAACGTTTAAAATCTCAAAATCTTCTTTAAGGCTTATACTACAATACGCAAATAAAAAAGATACTTTTTTTAATTTTCGTTGTTCAAAATGTCATCCCAAAATAGTGCCGCTTTTGAAGTTATTTTACTGTTGCATTAATTTAAATTTAAAATTTATCGAAAGCGGAATAATGACAATAAAGAGTCGCCATTTTTTACGTTTTTAAAATAATATCGTACGACTCCCAGTCCAGCAAGAAAGAGAAAGCCCGTCCGGTTTGTTACCCTTGTAATTAGCGTTGGTATAGTTGGTTTGTTCTCCAAAAATTTTTGTCCTTTAATAATCGTGGCGGTTTAATTTTGCATTGCATTGTTCTACACCATTTGTAACATTTTATAGAGGATACTGATTGATTCTACGCCACTGATTCTATAAGAGAAGAAAGATTTTTTTAAATGTTTGCTTTCGGGTTTTTGAGGCAATTTAATGATTAGGTAAGAAGTGACCTTTAGTTTTGAAGTTTGTTTTAATGTAAAAGAGCTATTTATTATTCATTATTCCTTATTGATTGAGAACTACATTAAATTCCTTTGCATTTATTTTTATGCACAATATACAATTAAATCTGAATTTCTAAATAATATATAAGAGTATTATTTTAATTAGTTTACAAATAACTATTTTTTTGCAAATTTGATTAGCCAGGTGGTGTGTGATTCGTCAGTGATGTGACGTGAACTGAATATTATCTCCAAACAATTAAAATCGACTATAGTGCTTTCGTTTGATATGCAAACTAATGGAATGCGGTGCTCAGTGGCGCGCGCAATTATCCTAATACGGGAAATAAAATAAAAAACAATATTATTAACTCAATTTAATTTATAATATATCAGAAACAAATTGCAAATGGATGCGAACTGCAACTGTATTTGTTTTTATTTTTTCCGTGCGAACGTCTCATCTGTTGGTATCGCTTGCAAGACATCTATAGAGTGGTGGCGCACGCAGCGCGAAATTATACTTATATATAATTTCGCGCTTTGTATTAACGAATATTTTTTGTTACTGTCTCAATGGCAGTTGTAGGTGTTCGATGAGTTATTGTGTCCTTGACCGTATTAAGTAGGTGTTTACAACGCGGCATCGAACGTGTACGTGAAGTGTAAAAAGCGTGTTTTTATAATAATTGTGTCTAGTGTTTGTAAAATCATGGGTTGTAGTTAATATTTTATAGTGTTATTATAGTATTATAGTAATTATGGAATATAGTGTATAGTGTTTATAGGTTCTAGTGGTTTTATACAGAGTAGTGCAATGGAAGAACTAGGTACATCAAGGAGTAAAAAATAACAAATCTCCGAAAAAATGTCACATTTAATGAGAAGGGCATTTACTCACAATTAATGGGAATTTCTGATGTGAGTTTTTGTGAAGAGTGTAATAAGTGACAGTGAAAAATACCAATGTGAGTGTAACTATTTGTGCAAATAATAACATATCCCGCAAATTGGTGAGTTAATTTGTTATAAATTTTACTAACAGCCTTACCTATACTAATAATAAGTATAACCTAAACACGTTCTATCCTGGCAATTTAATTTCTTTCTTTTATTTTAAATTGTTATTGGCTAAATTCAGCACTAAGATGTACAAGCAGCATTAAAAATTTTTCAATATATTTTAAATACATTCCAAGCTAAAAAATTTTTTGGCTTAAAGTTTTGCACATATATAAATATGACATAATAAGACATCTTTTGAAGTCACTTCACCTTGGTTGCGCATGATGATATGCCAGTGAGCAGTAAAGGCAGTAAATCGCCGGATTGTTCATGCAGGTTTCTTCTAAGTGAGCGAGAGGGAAATGGGATTTATATGAGTTGAAGAGGGATAGTGACCGATATGGTAAGCTGCGGACACCCTAGTTCTATTCACAAGAAATTGTGGCGGTATACAATATTACACTAAATATCCTTTTGTATTGCATAGTGATGTGATTTACCGCTTCTATAGTAATTGGTACGGGTTTTCTTTGTAAAATGCCGCACATTTTTTGCTCTAGTTTGTATATCAAACGTAAACACTATAAGATATTTTTGAGACGCAGTCTCTTAAATAGCATCAATAAAGGTTGTCCTTATGTTGTTAGTAGTAGTATCTACATATAAATATGTTTCTAATTTTCTATAAATATGTTCTAATTTTGAGATGTAAACTGACAGTTTTCAAAACCCTTTGGCGTTAGGAAACGTCTTACTTTTCACAACCAGTTGCGAAAAGTAAAATATTATCCAACTGGTTTTGTAAAGTTCTTTTCATAGTAGGTTATTCAGACCCGACAAGCTATGAAAGTGACGAGTTGTCACACCGTTACAACCTACTGGATTGTTTTCAAACGTATAAAATTCAGAGTTTTCTTCTCATAAAATATAATTGGTGAAAATTAGAAAAATACTTTGCATGAAAGACTTTGGCAAACACTATTTTGTGTAACTCGCATCCTTTTGCGGAACTCGTTCCGCAGAAATCTGCTCGTTATACAAAATAGTACTTTTCCCAACTGGTTACATAAATAGCTATTGGTATTGCCTGCTCAATACATTGCATCTGGATATTCTCGTTTTTTGTCATATTGTCCCACTCTCTCCTAACGACAATAATTATTCTACTACTACATTTGTTCCTTATCAATTCAGGGCACATTTGACTAGCTGATATAAGGTGTAACGACATCAAAGCATTTTTTTGCCAGTCACACCTTTTGCGGGAAATGGTGTATTTTAAATACACAATGACTGGACTACTAAGAGAAATTCAGCAGAATGACACTTGTTGACAAGACTATAATTTCCGAGATATAAGCGAAAAATCGACCAAAGTTCTCAAAGTACCAAAAAAGTTCTCAGAAAAAATTGTAACATTGAAACATTGTCTTCCAACGATAAATTGGCCTTGCCGTTCTTAATACTTAATATAGTATTATATTGTGATTTTGATTTATTGCGATTCTGTGATTATTCTACCGTTCTATGATCCGAAATAATATTATTTTCTGCCCGTACAAAATTATTTTCTAAATTGTTACGAAATATATGGTCAAGAATTATTGTAGATTATAATTAGAAACCCTGGTTGGTCATCTCAGGTGTAAATTTAAAACTGTACAAGTTATATTACAGAAATTGTCATAATTCCTGGAACCCCATCAGTTGAGCCTATATTGAAATCACCATTTACATAAAATTAATATTATTATGGTGCCTCCTGTAATGCTGATTAAAGTCGATCTATCTATAAGTAGTTATCTTATCTGCTCTTTATAATACGTACACGGTGTCCCGGGATTCAGGTAAAAAAATATGTGAAAATATAATTTTGTACGGGAAACGGAATTAACTAAGCGAAGGACAAAATTACTTTTAATTTTTAATTGCCAAGCCATTTCGAACGGCTGAAATAAGCTTTCCCCTATGCATATGCAAACTCAAGTTTTAATTAAAATTATATGTGGCTGGCAAGTCCGAAATTGTTGTTTTATATAGTCAATTTCTAAAAATTAGGTAAAAAGCCCTTAGAGGCAAGAGAAGGCAAGAGATTTAATTCCTGAAAACTGAGTTTATTTTAAATATGAGGACATCTCGCACATATGCCCCGACCTGCTACCTATTGATAAGTTTGATTTCGGGTGCCACTACCCGAAGACTTGCTAGAAGGACACCTGCCATAGAAAAGCCAGGAAAATAACAATACGAGTGCACGAAGAAAATACGACATGAAGCAAAATAGTGTTACGAAATTGATGATCTATTATGGCAAAGGGCTCTAGTGTGGTAAAATTGCCCGCATATCATCCCCACCTTAATCCAAGGGAGTTAGTCTGGGCGGCCGTGAAAGAATATGTACAGCTCTTTATTTATCTTGGGCTCATATCAGAAGAAAATGTAGTAGTAACAACAACACAAGACGAATTCTTGACTCACAGTATTATTTTTCTTCCAGAATACATTCAATAGCGATTAAAATTGGGCTATAAAAGTTTGCCTAAGCTAGCTCAGCTTAATAATAAAAAAAATAGCAGGTTCGGTAGATACCGAAGCTACTAATTACTTGTGGACGCTACGCCACTGACCGTTGCGCAACCACGTCAGATGGTCCCCAAATATACTAGGTATCGACCTTACTTTTAGCACTTCTTGTAATTTGGCGACATAAAAATATACACAGTATACTAATATCTAATTGTATTAAGAAATTCAAATTGATATACAAGTTGTATACTAAAATTGCATATAAATCAAACTGCAAATAAATTGAATTGCATATCTATACAAACAGTAATTTAGAAAGAAATCCACACAACTATCCCCACATATATCTCAAATGTTGTTTTACACAAGAACGCATAACTTTTATAAAATAAAACATAATAAAAATTTATCTACCACCTATGTAGATTCAGCGTGGACTTTGACTCACACAAACAATATCAGAAAACAAACGTGTGCGTAGTGTAAATGGAGGTATGAGTGTAAGTGGGAATCTAGGTGGCTGAGTGGCGTGACTTGAAGTGAACTTATACACTCGCCATAAGAAGCCCTGAAAGTGACACGACTACTTAGCTACGTGCCTAGAGGTACAAATTATGAAGTTATATGAATATAGCTACTTATAAAACTTACTTAATCGATGTTAAATGGCTTCAATAAGTGTTGGCAAGGCGAGTTCCCATTTTATTAACACTTATTCAACCCAGCAGAGCTGCATGTCTAAATTACCAGAATCACAACAAATAAGCAGTGACCTCTCTGAAAATCCTAATTATACGGAGCGTAACGCAGTGCGTTATTTAGTAGGAAACACTTAAACTTTTAACAAAATGAAGATGTATACCAGCACGCCTGTACGCATCCAGCCAAGTGAAAAAGATAGCCTCGAAACCGTCCAACCAAAAAGAAGGTAATATGATATTTGTCACAAAAATTTGCCAGAGGCCAACATCGCCTACAGTAACAAATCTACCGATGTCGCCTATGCGCGCGAGTACAGAGAACATAAAGCGACACAAATGTGTGATAAGAAACCGTTACGAATGTTCTATGAGAAGACATCGAAATACCATAATACAAATCGAAATCCGCAAGGAAAACTGTGCTGTTCAAACCTGACTTCTAACCACAAATGTTAGAGGAATGCACCTACTACAAACCGAATATCTAAATGGTTAGCTAACAAAAGCGAACGTAGCAGTATTAACAAACAGTCTCTCACAAATTGCCAGCAGTCTTTCTTAAACAATATTATAATAGATACCAGTATATAACACTGGTTAAACTTAAATCTCTAAATGTTATGTTTGTTTGATACACACGTCTACCGTGTGTAATGGATAATGTGTATGTTCCATTATAGGACATTTTATAATTAAAATATGAATTCTTCAGAAGCTACAGAATGAACTTCATCTGATGTGGATAATGGCTTACTATTAAACTTTTGTTGATAGAGAAATACATTTTCTTTCTTTCTTTCTTTATTGTCCATTTCTATACAGTTGTAACTTTAAAAATAGCAGTTGGATTTTCAATCAAAGGGGTATATCGGCGATTTTAATTTTTTTTGTAAAGGTGTTACAGAACGATTTATAAAAATTGGCACTTTTTCGTATATTTTTGAATTTTCAAAACTTAATCTTGGAAGAAATTCTATTTTTATGGCATCACTGGATCGCAGAAACCTTTACATTTTTCTACATTTCCATGGCGACAAGTAGCCCTTAAGCCTGCTCAGTTAAATTTTCAATTTTAAAACATTACCCAAATTAGTTTGAAAACTCGGAAAACTGATTTGGGTAATATGCAAGGTATGTTATTTATGAAAATGAAAAAAAAGTAATGGCTTTATACAGGGTGGACCAAATTAATGCGTCTAAATCGCAAAAATGTTATAATGAAGAAGAGAAAAAGGATATTTTCGATTTGATCCGTATAAAAGAAATTAAGCAATATTTGAAAAAACGCGCGATACCGGTCTCCTCAAATACCCCATTGAACGTAATAATCCCGAATAAATCCCCAATTTTTTAATTTTAGTACAATTACAGGCATAGTGAATATGAATATTGGCAAAAATTAAGATTTTTATTATATTTGAAGAGTAACATGAGATACCGTAAACCCTGTATAATTAATTTTTACGAAATGTTCGGCAAAATCTGCAAAAATGTTCGGAAGATTTCTGCGAATACAGTGATGTCATAAAAATCCAATTTATTCAAATATTAAGTTTAGAAAATTAAAAAAATACGAGTGCCAATTTCTATAAATTGTTCTTACACCCCTAGGCTAACATTTTATGGGATATTTAACAATAGTTAAGAAAAAATTGAGAAAATTTGCCTGTGACACGGAGTGCTAAATACGAAGCTAAGGTTTGGTAACAAAATTTCGTGGCGGAACATTTAAGAAAATGCAAAAAGGGTAAGAAATCTCATTTTTTGGCGGTTCTTTACTTATAACTCGGAAACGAATTTATAGACGAAGACATAGACAAAGAAGAGACCGAGAACAGACTGAAGGAAGGCGCTTACACGATGTGGAAGGTTGTTAATGTTTAATCCCATAATCTATTTCGTAATAATTCCTCTCTCATTAAGATATGATCACTTGTTGTTCATGTGTTGTGGAGTAGCACAGGTATTTTTATTAAAAAAATTAAAAAATCTGTCACTTGGAAAACATCTTGTTCATTTAAGGCAATTGCAAAAGGTTTCAAATTCAATTCTGTTTCAAATTCAAGGTTTCAATTCTGCGCTTAATCCACACCCTATAGAGGAGGTTTTGCTGAAGAGTTTAAACCGATAAAATTTCTTATGGGTCGTTTTTTAACTTTTCTGTACTTTTCGACATAGATCGGGTAGACTAAAAACCGTTTCCAAATTAGTTAGATAGGTACGTAAAAAACGTAATATTTAATATATTCTTTAACTTAAATTTGGTTTAAAATTTGGGACCGTTTTACATGGGACACCCTATAGATCCGTAACAATAATAATAATTATGCGTTAATTAAGCTAGTCTGCTGATAACGTACGTACCCTTCTCTTCCAAACTGACGACCTGAACCCAGGCACCCTTGTGTGACTTCCCCGACGTTGCAGAATTATAGTCTGTGGTGCCAATGGTATGAATATTATAGTAAATATCAACCAAGAGTTCGTCCACTAAAGCCGAAGCCCGCCTTTTTTCGTTTTCCACAATGGACGTCTTCGTCACCGCGTCCGCTGAGGACCTCCTGAATGCCTCGGGGTATGGGAAGGGCTGCACTATACTCTTGGTGGTTGCCACCCTAGCCGCCGTCTGACAGGTGATCACCATGTCGCCGAACATTTCGCGATGGCACACCTCCAACTGTTCAATTCTGTATGCGGACATGGTGCATACGTATTATGCCGGTTTAATTTGTGCGATAACAATTTCCGCTGGTACTTGTGATATGCATTTGCGATATCTTCCTGGCGTGTTCCGCGCTATTCGTACTGCGAGGTCCGTAGTCGACGGATTCGTGGGGCTGGGCTGGTGTGAATGCAGCGCTGAGAATTGAATGATTCTCGATAAGAGATCGGAAAATTCTACGTAGCAATGTGACGCTGTCAAATGTCGTTGTAGCAGATCTCACTGGCGTTGAGTTTCGTTATACTGCGACATGACAGTGTCAAAATCTAGGTTAGGTTGACGTATTTACTCGGGAAAAATTGCTGTCAAATTGTCCGGTTACCTATAGGGAATTCAAAACAAAGATGCAAAACGTTTCGCGGCATCAACAAGATCAGCGAACATTGTTGCAAGGTCTGTCAGACTGTAGTAAGTGTTGCAGAAATTTAATTTGTATTTTGAGGTTATGGTGGTCAAAACAAATTCTTGAAAAATTAAATAAGATATTGCTTATTTATGACCCATTTTCTTAAGACGTGATTGTGTAAATGATTGAAATAAATTTCCTAAGGTACGTTAGGGGTAATATGGCCCACTTTCAACTAACATGCCAATAAAAGTTACAAAATGCCTCAAAACAAAGTAGATTCTATGTAAAAACAACATAAAGCTAAACTATATCTGCAGTGATAATAAAAAATGCAAAGATCTGATCCATATTTCTGACCTTCACTGAAATAAGGCCCAGGTCTATTTTACAACATCACAAATATGACCATCTAATAAAAAACCGCTTAACAAGTTCTTACGTGCATTTGGGCACACGTAGTCAGTCTTCCATATCTTCAGAAGTTAGTCTTGCACAAATTTCATGTACCCAAACCCCACATTGTGCACAACGGCACATATCTTTTTTTTTGTCCTCTTCGCACAAAAAACAGTACCAAGTTTCTTTAACCTTGATTTTTTTTCGTTGTAATTGCTGGACTTACTCCCTTATTGAACAAATCTATTTTCAGCAATTAAGCGCAATGCTTTGTAACTCAATGCTTTTTTTCGAGGAGCCTTGGATCGTTTACTCACTTCAAGTTCTGGTGTTTTTAGAATATCCGTGAATGTATTTTTTTGGAGTACTTTTTGTGGATTGTTGAGTCTATCTACCATTTGACCGCTAGAATGTGGAATATCCTTAGCCTTCACAGTGATAAATAACATTTGAAATCTTAATTTTTGGCTCAGCGAGTGCAGTTTCCTCGACCCTCCTTGTGGAAGATCCAGGAGTAGGTTCATCTGATTTCGTTGAAAATATTTGTCCACGTCCACGTGGAACATCCAGGAGTCGGTCCATCTGATTTTATTGGAGAAATTTTACTCGCTTTTTGTTCAAAATTAATCAATGGAATAGAATTTGTAGTGTAAGAGTCGACGGACCAAATGCATTTTCTGGAATAACTGATGGATCAAATGGGTATATTCCAGTGGACCGGAAACCGTTTTGTATATTTGAAATAGACATACATTGTTGCCAAACTTTAGTAAACACTACGCCGAATTTTTCCTTCTTGAGAGTTCGGCAAGGAACATTCGTTGTTTCCCAATAATTCAGAAGTTCCGTGTCCCAATAATGTTCAAAGGATCGGAAAACAAAGCTTAATCTCATGCCTGCAATTCGTGCGTAGTATTTGATGGTAAGCAGTAGAGGGACACGTCCCACTTTTCAGCTTCTTGAACAATGGAGACGTCTACATGACATGATGCACCATCAATGACTAAAAGAACAAGAAAGAAAAGAATGTTGCAGCCAACGAATAAATAACTCTCTAGTCATGCTTCCTTTAGCAGACATTTTAACAATGGAACCCGGAGGAAGTTACGTTTTCGTCATGTTCGTTTGCTAATAAGTGAACTCTATGTTCTCCCCTTTCTGCCAAAATTTATGAGCGTGATGTAAGGTTAATCTACAACCTTTTTCATCGAGGTTGTAAATAAATTGTGGATATTTCTTTAGTTTTAAGTCATTTAAAACGGCACCTAATTTAGAGAAGTGATCATGAACAATCGCAGGGTTCAGTTTTTGGGCCGTAGCCACGTTCATAATTTGTGATTTCCTCTTGGTGATGTTGGGGTGTCTTTTTAGAAAGTATTTGTACCCAGTAAATCCGGCGAGTTCTTTCTTACTGTTAAATCTGTGTGGAATATTGCTTTCTTGACAAAATCGGAAAACACTTCTACGAACGGTTCTTGGGGTTAATGGCAGACCTACCCGCGACATCTTTATAATTCGCAATTCCAGCTCCCTTTCCTGTTCCTCACTTAATAGGGGTTTTCTTCCGAGGATTTCCACATTTAATATGTATGATTTTTCAGTGTAGTACGTGGAATGCCGCAATGTTTTTCGACATGCCGTTGACTTTTGCCCTTTCTGAGCATTTCCAATGCTTCAGCCGTCATTTCGCTGTCTCAGTTTGCGCGAATACCTCGACAAATTTTTCCCATTCTGAAAAGAAAATAATAACGTAGAAATAACTTTTACTTCAACGGTCGGAAATATGTCCCACTTATGTTTTGTGGTGGGCCATATTTCTGACGTCCACGTTGTTCATATTATAGGTTATGTTTTGCTAACAAAGGTAGCTACAACGTTGTATTAAGCAAAAACCTAAAGCCAAAGAATCATACATTTCAACAATCTAATTGTCTTACCTGTTTTTATTATACACTCAAAACTACACGCACTTTAACTTAAGCGAAAATAATAAGAAGAAACTCGGTTTTCAGAGATAGGTGCGTAGCATAGTCACCAAATATTGATATTATAGTAGGCTATGTCTTCCACTAATCCAACGAAGCCAGAAGTTCTGCTTCTTGTTCATAGATGGCTCTTAAGAACATTATTAACGGGTGGGCCATATTTTCGCCCGGGCCATATTACCCTAATGTACCTTAGTTTTTTTCTGTTTCTCCGCTTACCTATATCTCAAAACCTATGCGTCCTATAGATACGGCCATCACACATAATTAAAGCTGACAAAAGGGGCCACAAGCCTCGCATACTTTCCGAGATTCACACGTTAATGCGAACGCGTTTTGTACGCAATGCAGCAATCCGTGGGCTATTGAGGACACGTCGCGATGCCTAGCCATGTCCTGCACCACGCTAATGTGCCTATCATGTCCTAGCATTCGCATATAGCACCTAGAGCTGTGACCTTGAACTCTCCTTCTTACGCAGATGTATCCTATACGATAGAGAAGCCGTACAAGAGAAAACGGCCTTAGTTTTACCGTAATTAGCATCCAGCAGAGCTGCCAAATAGTACCCAGGCGATTCACACGTTAATGCGAACGCGTTTTGTACGCAAAGCAGCAATCCGTGGGCTATTGAGGACACTTCGCGCTCAAAATATTGATATACTTTTTCGTTATACTTTTTTTGCATCAAAAACATACTACCAAATATATCAACACCTGGTTCGATATTTTTCTGCGGTCATTAACGTTAGGTATTAAGTATCTAATACATCTAGCAGCAATCTATGTATTGAACAATAAATAACAGAAAGGTGCGGCATTCATTGTTTTACTCTTTAATCAAATGGTATGATCTGCTTGAACAAATGAACACATCTTGCCATAACTAGCATATAATTTACCGGTCATCAACCACTATATCTGCTGACATGGGTAACATCGCTATCCAAGCCTGATGGTACGTTTACATATATTAAATCGTGATAATAGTATTTTCATTCGTCGGATAAAAGTCGTATTGAATCGTGAATCATTAACACCTTGAAGAAAAACTGACTAATGCTTTACGAGATTTTAGATATGTTATACCTGGTTACGATTGTGAATTATTATTTTGGTAATTTGCATACTGTTTCGTGCATATTTACCTACTAGTTTTATAATTTTTTTTATCGCCTCAGCACTTAGCGCGGCAGCATAATGTTAAAAAGATGTAATCCGTATGCTCCTTAATGCTACAAGCAAATAGTTTTTTTTGGTTTTGTTTCGTGGTCCCTCTGGAACATGAAACAAGTTGATGGACATCTACAAATTGTGACCAATTCGTGGACTGTTCCATAATCATCATTATGCTAGCAATGAAGTTTCTTTCAACCTCGAGTCCATCAAATGTGTCTCAAAGGTCTCAAAATTACGAAATAAAAACGGAAGAAATAAAATATTTGTTAGAGATGATGCATTGACATGGGGGCATACAGGGCTAGCAGGAAAATGGAGCGACGAGGGCAAAGCATTAAATTTACTTTACCGCACAAAACTGGGCATTTCTATACAACTACAACAATTGTAGGACGAGGTGAATTATATTATTTCTAGAGCTAACGCTCGTGCTACTTGGACTTCACTTAGGAGAACCATTTAATACCACTTTGACACAATTGACATTTAACTGATGAATTTATCAACAAATGGTAGATAGGTAGATTTATACAGGTTTTAACAAACAAAAAACACACTTTAATTTTGGTACTTGTTTAGTTTTGCACATAGAGAAAACGATCTATAACTTAATTCATGTATACTATATATCTAGCTTTAAGTTACCATTTAATTTTTTTAAATATCTCAATTCGTTAGTAAAATAAATTAGATGTAAAAGGTGTTGCGTTAATTATTTTGAGCAGTGTATCATATAAATTGTGTAATGTAATAAATTGATGGGTTTAAATGAATTTAAAGTTTATTTTCTTCTTTTTAGAGCCCTTCAATAAAAGCTTGTTTTTAAAAATGTTTTTTTTACTATTAATTTATCAGATGTGCTTGCTACTGAAATGGACCCTATCCCTTATTTAGTTAATAAACTTGCAATGTCGGACCTCTGTTTTGTTTAAAGACGAGATACCGATTTTTAAATAACAAGTGGTTACGGTATAAGCACACACTAGGAAAGACGTGGTGCGAGGTGGGTTAGATAAGTCGGGATATAGGGAGACGAGGGATTGGATATGGGGAAGTAGGTAGTTGGGCTCTGGTGTGTGTTGGTGTTTGACGTGAAATTTCCCAGGTTAGTAAATATACTTAATTTGAAATGTTTATTATTAAATTTATTATCTCGAGAATTTATGCCATCTTTTCATTAAAATTATCCGTGTTATATTATGTTTTGAACTATAAATAATCATGATACGTTATGCATAAACTATATATTTTTTACTTGTTTATTTAGTGTGCTCAGCTCATTCTGTTTTAGGATTATTGCATTTTGCTTTATTCAGTTCGATCTAGTAATGTTCGATCGAAGTAATGTTGTTGACCTTTTTGTTCCATTCAAGACTACGAGTAGGTTTCTCATACTTGTGGGTTTTGCTTACAACAGTGACTTAATTGCCGCTTATTGTATGAGATGATGAATGTTTGCGCCTTGTTGAATTTATTAACACTTTTCCCCCGTGCCTGGGCGAACACGCTAGTTGCCTCCCGTATGGCACCTTCGTTTTCGCACCAAAACCTTACAACTACTAGCTGGGTTGCCTCCCGTATGGGATCTCAGTACCTTCTGACGAAAGTCGGCTAACTAACAACAAACTCTTCAGTTTTGTATCTTGAGAATAACTGTAGGTTAAAACACAAGTATGACAACCCTTGTAAGTTTTCATTTTACTTTCACCTAAGTGTTCAACAGCATTACTGCGATTCTTTTGAATAGAGATCGAAGGTTTCTCTGCCGTGCTCTTTCCCCTCGTGAATTCAAGGCTGAGTACGGCATTTATTTATTTTATATTGTTCATAAATTAATACCTGTTTAAATAAATCAGTAGGTGTATTAAATATGCTTAGTCTTTTCTTTTTCATCTCAAAACTCCCGCTTTTCGTTAGTAACCAGTGCATCTCGGACAGGGTTAATTTAAATTAAATACAACGTAGGGTAGGTATTTCCCCCTTTTGACGATCACGTACCCCGGCCATGTGTTTCTCTGTTTATTATGTTTAACACACCCGGGTTGGTTACATTACACTACGAAAGCGCCCATCCACGAAATATATGTATCCTAAGATATGTCTATCTATAGAAATATTTATATATAAATGCATTTGTTTTATAAGGGAATAAAACAGCCCCATTATAGATATTTAATGATTTATTGAATATCCATCAACATAACACTATACAGTATGCCCAAACGTAACTTATTACATAAGCTGATTTACTACACAACCTCAATTGCAGTTACCTCCATGAAATTTCGAAAATATGACCAACGATTACACCGACGCGACGCTCTTTAACATCCATTATCAGATACGCAACATTAATTTCCTAAGCTTACAAAAATTAGTCAACTGATATGGTACAATTTATTACTTGATGCCGAATCACGATAATTGCAACAAACATCTTTAACTATACGAAACAAGGACGAGCGTGTGGTCTCCTGATTTTGCGAATACAATCCAGCTAAAGGTTTCCACACACTATTGCTACTACTATTCATTGGGTATTAGGCTGATAGATGCTTTTATTAATACCTATATTGTACAATGATTAGGCGAGGCAGATTAACACAAATAAATAATGAAACCTACGAAATTTTTCCGAACGTATAGACATTTAAATTAAAATTTTAAGCTTTGTATAATCTTTAAGTGCATTTTTTCATAGAAAAATCCATTATTTTGAGAGTATGTTTGAATATGAAAAAAAATATTGCGTAAATAATTAACGAAATGATCCCAATTTTTTTATTCAGGGATTATGAGGGTCGCTGATCACGAATATGGTGGTCAAAAAGTCCGCGATGCACATGTAGAAAATCAATAGAGTGACAAATTGGTCAAAGTACTAATTAAAGTACATGGAAAAAATTATACTTTACTTAAAATTTGCACTGATACATGAAATGTTCACATGTTAGTTATTTTGAGTCATCTCAGTATCTCCTTCTTCCAAGCCTACTACAGCCACTGCAACCTCTTCTTCTCAATACTGGTTGCCGTTGGAGCAGTTGGTTCCCATGCAGTTTTTCGAGGCAATATTGCAAATAAGACCTTGTTTCCTACAACTTCACATAACATCACAGTCTGTCTTACGTCTACAGAATATGACCTTCATGACGCTAGATGGACCATCTGGTTGATATGCACAAGAAAATTTTTCTATGGAAATATGCAGAGAGGCGTTTTTTCCCTAAAGATGAGGATTTATATATTTTTTGAAATGTCTTGCTGTATCAAGTCAAAAAACTGCATCTCAATCCATCCATTCGAAAAGGTTTCAGAGGTGAAATGTTAATATGCATCGCTTAAATATTTAACTTTAGGGATTAAAATATTCTAAATATTCCAAAATGGTTTCAACAATGGAGGTAACTTTCGACTACTACTAATTTTCTACGCTAGATATCATGTAAAATCTATTATGTTACTTAAGTCCGTAAGGCCTATCCACGTATTGACATAGTTCAGTGTCGTCACAACGTTACTTTCTCACTGCAACTGTATCATGTAGATTAAAGCCAATCTGACCAAAAAATTTAAAAAACTGCTACATAATGTGTATATGATTTAGTGCTATTTTGATTTTTGTTTTGCTAAAAAATATATGGGCAGGTTTTAGCTTTGAGAAATATATTGGCAGGCATCCCCACTACTTTGGCAACAGAAAGAAACAATTGTTTAAATTTTTAGGTCAAAAAATCACGCACAAACAACTTACTCGTTTTGGTTAAAGTGTGGTTATATAGTACTGCGTCTATCAATACTTATCAACAAAGGCACAAAAATATGATATCATTGTTTTGAAATTGGACTCTCTAATTGATTGATCTTATAGAATCTGAAGGGAATATTATAGAATCTTATCTTTTATATTTGTTTTTGCTCGTATTATGACAATTCACGTTGTATCTAACCTTTTATTATTGAAATGTCTTACTGAAATGTGTTATTGAAATTGAACATATTAGAAAGGATCGACTAATTTTTAAAACAAAGGAAGAAAAAGTAGAATTTTGTAGCAACAGAGCTCACTTATACTTTCTTCTATTCTCAATATGACAACTGACTTGGGATCTAACATGGCGATAGGCATATGTTTTTAATGTTTGAATATGTTTATATATGTTAGGAATATGTTTGAAATGTAACTATATCGGGTGCCTACGATATTACTAGCCACCTTGTAACTTCCTTGTAAAAAAAGATATCTATTTCAAATTTCTGAAAGTTGTATGGTTGACTACGGTGCACAGTTTAATTGTTTCAAGATCTGATTTCCACTTCCGGTTTAACCGGAAACAGTATAAACTTTGTTATTTATAATGGAACACCCTGTATATTATATGAAAATTTGGATTGCCCAAGAAATTCCAGCTCCAAAACATACCCTATATATATATATATATATATATATATATATATATATATATATATATATATATATATATATATATATATATATATATATATATATATATATATATATATATATATCTGTGACAGTTTTCGAGAAAATGGCGGTGGAAAATATTATATAAATCATAAATTATTTCATTTTCACATAAAACAAATCACTGTAGGTACAAATATGTTACGATTATTTAAGTTTTCGGTGAGTAAAATTTGATCAAAAGTCAACAAATTGCTTCTCCGGCTGACCCGGAAGTACTACGAAAAGTGATGTTTAGGCTCAAACTACTTCGATATTTTAAATGGAACACTCTGTATTGAACCTTAAATTTATAATCTGCTAACCTTTCTGGATATTTTTTGTTTCTTGTTCCCTTTGGTGCCGAATCTTTCTTGGAAAGCCCGTCCTCTAAATAGATGATTATTTTCATTTGCCCAGTATCTCATATTGTTCCTGTTAAACATTCCCATGTTGGTAAATCGATGTTGATAAACCATGTTGCCTCGCGCCTAAACACAGCCATTTTTAACGACCAGTAACACTTAAACACTTACTAAAATGTAAATCAAGAATAAACCGCAAAAATTAAATGAGAGCTGTCGAGAGGAACTTTTAAATAATGCATAGCGCGGACATTTGGTGACATTTACGGGGCCCACCAGGGCTTCGGTTTCAATACCAGGGTTGTTCCGAATGCGGACAATAAAAATGGAATTTTATGAAAGTTATAACAAACTTTGTTGTTGTTCCGGTTTAGCTTGACTTCGTATATTTGATTGTTTGTTTATAAATGTTTGTTTGAAATCTTCCAACCGCGTTTCCAGCTACTTCCCAGTGAGATAGAGACTTGATATATATATATATATATATATATATATATATATATATATATATATATATATATATATATATATATATATATATTCTCTAAACTTTGGTTTTACACAGCCCTCTTGAATTAAAGTTATGTTTAATCATTGTTTTATTGTTTAGCCTTTGTGAACATTCAGTCTCCGATGTCTCTTCAACTATTAAGTTTAGACAGGGGACATCCGAAACAAAAAATATTCAGGAAGGTTAGTAGAATGTAAATTCAATACAGGGTTCAATACAGGGTGTTCCATGCAAAATAGCGAAGTAATTTGAGCCTGAAAATCAATTTTCGTAGTACTTCCGGTTCAGTGGGAATCAAATTTTATTCGCTAAAAAACTTAAATAACCGTACCAGATATTTTCCTAGTTACATTCATTTGTTTTATGTGAAAATGAAATAATTTATATTTATATAACATTTTCAACCGTCATTTTCTCGAAAACTGTCAAAGATAGATATAGGATATGCTACATGTTTTAGACCTAGAATTTCCTGGGAAGTCTAAATTTAGAATAATATACAGGGTATTCCATAAAAAATAACAAAGTTTATACTGTTTCCGGTTAAACCGGAAATGAAAATCAGATCTTGAAGGCATGAAACTATACACCGTAGTCAGTCATACAACTTCCCAAAATTTCGACATCTTATTTTACAAGGAAGTTATAGGCTGGCTAGTAATATCGTAGGCAACCGGTATATCTTTTATTTATACTTTCAGTCTAAGATCCGGTATTAGAAATATACACTCGAATATGACAAGGAGTGGGGAAAATATAGGTTTCCTACTATCCCCTCAGCACAACTATGAAGTTGGCAGGTATAAACAGGCGAGCAATCGGCAATCGTTATTAATATACCCTCATCAATTGTTTACACGATATTTTTGGTGAAATTAGTACAGGAATTTTAAGGAACGCTAAATTTTGATGACGACAAACCAGCGATAAAGTCAGCGCGGCGCATTCTCGTCTCCCAATCACACAGTATTAATAAAAAAACAAACACGGCAAACAGACACACACGCAAGCAAATATATGTCAAAAAATATTTTTTTGAAATATCTTGCTTTTTGAAAATTTGATTTAAAACATCTTATCGATATATTGCCTGTTGTTCCCAACTAAATAAATGAGTATGTGACTCCTTGTGATGTGTCAGCCTTTGCTTTTATTCATTTGTATGGGCATATCAGGGACAATTATGGAAAATTCTTGTGCTTTTGCAGATATGGTATCAGACGCGGTCAGATAAACACTTTACACAATTTCGTTGTCCGATTTCATCGATAAACAACACAGAAGTCGGGGACACGGTGTGCAAGGTCTGGATGCAGTAATATTGTCATTTTATATAAGTATCGAGAACGCCTACAAACGTGTGCCGAGAGAGTTAACTCGCAGAGATAACAAAAACCTTCAGCAACGAACACCAATAGAGACTCATGTCTCACATCCAGATCAACAAGTAATACAGGAAAATCATTCAGAGAACTTTCCCCCGAAATAGAGAACATTCAAGCGTCTCTTTTTAAATTCCATAGTCAATATTAATGTTATGGATCTAACTGCATCTAACATTTAAAAAAAATTCTCTGTTTGAATTCCTCTCCCGTTTTGTCCTAACTTTATCGTCTATATACTAACATAACAAAGGTACGCAGAGTACCTGGCCGAAGGCAGTGGTTAACATATCATCTTGAGTATTGCTTGGATAATTCCCAAACTAGGCGAATACTCTAAGCTATTTTTGGGTCACGGCCTACATATAACTTTGTAGTCGCCATCACCCAAAAACAGACTCAAACTATTATTATTATTATTATTACTGTTCAATAGCAACATCGACATCTGGAAATGTGTAAACTTCAACCTAAAATAAATCGGCCATAGCAAATGTTCCTTAATTTACATATCGCCGAATATGCCGGCAAAGGTCTTTCTCAAGTTCTTCATGGTGTCTTCAGTATCTTCGGCCACGGATTGAGACTGGCTCCCCTGCCTCTGGAAGGGCCTGGGTGGGGGGTCTGGAAGACGGCCGGTGCTCGGGGCGCTACTCACTGTGCTCGTCTGCGACACTAGAAAAATAATAATTGTTCTGAGACCTAAGCAACTACTTTGGTGGCAAGTTAGAGTGACCATTCAGACGTTGTCAATCAGACTCAGTTTTTGCTTAGGTATGCTTTCAGAGGAGGTTGAAAGCAGCTGATATCCGATAAATCACCTTTTTCAAAGGGCGAGTTAGGTTTCTTGTGATACCTCGGTTTCTATATTTTTTTTTGCACAAATTTATTTTAATAAGGAAACTCTAGTACAAGAAACATATATTTTTACATGGGAAAAAGTCTCAGAGTTATCCATCGATATCCTTTCCGCTACCTGTGTTACGCGAGGTCACAGGTCGCGAGAAACAGTTTCTCGCATATATCTCGAGAACGGCGACATTTATTGAAAATAATATTGAGAGATAATTTGTAGCTAAGGCGATTTTCTGTAAAAAGTTATTTGAAAGTTTTTTTGTAGGGTCACTCGTTTAAGAAATACAGCGTTTCAAAGAACCAAGGGCGTAGAACACTTACTTTGCTACGGCGAATAGTGAGCGATCTTAGGATATAATGATGAAAAAAGAATTATAACTCAATATAAATAGATACATGTTGTTTTTATTTAATTATGAATGCACATATTACACATTTAAGCATTTAATTATGCATATATTATTCGGTGGCCGTCATATTAGGATTCTTCATCGGTATCGGAGACCAATTCTGCCTCCAAAGTTTGAAAGATGAAGATGTTGATATCGATGACGTGGAGAATGATGTCCACGTCATCGATAGCAAATGGTACCGTGTTCAAGCAAGTTTGGCCATGACATTGGCTACAAACTACAGAGCAGGTTAATCCTGCTTTCCGACATCAACAATTGGAAGCACAGCCTTGCAATTACAAAATACTGTATTGCGTAATACATCTGGAGCAGCTCGGAGCAGAGTTGTAACTGGCTCTAGGATATTATTTTGTAATGCCCATCTCCAGTCCTGAGGATCAATTTCGTTATTTCCTAGACATACTTGAACTTGGTAATACACTCGATGCAAGTGTTGCTGAGCAGTGGCAGAGGTTGGCGGAAACGTGAGACAATTGGTCAGCTGTGTTATGTTTTGTGGATTAAATGAATTTAAAATATCGCAATTCATCAATCGATTGTTTCCTGCTTGCTTTATATACTTGTAGAACGCTCCAGCATAGTTAATCATATGATCACTCTTTTCAAATTGTTTGAGGATATTCAATTTTCCTTTCCGAAATAGAGCACAAGTTATATCACAGCCAGTAATTGCGTGGCGAAATGTGGCGCAGACATTTTGGCTACCAGACATTTTGGCCTTCGAGAACAATATATTTTTGATTCCACTTTTGCTTTACCAGGCTTCTGAATTATCAGGCCTCTATTTTGTCCTGAGGAGCTGGCGCAATCAATATGGCCTTTTTTTCTTTCGTAAGTAGCTTGTCGATTAGGTTTATAAGGGATACCATAAGTATATACCAAAATCGCGTCATTGACTGTCATCCCCAGGTATTGCTAAAAATTTTGTAAGTGTCAAAATCAGTAAATCCATTTTTTTTCGGATAGCAGATCACGAATATTTGTCATCACGAAGATTTTTGATTATGGTCCGGTTCGACTGAAAATCGGTATCTCGGTAATATTCAAGATGGCGATGGTGACTATAAGATTAGAAGATTTAGTTCTGTTCATAAATAACGCTTAAAATACCATCACAATTGTTTTTCGTAATACAATACATTCGTAAATAAAACTAAAACTACAGTTTTGTAACTAATTTCAGCTTTTGTCACATTCGAACAAATCTCCCACAATATATACACTCTACTTCATCATTTTCTTATTCCGGCCCTCCGCTGGTTGCATCCTTGAGAGGGACTGTATTTTTTTTCTTTAAATAAAATGTGCGAAATAGCTCATTATCAAAAAGGGACCTAAATCTAGCGCCATCTGTAGACAAGGGAATCGGTCAGACGGAAAAATCCACCACTAAAATAAAATATCACGCAACATTTTTCTTAATAAAATTAACTTGTTTAACCGAGATATCTGTACAAAAAAAATAACTAGTTTTAATTTTATTCCCTTTTACCCTCCAATTCCGAAGTGCCGCACCTCCCTGGCAGATAGGCAACATTTTTTTTATTTTGGATTTTAGAAAAATGCACTCTAACTCTGTATTCATATGTAAAAATCATGTCTACTCTAATAGTTAGCTTAGGTTATGAAATTATTAAAAATTAAGTATGATCTATGATGAAGTTTTTTTGAAGCTTTGATGTAACTTTTTTGATGAAGCTCCGATGAATATTTTTTTATGATGTCAGAAATGTGACTAGACCAGTTTAGATTTGAGGTTTCAGTAGTAGGTACGATACTTCATTCACAGTTTCGATGTAAGATCCATCTAAGACATAAGGGTGGAGTATGCCCTTTACTTTGCAAAGTGAAATTGAAATTAAAAGAATCTTAAGAATTTCTACTTATTTAAAATACCTGAAATTTTCGAAACGACACAAAATCAAACATCAATGAAAGTTTAAGCCGTTTCACACATGTACTAAGACATGCCTTCTAGTTCCTAGTAGGACCACCTTTAAGAAGGGGATGTCGATAAATCCAGAGAGAGGGAAATGGCGATGTCTCGGATTCAAGCTGTTCTGTCACCTCGAAAGACTATTTCCCTTTAGCGATATAATAATTTTTTGGGACTGCATTCTTACCTTGACTATCTCTTCTACCGACGCTACCTAAGGATGGATGTTCGGTTGTGCTGGGTGGAGGCGTCTCCGAATGTGTGAGACTGGTTAAGCTACCTAAGATCCCCCTAGGCCCGACTGGGGGCGGGAGAGGTTCCTCACTAGGAGGTGTTCTAGGTCTACAAATTGCTTGCATCCTGGAGGACACCAAATCTGCGATGTATCTCCGGTCCTCTTCTTGACTGTCGCCCAAAAGAGTCAGGGCACTATCGTTTACCTACAACAGTATGGTTTTATAAGCCTCAGAGGAGAATTAGCATCAGTCCATATACCTCTATGATGTACTCTCTGCCATCTTTCCCAACAACTACCTCCAGAGCGCAAATGTCCAATCCTCCGAATAAATCGGACACCTCGTCCACCCATGTCTTGTACCTCTCTGGCATTGAAATCTGCTCCAGCATTGCAGAGCCAGTGTTGGTCTTCCAACATCCTAAAATAACACCAATTGAGACACTTCATTGACAGAGATAATTAACACACTTCATTCACAGGTGTGTATTAGAAGCGCCAAGAAACATAATTTTGTGATATATAATTTATCTGGAGCCAGCCTCAAAGTCAGAAAATGGCTTGAGGCAGTTAAAAATATATAACAAATAAAATTGGTTTACAAAACTAGAAGAGCTCTTATTGGAAAAATTGCTAATGACAATAGTCATTGACGCAACAGATATGTAGTAGTTGTTACCTGAGATTGATTTTCTCATGAAAGCCTTGTAGTTAGCCCCGATTTTCTGGACGTGAATGTCATATTTTGAGTCGACGTACGGTTCCACCGTGCAATAGGTGTTAGCTACAGCCACCACGCTGGCCATGTCCTGGAAGTCGTTGATGTTGTCTACTTTCACTTTGCCTAGTCCCCCATGAGCGTGTCCTATTTTCAGAACTACTGGAAATCGTGGGGCACTCATCTGAAATGAAGATTTTAAATTTTATTAAATGTTATTTGGCCACACAAAACATCTAATCATAATTTATTATCTCCAATTATTTACAGAGCTATAAAGACATTTGACGCTTTTAATGTTTAAGTCAAGTTAGATCACCAGTTATGTATTGCCTCCCATGAGATTTACCACAAATAATCAGTTGGGTCATTAAGTAATATTTAGCTGAAATTGTCGTCATTACCCAAATTAGCTGCCTCCAACTTATCATTGCTCTCATCAATGTCGTGGGAAACGTCTATTAAATTCTAAATTAGATAATCGAAACGACTCTTATAGTTAATAGATCTTGTAACGACGTAGATCAAGAATACTAGATATAAATGCACTCTTTGAATTTAAAATGCAAAAAGTGATTCTTATAACAGAGATTTACGGAACATCATCATCTACTATGAGGTAGATTTTTTTACTACTAACACTAAAAAATGTATATGATCATTGTTCTAACTTCTCGTTAGAAAAATGAGTAGATTATAGCGATATAGTATGTATATATGTCGGAGTGTAGTGGTGCACCTGCACTACAGCACTTAGGCCTCATTAGGACCCTTGTACCTTCCTCCTTTTTACTTAGAGTTCTTTTCTTCAAACCATCCTATTTATTACGGATGGCTTGGTGGCAAAGTCTCTTACAATTTATGTATGATAGCATGGGATTTTGAGTGTTGAGTGTGCAGATGTTGAGTGTTCTCAGGTCTCAGGTGGACTGCCACAGCCCGTCCCAAGCGTGCCTGGTCACTCATCCAAGAGCCAGCCGGCGTCCGCCTTGCTTAACTAGGAAGATCGTAATCTTACCGGCCAAGTCTCTCGGCTAGGTGGTCCCGTCGCTGCTAGGTGGTCCCCTCTTAGGGTAATATTAAAATAGTATTAGGACCGTGTAGCTCTTAGGTGGGGAGGCGGTGAACGATCGTGTGCGACCAGTGGCAAAGTCTTGTATTTTAACTAAATTTACGTCTTATAATATGGAATATCATTGAAACATGGGAGTTCGCAAATGTATTATTAGTTGTAAAATTCATTAAAAATATATTAAAAAATATGCTAAGGATCTCCAGGTTGTTCTGATCTTGTTTCCCAAAATATCAACAAAGGCTGATCCAAAGAGAAAAGTACATTTCCATTGTGAGATACAAAAAAATCTTAATACAGTTCACGTACGTCGTGGCCGAGGATCGTGCCGATCGTGAGGTTGGATTTTTTTCAGGCAGACAGTAACGAAATATATGGAACTAATAAAAAATATAATGTTTTATATAATAAAAGGAGCACTATTATTGTATAATTGTGCCGCATATCGCTCTCATGGCTGCATTGATATTTGAATATCTGTTCAATTTTACATATCACCCAATTACATTGTAATTAAATAACGCTATTGGATATGATACGACGCCACTTTGACATGTAATACTATGCTAACAGCACATTTTTTGCTATTAAAAGCATATAAATAATTGTCATTAAATACCTGATAAAAATAATTTGTAATGTGCCTCTATCGAAGCTCATTCAACGTAGTAACGTAATATACCAATATAATTGATTTTATAGGCAATTTCTTGTCTATTTTGTACTGTGATGAATTATTTGGACACATCGTTTTATTTGTTCAGGCGCCATAGATCGTTCTAATATTGGGGGTTTTAGGCGCATGCCGTTCTGATGAATTAGTCAATTCAGCAATTGATAATGTTGAATAATTGTTGAAGATGTGAAATCTGCCTTGATTATAAAAAATCCCAACACCGAAAATAAGAGATGACGTGCTTTTACGGTCTTCGTTCTTTTATATCATCTCCTTCCCAATGTTTGCAGTATTTTGTGGCAGTTGACAGCTTCACTTCCAACGAGCCCACTACTTAATGAAACTGTGGCATAACAATTATGAGAAATGTACGGTGAAGGTGAGATACGCCTCCAGTTTCTATGCACCTTATTCGTCTGGTCATTCTGGATAGTCGTACATCAATATGCTGCTCAGATGTGCCATTCGTAATGTCTCAGTAGATTTCCACATCTGTATGTTTGGAGGTAGACCATCCTAATGTCCATCCATCGGGTTAGCACACTGTCTGTCATTCCGCAACTACGGGTCAGACCTGCGTAGGATTTCAATGATCGCATGAAGATATGTTTACTTGTTATGTCTGACCATATACCATTTCAGAATTGGTTCTTGCGCTGATTTGTGAGGTACCCACTTTTTGTGTACTGTTAAAAAATTTCCTTTTTTTTTGGAAATTTTGCAAACCTGTGAACAGTTGTATATTGGAAACTATTTGGTCTACTGAGACCAAAATATTCTCATTTTGTTACAAATTTGCTCTATTAAAAAGTGTACACAGTGACTAAAAATTGACAAAATTGAAAACATGGATTTTTAAGTATTTAACAGTGATCCCTCCGGCTTCCGAGGTGAAAAACTTGGATTTGTCATTACCACTTCATCACATACAATATGTAAAAGAAAACAGAACTACATCATCTGATGCAAGGGAAAGATGTATCAATGTCATAGACTATAGTGGACACGAATTACGACGAACGTCTGCTACTCTTTTAATTGGAGGCGGTGGTGACCTCACTGTGGCGGAAGGCTACATTGAAGACTCACTTTTGAAGAAAGATAATAAGAATACTGAATGTTGATATTAGTGCTAATGATAAACTAAGCACCGTTGTCATTTCTGATGTCGCAACTGAAAAGAATATAACTATTAATCAAAACGTGTTGGACTACTTTAGTTGGCAGTTTCAGTGGTTTATTTAATTTTAATACTTGTTCAAATTGTGTATTTATTAGCAATGTGGATAAAAAATTATTGTAAATATTGTTCAATAAACTTTTATACATTAAAGCTTAAGGACACACACTCGGGAAAACTTAAGGACACACACATTAAAACACTCGGGAGTTATGAGATTAAAGCAGGATTCGTCTTCTTCTAGTCACCTGGTATGACTAAATGCAAATGCCATATAGCTGAGCAAAACTACTTTTCAAATAATATTAGTCAATCAAATCGATTAGTGATGATCTTTCGTTATGTTATGATGAGAACGGCAATTTCCGAGTTTCTGCTTTCTGCGTCTCTTCGGCATCACGGTGTTACATGTGGCTCATGACGCAACTGCCTAAATGCAAAATGCCAATGTGGGAAGGTAAACAAGCATGACTCACGAAGATCCACGGGTGTTTATACAACTTTTATTGGAGCTGACGCATTATATTAAATCAAGAATAAATTGTATCCATTCAACTTTTTGTGTGCCTGTGGCAGCGACACGCATGGATACTCGGAAGGAAATGTCATCAGCCGAATTAGGCTTTATTTTGTTTATGCGTCTGTCAGTAGTCTACAATGAAGATATAAATTGCTAACACCAAAATTAGTCCTCGTCCAGGCCTAAAGCAATTTGTGATTGCCTCACCGTTGAAACTTTGTAAGTATATCGTTAGATTAACGAGTACTAATTAACGTCAACAAAAGACATACTTTTATTATTCCGCTGTATTTACTTATTTCACAATGTGTGTACTAACAATATAGACTTCTCCAAGAAATGAATGAACTCACTATCAAAAAATAACCAAAAGTTTGAAGTTAATTCTTGTTTAGACCTCTTCTCGATTATTTGTTTGAATGATCTATTAGTTTTTCAAAGAAATTTTGTTTTATTCATTACGTGTAGGAATGAACTCACTATGAGAAATACACCAAAAGTTTGAAGTTAATTCTTGTTTAGACCTCTTCTCGATTATTTGTTTGAATGATCTATTAGTTTTTCAAAGAATTTTTTTTTATTCATTACGTGTAGGTATTACATATGTGTATTATTTTATAAAGTTATGTGTTCTTGTGTACAACATTTTGGGTATATGTTTTGGGATATTTTGGGTTTTCTTTCTAAACTGCTTTCTATAGAGATATAGGAAAACTAATAAATGTTAGGCGTTGCGTCATCACTGGTAATAATGTGGTTTAAGTTATTTTGACGTACGCGTTACTTTGGTAATCCAATTTTTAATATAACTTGGAAATACAATGTGTAATGCAACTTAAAAATAAAATTACATCTTAGTGTACTGTGTCTTTTTTTTATTTCACCAAATTAGAGAACATTTTTAGAGTGAGTTCGATACCCAGTACAGTTGGGAACCATCTCACTTGGGCACCTGTTCTCCTAAACACAGCACTAAATTTTGCATCACAGGTGAAATACTTGGGGGTAACTTTCGATGCTAAATTAAACTGGAATCTTCACCTCGAAAGAAGAATAAATAAGGCCTACATATCATACGAGCAGTGTCGCAGGACAGTAGGGAAAACCTGGGGAATGAAACCCAGGGTGGTCCTGTGGATTTACACTGCTATCATAAGACCAATGTTGGCCTATGGAGCTGTTGTCTGGTGGCCCAAGAGTCAACAAATAACAGCAAAACTCAAGCTAGGCCAGGTACAAAGAGTTGCCTGTCTGAGCATAACCGGAGCCATGCGAACAACACCAACGAGAGCAATGGAGATAATGCTGTGTCTTCCACCACTAGACCTACATCTAGAAGAAGTGGCTCTGACTACCATGACTCGCCTTAAATCTGTTGGCATACTACCAAATGCAAGCTGTGGCCAAACCAGAAGCCGCCTGTGGACTGAGGCTGTCAGAAAGATACCCCTTTTACAGGCATGTGCAGATGGTATTCCGCCTCGGCTTGTCTTTGATAAACCTTACACCATACATACTACTGGTGAAGACGAGGCCGGCGTTGAAGGTGTAAACTATGTCTTCACGGACGGATCAAAGAAAAAGGATGGATCAGGCTGTGGTATATATTCCAGGAATCTGCGACTCCGATGCAGCTGGACTATGGATAAAAATGCCAGTGTAGTACAAACAGAACTCGCTGGTATAACCATAGCCGCACAAGAGATTTCTCGCAGAGAAATAACGGGCAAGACAATAAGAATCTGCACAGATAGTAGACAATCACTACTGGCCCTGAAAAATTATAAAATAACTAAAGGATCAACATGGGAATGTCACCAAGCACTTGTGAGAGCATGTCAGATGAATAACATCTGCCTGTGCTGGGTCAAAGGACACTCACAATGCAACGGCAATATAGAAGCTGACAAACTGGCCAAGAAGGCAGCCAACCTGAGTATCCTTGGGCCTGGTCCTTCAAGTACGCTACCAGTTGCAGCGAAACTTCAATTAATAAAGGAAAATACCCACATAAAATGTAAGACGTTATGGGATGAAACAAATAGCTGTCAGCTGGCCAGAAATCTCTTGAGATATCCCAGCGAAGAGACGGCGAGGAACTATCTGGCAATGTCCAGGGGTAAACTGCGATTTGTTACAAGAACTGCCGGGTAAGGAAACACCTCTATAACATGAGACAAAGTGACACACCCATCTGCAGAGGATGTGAACAAGAAGATGAAACGATCGAGCATGTACTTTGCGAATGTCCCGCCGTGTCATCGACCAGAGAATCCATATTGGGGGAACGTTGGCCTTCTATGGCCAATTTGAGGGAAATGCCCCTGGGCAACATCATCACTTTTTGTACAACATTGGGCTGGTCGATGACCTAGGGAGACATTTCCCTCACGGAGGAAGCACAAGGGGCCCAATGGGGCCTAAGTGCAGCGGATCTCGATCCGCACTCCGGACATATTCCAGATTCCATCTCACTTGGTTGCGTAACGGTCAGCGTCCACGGGATTAGTGGAGTATGCTTCGATACCTCGTATGAACGTACTAATTTATTTATATTTGAATTAAGCTGAGCTAGCTTACGCAAACTTTTATTGCTTACTTTAAACTCTGTTGACATACTTTGGAGGCTCAGCAGGGCAACCGTGTTTTCGCCTTGAAAAATTTTTTTTCGGCTCAGATTTTGCCGTTTGCCTTGTTTCATTTAATCGTGACGAGGGCGATTTTATCGTGAATACTTTACTGATAGTAATAAACAAAAAATCTCGAAATCACGGAATCCCAGCAGGGCAACCGAGTTTTCGGCTCGGAAAAATTTTTTCTTACTCAGATTTTGCCGTTCGCTTTGTTTCATTTAATCGTGAAGGGTGCGATTTTGTCGTCAATTGTTTACTGATAGTAATAAACAAATAACCTCGAAATCACGGACTCTCAGCTGGGCAAGCGGGTTTTCGGCTTGAAAAATTTCTGTTGGACTCGTTTTTTAGCTCAGATTTTGTCATACAAGTTTATCCCAGAGGTTTTCCATTGGATTTAAGTCCGGGCTATTAGCTGGCCATGCTATGGTACGATTGCGACTACTATATAATTTTGCATAACTCGAGCAATAACTCGAGATACTCATCGACAATATGAGCAACATGAGGTCTTGCATTGTAACAAGAAATTGTCACCGATGTAAGGTGTGAATGGGACAACATGTTCTGATAAAATCTCTCTAATGTACCTTTCGCTATTTAGTGCACCTCCATGTACTGGTAACAATTCTGTACGTGCATTTAATGAAATTCCTCCCCACACCATCACGGAACCTCAATTGATCCTCAAGAGAGTGATTTGACGTATGTTACATTGTGCGTAACGTTCATTTGGCCTTCGTATAACTCTTTGTCGACGATCAGACCTGTAGAGGCAAAACCTAGATTCATCAGTAAATAGCACTCTTCCCCAGTCTTCAATATTCCACTCTAAATGCTCCCTAGTAAATTGTAACCTAGCTCTTCTGTGCTCTGCATGAAGATTGGGTCCTGTAGCTGGAATTCGTATATGAAGATTACTGTCTTTGAGTCTTCTTATTACTGTCTTAGCACTAATTTCAACATCATGGACGGCACTTAGCTGTGCCTGAAGGTTTGTGCTGATAACAAATCGTTCTCGCAGAGCGCGAACTCTAATAAAACGATCTTGAATCGCTGTCGTAACACGAGGTCTTCCTTGTCCTTGTCACCTGTCGTAACTCTGTAACTCGAAACCGCTGTACGACTCTTGATATGGTGGAAACATAAACTCCTAGTCTATCAGCTACTACCCGCATACTCAACCCTTCATTTATTAATGTCACTGCTTTAACACAATCATCATGGTTAAGATTTCTTCTACCTTGTTCCATATTCAAAACATAAATTCTGTATATCAACATTTTGACAACTTATTAATTTTCATTGTTTTTACTCTAAGCCTACTTTTAATTTTCTACCAAATTTTTTACCAGAGGCCAAAGATTTGAAAACATGATTATTTTAAAATCTCTATATTTTCATTAAAAATGGAGATATCAAAGCGAATAAAAAAGGAAATGTTAAGAAAGCATTAGGCTATGCAATAATCAATTATTATGGTTTACAGTATTTGTGTCTGATATGTCCCATAGAGTATTTCAATGTTTGAGAAAAAAACTATCGTCATTGGTACAGCCTGTATGTATGTATGCCTAATTTTTTGATTAAACAACAAGTTAAAAATGTTAAGCGAATTCACTATAAAATTTCCTACAATTTAAAAAAAAAGATGATCTAAATTAGGCGACGGGTTCAAAAAATAATGTATTCCAAAGTTGGTAATGTATATTGTGAAATAAATGAGCTGTTTATTCCTCTCCATTTTATTAAAGCTACATTTTAGAAACTGTTTAGTTTAAAATTGAGGGTTTGTAGAGATAAACTATTTGTCAATTGTCAATCTCAATTTTGCATTGCCTATTTTCCGAAATAAGCTCTGGAAAATTAAGCTTAAAAGCTTTGGGAGTGCGAAATCGGTTTTTGGCCATCCGGTACATCGATATGGCTTAGCGGTGCATCATAGGTGAGGTGGGATTATTTATAAAGTGTGTGGAGTAAAGATAGCAAAACAGGCTGCTTCAGTTCGTATTGTGGTGTGTGGGGACTCGGTCGCTTTTTTATAACTGGCATTCTACACGTGTGATACGGTGGTCGCGAAGTTTTCGCTCTGTGATTTCCTGTGGCTCCCTTGCGACTTTGGTATTTTTTCTGCCGAATAAAATTCGGTAAGTGCTTTTCTCTTCTGCGATACTTTCAATTTCAGTTTTTAAATCATTTTGTAGTATGTATTTTTTCTATCAATGATGCATGTTTTTGGAAATTATTGACGTATAGGTATTAAATAATATAACTTCATATAAAACTAACAATTCGTCGCGAATATGATAATGTACCTAGACGCTGGCACTTAGTAAAATTATAGGAGGTTTATATGTATTTTTTGACCATAATATTCGTGATCAGCGATCCACAAAACCCCCGAGGTAGAAAATTAGGATCATTTTGTTAATTATTTACGAAATACAAATATTTTTTTCCTTTTCAAACAATATGCATTAATTTTTCTATGGAAAATACACAAAAGCGTTTTTCCCTAAAAATAAGGATTTACCTTTGTTTGTTAAAACTTCTTGAATTGTCTTGAATTTGTTGTCTTCTTGAATCGAAGTCAAAAACCCGCATCTCAATCCATCCGTTCGGAAAAATAATTTGCCTCGCCTACTAAGACTTTGGATTTCTATATAATGATTATTGTATTTCAGTTCATATATTTATTATCTCATTTGTTTTCTAATCGATGCGAAAAAATATTTTTAGTTATATTATAACAAATATAACGTAATATAGCATTTTATTTGTGTTTTTTAATTTTCAATATACCTATGTATAGTTTGTAACAACGAAATATGAGACATAAAAAGCCGAGCAAAAAACCCTAATTATATCGATCTCTTCACACCTGCTACCGCATTTTGACAGCGTTGTCAAGTATAACCGATTTCCAGGAATTTAAGGAAAAACAAATGATTTTTATATACATCTCCCATCACATTATGACATTATCATGTAGTATAACAAAATATTGATCACACTATATACCTTTCGTCATATCATAAAACAATTGGATGGTGAAAGTGATGCAGAATAAGAATATTTCCCATTCAAATATTACGGATCCATTTTACACGTTCCTCGGCCGTGTCAAAATTTTTTATGTCACATAGTTCGATGTTACAAACAGTAGGTTTTGCCTTTTTTGTGTTAATTTGCCTCGCCTACTAAGACTTTGGTCTTTGGATTTCTATATAATGATTATTGTATTTCAGTTCATATATTTATTGCAGTGGCGTGTCCTGACTTTAATGGAAGGGGAAACAATTCTAGTCAAATTTTCCTGAAATTTTGCGTACCCCCCTGAAATATTTTTTTTTGCGGACGTACGTAGTTATCGAGAAAAAGAATTAAAAAATTCAAAACCTGTACATTTTTACGACAACATTCAAAATATAAAAAACATAAACTCATACCTTACTTAAACTGAAGTGGAATTCTCCTACTTTCTTTCGCAAATTCGTCGATGACATCCTCATAAAATTTGTTTTCTTGGGAAAGCTCTTACACCAACTACTTTTCAATGGATAAGAAATTACGCCATTCTGAATTAAATTAGAAGTACCTTTAAATACAGTGGAACTCTCTAAATGACTAAATGGCTTAATGTTATTTTGTAATATTTTGCCAGAAAATTCACTACGTAATTTTCCTTATTTGCGGAAACTGCAGATTCATTATGGCCCCGAAAACCAAGTTCATGTTCACCCAGAAAACAAACAATGTCTATTAGCCGTCTAAGTATTTTACGATTTTTCGTACCTGATTATGTTGCTCGTGATTAATTCTTAACTGATTGTCCACAGAATGTTCAATTCGATATCAGCCGAAGTTTTTTTCTTTAATTAAACATTGAAGATGCGTCAAAGTAACCGAGTGCCTTTTTAGTAATTTATGCAGATTATTTAAGTCTCAGAATCCGATTCCGTTCCACAATTTTTTCACGCTTGAAAATAAAAGACAAGGCCAGCAAAACAAAAGTGCCTTATTGTCACAACCCGTAAGCCATTTAGATTTTTCGTAATTTTCCACTTGAAAATGTCGTAAACATGATTTAGTTTGTTTAGTTAACCGTTTCAGACTGGGAGTTGGCCTACCTTTTAAAATAATTTCCTTTTTTTCTTCAAAGTTAAATGAAGAAAATCCATTTTTTAAAATTGTACATACAATGCATTCACAGTTTTCCGATACTTCCATGTTACGAAATAGTCTAATACACAGTATAAGCAATATTTAAATTGCGTACAATACACCATAAAACAGCGGACTCGCCCACTACGCGCCACACGCTGTACTATACAAAAATATGCATGCCTAGTCCCTAGTCACGTAGACAGAATAAGCACGCTTCCGACAAGTTTCGCTTTACGTGGGTTTAGCAGATTTGAGTACCGATAAAATAGATAACTGATAACTGCAATAAGTTCCCTGAATAGTATTTATTGAAATTGACTATTGTATAATTAATTTAATTGACAATTGCATCCGATCCCAAGGGAAGCAATGCTTCCCTTGCTTCCATGGAGGACACGCCACTGATTTATTGCCTCATTTGTTTTCTAATCTATGCTAATTTAGTTCTTCTCAATTATTAAATATCGGATTTTGAAAAAGCTTTGTTAATTAATAACTATAGTTTATAGATATAAATAACTATAACAAGCTGTAACAATATTGCTACGAAAATAACATGAGGAACCTAAGAAACAATGTAAAAAAATGCACTTAATATTTCCCCTTGCAAAAAGTACTAAAGCTACATTTAGTTCAAAGATATGTTAAATTTAAATAATCTCATGAAACTGTTAAGTGATATTTTTCTTTAAAACGCGTTATAACTAAAAAATAACTCGTTCAAGATAAAAATGTATAATGGTCGTGGACAAAGTATAGTTACTATTAAACTCGCAATTAATAGCCATTATTCTCTCTGGTGACTTGTTATAATTATTTGCTTGTTTAATAATATGCTATTCCACAAGGTATATAATAATAAAGTACATTTTTGAATCATTAATTATTCTAATTCTATTATACAAACAATATATTCAGAAATATGATATAGATTATATAATACGAGCATATTTATATAAAATAGATTTTGTGCGCGATAAGCAGTTCATATTATGTGATATGCAAAATAACTGATAAGGTAAATAATGATATAATGCAATCAATATTTTAATTGTCAGTGATAAATGCATGGTAAACGTAACTGATGGGTTCAGGTAACGTTAAAAAACATTCCCCGGTCTCAGTAAATATTTTTTTAATAATTCTCATTACCACGCGAAAATCACACGGGCCTGTACATATATTTGCAAAAACTCTTATCGCGTTTCAGCGATTTGCATGCCAATAAAAATTGTGCCACGTTTAAAGTCGCGATAAAGGCAGTTTTTAATTAAAATTGTACGTTATGATTTTTTTCAGGCACACCATACACATATATTTTCACGGTCAAAGTATGTAGACAAGCGTCTGCTGTTTTATAGTAATTCCCTAGAGCTTCCACATGACCTCATTCTGATAATTAATATCGCGTATAATTATGCGATATTAATAATATCCAATTTAATGTAGAGCGTTTCTCTGTTATTGATACTAATTTACCAGAAATCCTTGGATATGGGAATTTCATGATTACAAAAATAGACTATAACGCAGATCTTACTGCTAAATTTCGCTTAATTATTGGTTCTTTTTTATAGTCTCTTTTATATTATAAAATATATTATATTCTTGTATTCTGTTATATTCTCTTTATCATATTACGCAATAGTGTTTTAGTGTGAATGCCCTAGAACAAATACCAGTAATAATAATCACTAATAACCAATAACGCGCCTCAAGTTATATGTAGTAAAATTTAATTTGATATGAAACACTGGTAAATGTATGTACTCCAACTTGCGTTTAACTTGTAATCATATTTTTCTGTTTAATTAAATTACTTTGTTTATGTTTGCATATTATACACATATATTTTCTGCTAATATTTACATTGTCACTTGTTTTCTGTTTACTTTGTCTGTTATACATTAATTCTTGTTTTTTATCTATTGTTAACAGAATAATCCAGTCGAATTAGACATAATAAAAAATTTTGCGTCCAGTGCAGTTTTTCTTGTGGAAGTTCTTTAAGAGGGCATAATAAGCAAGCACATAAAACACCCTGGTACATCATGTGCGGCCCCTATTTTTAGGGGTTGAAATTTTGGAATTTTACTTAGGTACCAATATTTTTTTTATCTATTGGACGAATTGATAAGGGGCCCTATCAAGTTACTTGAAATTCCCAATGCTCTGGCCACATAATATTGTGACCTACCATCCTGCACCAAAACAACGGCTCTCGCAGAGTCGGTTGCAGAAAGATCCATATTTTTTAAACTAATGATAAACGTGCTCAAATATGACAAATTGTAAACTAACAGTTGTCAGTTTAGTTCTGACAGAAACAATTGTCTGTCCTAGCCAGCTGTGCAAAAAATCATTCGTTGTTCAACTTTGTTATTACCATGGAAATAAATGTAAAATGTAACGTTTTTCTAAAACCCTTGTATCTTTAACAAAAAAAAAAAGTTATTGTAACAAACTAACAAATAAAAAAAGGAAATGTAAGGAATAGATGTAGCTTGACAACTCCATATATTGTATCCATATATTGTTTTAAAGTTAGAGTAAAAATACACTTTTTACTTTACACTTGTGTCACGCTATATAATATAGACATTTGCCTAGTTTTTTCTAATTTAAATCATCTGGGAGATTCTTTATAAATTTAGCTACTAGAAAAAAAATCAAATCGGACTTAAATTAAGAAAGTTATTGGATAAGAAAATTTCATCAATATTTTGAGTACATCGATTATTTTGTCGGTATATATATATATATATATATATATATATATATATATATATATATATATATATATATATATATATATATATATATATATATATATATATATATATATATATATATATATATATATATTTCTTATGTCCATGTGTTGTCATTGAACTCCACCTAAACGACTGGTGTGATATTTATGATGATTAAGTTTATTCAAGAATGGTTTTCAGCTTTACAATTTGATCCGAAAAAAATATTTATTTAATTAATTTAAATATCTATAAATTAGGACTGTGACTAGCGCATTCGCCATTTCTTCTGGTATATCTGGTAAGTTCCCCGGTATATCTTCGGAATCTAAGGTCCTATGCCAATAAAACTGAAATAAAACCCTCTTGAAAACACCCCATTTGTAATAAAAAAGAATTTTTAAAATTGATTTATAAATGACGGAGTTCTGAGGTAACGAATATAAAAAAAATAAGAAACATACAGTCGAATTGAGAACCTCCTCATTTTTTGAAATCGGTTGAAAATAATTAATAAAATCGGTTATAATATCTACCTAAATACAAAATAAACAACATAGTAGGTAAAAGTAAATGTCAAACCCCTTCCACTCTGAACCATAGGATCGACCAAGAACATACGTAAACATTTTTTACACAAATGTCGCCTTCAAAAATTAGTTATATTGTTAATTTGATGTTTAATTAATTTTTTAACACTCTCTCAGTCAATTAAAATATAAAAAAAATATTTATTCAACTTATCTCACTAGCAAACTCTATATCACCACTACAGGACGCTCTTAATTTGAGTCCCCATAAGATAATAATACATTTTTAATATAAGAGCCCGCGCCAATTTGAGATCCTAACCTAACTAACACAGACAATTGTTTATGTATATTTATTATATAAGATATTTATTATATACATTTCACAAAACCTCTATTATCTAACAGAAAATAAATGTTATACGTATGTATTATCTTTTATACGAGTATAAAGTAACTAATTAGGCAACCGCCGTTAATACGCCGGATTATTGATAGATGGCGTTGAAGAAAAGCGTGCTGTCATTGGGTAACGAGAAGCCTTTACTAGATCTTTAGATGTATTATGGAAGAGTTGTCTCCTGTAGTATGAATTAAAACTAAGTAATAGAGAAACATCTGCAATATTTGGCAATTTTTCACGTTACCATGAGCGCCATCTGTTAATGATCTCATAGTTCTAACGGCTGCTGATTAACTTGTTAATTTACAAACAATAAGGGTATCGTGTGTCTGTTTTTTATTATTAAATAAGTAAAATTACATAAGGATCTCTAATATGTCGCTGGGTTTATAGATTATAAGTTAATATTCTTTACTGGTTGTACTTAGCGTACCAATTCCATGTAGCCGGTTACTTGTTTCTCATTGCAACATCAAATAAATTAGGTTAAAATTTCCGCGAATAGAAGACCTAGTTATCAATCATCAATTAAATAGCCAATTTATTTTATATATTTTTATTATTTTTATTTCGTTTCTCTACTTCTCTGTGCCTTAAAAAAGGCGTTTCACGTAGAGATAAAACAATACCGTGAGTGAGATTAATTATTACCGATATCCGTCTATATCGATAATATCTAGTACTATTATATTATGTTAAATTTAATCTTACCTTGTATTGTTGTGACGAAATTCTTTTCTATCTTTAAACATTAATATCTGCATTGTCATTAAAGCTTTAGAAACGTAAAAAATGTCAAACTGAATCAGTAAACACACGGTCAAGCACCCCAAAGCGCGCCTCAAAGCCTGGCGAAAATCAGGGCAGTTATTTTAACCGGCGACACGCTAGGAGGGCGTGACGGGGAATCTAGAATCCCGGAGTTGTCCCGGAGAGTCCCGGGAAATTGAAGAGGTAGGGCACAGCCGTGCACGTGGTGCGACAAGATATATTGCAATTATTTGATTATTATTTTTCATAATTGTAATAGGACATAAGAATATTCGCATCAATTCTGACCTGATGACTCTTTCAATCCTCACTTGTTCTACTCGCATCTGCCATGAGTTATTAAACACCTCACTCATCATAAGTTCGATGAAATAATGGCCGTTATATATTTATGAGATACCTAGATGATCGATTATTTTGTAATCAATTTAACTCCGCGATTTACTCGCGATCCATTAAAATTAAAAGTACCAGCCTGTAGTAAAATCTTAAAGCGTTCTAGAACATAAAATCGGCATATGCACGGCCGGTTGTAAAGATTGCTTATTCATAACAAATAAACTTTTATGAATATGAATACGATACGGTGTAGACCAGCTCACGGCAGATTGTTGTTATTCATAGGTTTTTTATCGTCTGGATTATGTGCCCGGGCGAATAACGTTGCTCAGATACGGCCCACATATTTCTCGGGAAATATGCAGCCCGAGGAACAAACTTGACAGCAACCCTTTTCAGTCCCAAATCTTTGGTTAAAATTCGCTGAACAGAACTCCAAGATTACCGATTACTCAATTATCTGTCGACGGTCTCTATGCACAATCCGAGCAAAACCACTCATACACTTGAGTTTCAGCACAGAACAGTTTCAGCTGTATTTTTACCAAGTAGGAAACAAAATTTCGCAGCTGCACATTGTTCACTTAAACTTGCCATCATAAAAAACGCAACAAGAAGAAAACAGCGTTAGCAAAAACAATCACTGCAGATTAACAGAGCAAGCCAGGTCGACAACACAGGCGGTACTGAACTGGCAAAGAATTGCGAATTTATTTTACCCCATTGTATATTCTATCTATAATGTAGTCTATTATATGTGGTTCTAAAACTAAAATCTAATGTACGACCTTTTGAACAATGAACGATAAGGAATATGTTACGTTAGGGCTACGGGAAAGGGGTTGCTATTTTTTCGCATTAGTGCGAAAATTCAAAAATGACACATTTGGATACTAAATTGACTATTCATCATATATAAACGATTCTATTTATAAAATCAATAAATTTTTTTGTAGTTGATGTATTTTGTATTTAACAACAAAGATTCCAATACATAACACTCACTAACAATGTTTGCAAGGTATACACATACGTAGCTGAAACGTTCATATTGGGTACATTAAATTTCTTTAAAAAATCGTTCCTCATGCGTGAAATTGGTGTTGGTAAACGTTCTTTTCGGCACCTTATCCTTTGAAGTTATCCATGGCAGATTACTATAATAATAATGTTAACGAAATATTTACCGAAGAAGCATGGTTATCGTATAATTATAGCTATAAACGCCTTTTACGGAAATGTTTTTGGATGTGGTACTTAACAAAGACTTGTTTTAATAGTCTGCTTATTTATGCTTTTTGCACGATTCTTTAGGCGATAAATTACAAGTTTAGATAGATAGATAAAATCGGGTCAAGGGGTAGGATTTTTCTTTTAATTATAAGTTTGTCTGTATGACAAACTGTTGAGATAGACACAGTAAAATATATGATTTTTTAACATATAATTGCACTTGAAATATTCCGATATGGTAGTAACAACAAAATTAAGGAGTTGTTATCGTCTTTGAGAGGTTTTCAAATAATCCTCAACTGTTCCAACCCCTATAACATACCCACCTTATATTTGAGCAACATGGGAAGTTAGCTACGACTGATAATTAAAAAAATGCTTTTTCGGAATGACAGTTCTTAAAGGGCAGTCCAACGAAACTATGGAGTTGTCTTTCCTAGTCTTACGATGTTCTATCATCGGGAAAATATGTCATTATCATAAAAATTTATTTAGCCCCAGCGAAAAATGTGATTTTTTAACATGTTATTTTGGTTTGCAATTCTATGCAACCCAAATGTTTCAATGTCTTTGAGGGGTGGTTGCAACATTTTCAACCCACAAAACATAAAATTAATTTAAAAAAATTCCTTTATTTGTTAAAATTCATTTAGCCCTAATGAAAATGTGATATTTTATGATTACGCTCCTAAAATACACAGTTGAAATATGAAACCAAGAGGCGGGAAAATGATTTTGGGGTTGGTTCTAACGACACTCTTGATGAAAATTTTTCCAGAAAAAATTTTCTTCTTAATAACTTTTCTTCTGAAGATGGGCAAACAATACCAATTGGTGGCCTTACATCTACCAACGAAGGTCAACGATTACCTACGCTATGGATAATTCGTTTCTGCAAAATTTTTTTTGGGCTTGCCCCAAACATGTATTTTGTCAATAACTACTCGAAGACGAAAGGCGGTCAAATGAAACTAATCGGTGGTCTAACGAATTAGCGGTGGGGAACCCGACCCTTATTTTTCGCGGCCAACTTGACGAACTTACGGTGGTGTTTATTGTTTTACGTACATTTGGAAGTCAACAAATTTTTCTTCAATTTCGCAATTCCGAATTTTATGGTGAAAAATGCATAAAAAACTGTCTTTCATTTTTCTATACATATCAGTTGACTTCACCTTTAAACTCCCCTGCTTAAATCCTCACCTTTAAACCGTAGCACACGGCAAGCTCTCCAACTAATACACGCCAGATCATCGCCAGAAGGAGATCCAGTTTTCTGGCGATGATCTCGTATCGCAAACCCATTTTTTCAAGGACACTTCTAATTAGATGGTACGTAACAGACTCGGTATTTCGCATTTGTTATTGACCTCTATAGCGACGTGTGTAAAATTTATATACATACATATGTAATTAAAAATATCCACCGCAGTAAGATAAGGCGTATTAGGAATCCCATTCATTCCGCTCATTACAAACGGCGTGATGTCATGTACGCGAATAACATTTGTTAAATACGGCTTGTGATTGTTTATTCAGAACCGGCGCCCGAAAAGTATGCGGGCATTACGCCCGTAATGAAGCGATTATATGTCCCTCGAACTCTCCTTTTTACCGCCCGCGGATTCGTGGAAAACGTAAAGTGTATGCAACATAATCGTAATGTGGCGCCTGAACAAGTTTCCCAAATACGAGAATCAATAATTGTCCATTTGGCCATTAGTGCAGTGGATCTGGGTTTCGACAACAGACATCAAATTCAAAAATTCTTGTTGCTCAATCTATCAATCTAATTAGTTGGCGACGTATGTTGGAGGCTCATTTTTTTTGCCGAAGAGCTATTATGAAGGAATTATGCGGCCGCAGGCTGGGGTGGTGATAATTAGGAGATGGGGGAGAGTGGGAAAACAGGAATTTTTAAAATGCCCACAACTTCTCTGAATATTGACCTATTTTAAAAAATCAAACGGCTTTTTCTTCGTTTCTTCATACACTATAAGTCGGCATTAGGGAGTTTCTTTTTGTTGAAAACAAGCGCCTAGCGCCCAAAAAACGATTTGCCTGGTTTATCAAACGGTGTTTCCGGTATAAGGAAAGAGGGTGGGGAAAATATTTTTTTACCAATCGACAGCTTTTTTTTCGACCTTTAATTATAGTCAACGAGTTCATTTGCCTTCATTTATTTTTTTATGTATGTTTATCCATTACTCTGGAGCGGCTTAAGAAAATTGAATGATGTTTTGTTAGATACTATAGGGTATCATCGGGGATTTATGGATCGGGCAAATGGCCTCCACGGCTTTGCATGCACATACGCACTCGTTTGTCGAAATTTCCCATGACCATTCTGCATAAATGTGGCTGAATTTCGTTGATGCAGCGTTGAATCTCCTCCTTTAATGCACGGGTGGTTGTGGGCCTGTTGACATAGACCTGTGATTTCAAATAACCCCATAAAAAGAAATCTAATGGTGTTAAATCACACGATCTAGGGGGCCAATTGTGATCACCGAAACGAGAGAGTACACGGCCTGGAAATGTCTCATGCAGTAATTGAATCGTTTCACGGGCTGTATGGCATGTGGCACCGTCTTGTTGAAGCCACATATTGGCCACATCAATATCATCCAATTTCGGCAGAAAGAACTGTGTTATCATGTCGCGATATGATCCCTGATTTTTTCTCCTGACTTTTTCAATTAATCTCTTCACAGTTGACGAAGTTAAAACACTATTCCGACCATATTTTGTATGAAATTTTCGAGCTGCAGCCGCCAGGCTTTCATTATTTTTGAAATATTGTTCAATAATGAAGACACGTTATTCTATCGTGTAACGCTCCATTTTTATTAACCCTAAACTGTCAGCTATCGAATTGATTTTTGTTTAGGGTTGCCAACACTTTACTGCACAAATGGCGGCAAATTCAAATCTTGAGACACCCTTATATAATATTGAATTAATTTAGTTAGAGTTAATTTTGAGACACCCTTCATATAATATTGAATTTTCAAAAAATATGTAACGTACCCTATACCAAATGCACAAGCGTTTCTGAGATATTTGACATTTTATAATTTGACATATGCATGAGCTTGTAAGAATATTTATAACTTTTTTTCAGTACGAGTTCCGCACTTAACTTTTTTGACACGTAGAAAGAGCAGGATCTGAAGTACCTTCTACAATTTAAATAATTTAAAAAATAAAATACAAAGTGTTTCATACATTACATTTTATATTTCTTATGCCAAATTACGTATAATTACTTTCCCTTTATAACTTTTAGGTTCTAACTTTTTGAGACATTTTCAATTTTGCTAGATTTAACAATCTCCAGTGAAAATGCTGTATAAACTTTATTTTACTCTCTCTCTATATATATCTAGTGGGCCGTGGCGCCAATATATTCTTCATTATCACAATTTATGTGCAATACAACAACATTTTTATCATTATTTTCCCAGTCTTCATATAGACTTAGTAAATGGGTTTCATATTCGCCATTCACCTCATTTCTATTTAATAATACTTTCTTTAATAATATTCATCTCTTTGCATGTATTCACATTATCAATCACCGTGGTTGCTTTCAAATTTGATTCACTTTCATTTTCTTTGTTAAACCTTATCACACTTCATTATCAATGCTGCTATGTTATTTTTATCATCTATTATATATATATATATATATATATATATATATATATATATATATATATATATATATATATATATATATATATTGGGTTACTTTGCATTTATATTTATTTTACAATGTTTTATATATTTACTGGCCTACTTATGGTATGGCAAATTGTAAAATAAAGTATCACTTATGGCATTGATAATTGAGACGATAATAGTGATCGCATAGCAGAGACAAACCTGATAACAGAACAGAATACTTACGCTCTCTTCCTACTAATGCTTCCCTCCTTAGGGCGCCAGTTCTCAGAACAATTATTTTTATGAGGAGGGTTCACTATAGAGCATGACTCTCTCCCAGTAGGGGAGGTTCTATTAGATTGATAATTTTTATTTTTATTTAGGATATTTTTAGCGATGCTAACACAATTTTCTTTTTAAACTAGACATAGTTTATGTAGATGTTGTATTACATAAATTTTATTGCACTGTGTCTATCGCGATTACATGACACTTGGAGTTTTGCGCTGATAAATAACTCTGATATAAATATAACTAGACACTGACCAATGAGATTCATGATTGCCGGTTGACATTTGTGGTGTGCTGTTGAAGCATATAGAGATGCGTGCGTTGGCAGAGATGTTACTAGAGTTGGGACTTTTTATTTAGCATATAATTTACATTATTTCATTGTTTGATGTTTTTTATAGTTTTTAACCTTTGATTTGGGCTCTAAATATTCATTTATCTCAATATATATATATATATATATATATATATATATATATATATATATATATATATATATATATATATATATATATATATATTCTAAATCATATTGTAAAATATACGTAAAAAATGAAGGTGTTTTGTAAAAAATGTAGGTGTTTTCTTAACAACACCTTTACCTTTTCAATATGAACGGTTTGGGCATACTAAATATGATCTTGATCTATATATGATCTTGTAGCCCTTGAAATTACCTGTAAAATGGTTGTTGAATTGACGTTGTAGCTTCAAGATTAACGGAGTTACGGTAAAAATCAAATGCATTATTCCGCTCATAAAAAAGTTTCATAGTTGATCATATCTGCGTGTATCATGTATATACATACATAAAAGTCAATTTTTTACAAAATATTTTTGTTCATTTTTTTGTATTTAGGCATAGGGGTTAGTTTAGTTGGTTAATTTAGTTAGTTAGGTTAATTTAGATTCTTAGATATTTTGTAGTGGCTGAATGAACGTTGCTCAAGGCCATGATAGAGAAAAAAAATACTTTTTTCCAATGGGGTAGTTTTCACCCCTTAAATTTCATTTAAGTCTTAAAGTAAGCCTTTTTCGGACTCTTGTGTTGTACAATAACAATGTAATCACTATGGTGGATTGTTAATTAAAATCCGGAGCTCACTATTTCGAGAAATAGTTGCTCTGATCACATTAATCATACAAATATTAGTAACATTTGGCCATAGCATTTCGTCAGCTAGATGATTTATTGACTACTATTTATTTCTCAGGAGGTATGCTGTTAAATTTAATGATGAAAAGTACAAATGCAGCAGTATCATGGTCGTTATACATATATCTCTTTGTATATTTTATTTGTTTGATAAAGACCATTCATTTTTGGGTTCACTCTCTACTTCTTTATATCGTAACTAAGCTATGAAACAAATTAGTCATCAACCATTAAAATATTGGAAAAGTTTTCAAAACACAATACATATGATTTGAGTGGCATTGTACCTTTTGTACCTTGTGTATTTTTTCTCACATCATTAATTCCAATCGAAGTCGACACACCAAAAAAAAATATAATAAATTGAACAATTCTCGAGAAGTATGGGCTAATGATAAATAACAGCAAGTGACTTAACGCTTGTCAAAATTGTTGTTGATTGAAGGTATATAACCGAGAAATACGTGATCTTTGACGTATGCTGAAGTAAATTGTGAGTTAAAATCGCATATCAGTCATACACGTATGCACATATAATAATAGATAATGACGGAATCTACTTACAAATTACTACCCACCTAGATTATTCTTAACGTAAAACGCTTACTGTCCTTAAATACTTGTTTTTTAACATAAGCTGGTGGCGATGTCAGTGTTCCGAAATATAATTTTTGTCTTAAGACATGAGAAACTCTAAAGCGACTGAAAGTTACAATTTCAAAAGAAAGTTTAATAAATCCCGATAGCTTCGATGAACTGTTTTCTTTATTGATTTTAAAATTTTTAAAATTTGCCTCGTATTCAGTTGCGAACGATTTTCTTGAAGTTTTCATAATGATGCCTTCGGGGTAAAGGAGCAGGAGCAGGCGTAGTAGTAGTTGTTGTTCGTCGCCGACGATGGCGGAGCTCGTCGATATTTTAAAAGTAATGCTCGTCGCACCGTACATGCCTACGCCGCGGCGGCGTCGCTCACTTCTTATTTTTGGGAAAAGCGACTTTTTTCGACTTCGGAGACGAAGATGCAGAACTGGATGCGGCCGGAGATTTAGCCGATTTCGGTTTTGGTGCCATCGGTTTTTTAGTGGGTCCCACCTTGTTGGATTTCTTGGCCTTCGATGGAGACTTCGCCTTCGCCGCCGCGGAAGACGCCGCCGCCTTTGCGGTAGATTTTTTGTCTCCGGCCGGAGACTTCCTGGATTTAGCGGCCGCGGCCGTGACAGTGCTCTTCTTTTCTGCCGCGGTCTTTTTCGCCTTCGGAGAAGTCTTTTTGGCCGCTTTACCGCTAGGGCTCGTCTTCTCGGCCGCTGAGGCGGCGCGTTTGGTCGGAGTGGACCACCGGCGGCGGCTATGGCTAACTTGAAAGATCCAGAAGCTCCCTTGCCTTTCGTTTGCACCAGCGTGCCCGAGGCGACGGACGCTTTCAGGTATTTCTTGATGAACGGCGCAACTTTCTCCGCGTCGACTTTATAATTTGCGGCGATGTATTTCTTGATGGCTTGTAACGAAGAACCGCCGCGTTCTTAATCCAATAAACGTTTTATACTTTTGCCATTAGAATAATTCTAACTTTACCACCAACTTCCCCAACATATGAAAGGTCATTTAGCATATTTATTGTGCATAAAAAAAATAATATCTTGAAAAGCCTTAAAACAGACCGAGCTGGAAAACTTGTTTTTATTATACATCACTTATAATTGGACCAAACTTCTTTGAATTTAAAATACATGCTGATGGAAATTATGAGCTACTTGTTTAGGTATAGATCAGTGTTGCCATCTTCGGTTGTAACGAATTCGGTAGATGCTTCGCAGAAAATCGGGGGAATTTTCGGTAGATTTTTAAAATACTATTTTATTCACTATACCTGTAGATATTACTTTATGTCTAACTAGAGCAAAAAATTCTGCGGCATTTTACAAAGAAAACCCGTACCAATTACTACAGAAGCGGCAAATCACATCACTATGCAATAAAAAAGGATATGATTTGTTTATGTTTTAGTTCGTTGCTATTGGGATAACTTTTTATTTTAGTATGATAATTGTTTTGTGTTACTTTATTATATAATATAATTTTTGTTTGTATTGTTCGTTTGTTTATTTGTTCACATTTTCACTATTTAATTTTATAAAGGAAGGCAAAATAACATCTTTGGAGAAATACTTATATATTGATCCCTATCCAATTTTTTAAAATAATATTAGATAAGAATACTCGAATACTCAGAATAGTTCTGTAAAGAACACGAGAATAGTTTATGGAGAACTTCTTTAGTCATGCTCAGCACATTTATTTTTATGGATGTTTTTATGAATGAGACTGGGTCGTCACGCATCACGCATCGGCTATGTAACGCTCCTTCGGGTAAAGTCGGCTCAGTCGGCAGAACGTAGAGAGAACAGACAGTAGAGAGAGTTTGTGGATATTGAATGATACTGGTCCGTCACGCGTCACGTTCGTCTATGTAACGCTCCGTCGAGTAAAGTCCACTCGTTGACTGAGCGAGAGAGATAAATTTGTATTTACAGCAAGTTTTAGCTTCCATAGGCCTATTGTTTCATTCTTAGAATATAATAGCAGTGAAGAAGTCCAATCAGAGGAAAATTCCACAATAATATAATAATATATAATAATATAATTCACGAAGATTCTTGTTTATTTTGTAACTAATATTACTTCATGGGTACAGAGATAAGAATAAATAATTTTATATAACAATATCGATATTATCTTTTGTTGATTCACCGAACTAATTCATTATATAACATAAATGTAATTATATAGGTATATATTTTAAAATTCGAAAAGTAGAAGTTTTCACTTCTATCACGTGGTCATAAGCACATACCCATGTTGTTGATTATCAATTAATTTTTATCGTCAAGTATTACAGCAGTCAATATATTAGGTACGTATTGTTTTCGTTATACCTAATACGAATTACTACTATGTCGTCCTTGACATTTGCTCCTTAATAAATATTCTTGGTGTGCGGTTTATATTGTAAATATGGTAATATTCTTGTTTTAGAGAACTCTAACGGAATTATATTTGAAATAAATATTTACATGTATGGTCGTAAAATATATATTATTATTCCTTTTAAAGACAACTGAGTTGCTCGTTTTTGTACAGAGCTAATCAAAATAATTTCATACAATTTACTTAACATAACAAAAGTGATTTATCGCATTTGCTCAGGATTAATGCCAAACAAAACATTACGTTCGTAGAATGGGATTTAATGGTCATTTATTTTTTATTCCGTGAGTCCGTGAATAAGCACTAAACATTATTTTAGCTGCCATTATATTAATTCTTTTTCAAATATTACTACATCGGTAAATACATGGTAAATACCTATTGATCCAGTTGCGTAGGTTTCATATTCGTTTCGTCCAAATGCTTCGTTATTAAAACCAAAGTTTACGAAATACACAGCCCACAAAAATTATCGCATCACCGAAAATGTTGCATAAGTTTGATGGTGTTTATCTTTAGAGTCGTTTGTCCGATATGGATGCTTTTTTTTGGATGATAGGTTGACTCTTCCATAATCATTTTGTACTGATTTCTTAAAAAAAAATGTATTTTATCAAATACCAGGTGTTACAATGATCTTGCGTTTTGTTCCGACAAATTGTAACGCTCTGTGCATTTTATCTGCAACAACTGCAAATTAAAATGACTAAAGCCTCATCTTTCAGTAACATTATCTTTTTTGATTCACTTTATTATCTCTGTTATTAAAGGAGATACGCAGTTTTTCTGTTGATTCAATATAAACTTAATATTGAAAAAAGTGAGTAGCAGGCATTGCACAAAAAATAAGATAGTGTCACCAGTTTTGCAAACTGTCAGTTGGTTTCTGTGCAATTATTGTTGAGATCGATTTCCACGCTTTTATTGATTTTTTGTGTAAATTACTTCACCAAATGAATGGTCAACAACGTTTAACACGTCATGGAACTGATGAAGAGGCTATAAGAGCAATTTCCTTGGTTGAAGATGGGCGAAGTCAAAGGTACGTGGCCAATGTGATTGGTACTCAACAAAGTACCATTTCAAGAGTTATAAGGCGATACAGGGAAACTGGACAATACTCTAGGAAGAATGGGTAATGACGTAGAAGAGTTTACGAGTTACTTTAAGAGTTGAAACCGAAGGTCATTGGGTTTCCATACAAGGGTTGTTCCGAATGCGCACAATAAAAGGGGTAATTTTATGAAAGTTATAACAAATTTTGTTTTTATTCCGGTTAATAGACGGGATTTTTTTAAACAGTTTTACTTGGCTTGACTTCGTGAATTTGTTTGTTTGTTTCAAATCTTGCAACAGCTTTTTGAACTACTTTCCGATGAGGTAGAGACTTGAAATTTGGTATGTGTATAGTGCTTCGGTGACAATACAATTTAATATTTTTTATTACCAAAAAAATGAAATGGCGGATCCAAAAGAGCGGACTATCCTATTTATGAACCGATTTGTCTTAAAACTTGAAAATTTGCGGTGTTTAAGGTCACTCAATACAATTTTTGGGTCAAACTTAAAAAAATCAAAAATGGCGGATCCAAAATGGCGGACTCTATTTTATTTATGGACCGATTTCTCTCAAACTTGAAAGTTTGCGGTATTTAAAGTCACTCAATACAATTTTTGTCTCAAACTTGAAAAAAGCAAAATGGCGGATCCAAAATAGCGGACTATATTCTATTAATATATCCCTGTATTTATATATCCCCTATATTTAGGTATCCCTGAATCACGAAACAACAACAAAACAGACTTCAAATATGCCAAAATAAAGCCTTAAGACTGGCCACGAAATCGATATTTACTACGAGAACCAGGAATACCACACTACACTAACACACAGGCACACACACAGTTGACACTTACATGGAAACAATCATCATACCAGGATTCATACACAGCCTTAACCAACACACTAACACAACAATACACACAGCAATCACACTCAAATTTACGCACCCACCAAAACTACCATCACTGAACTACATCTACGCCCCCTAGCATAGCGTCCAAACCCCCGAAATTAACCAAGATTATGAAAAAATAACAAAAACAATACAAAACAGAACAAAAAAATAATAACATGCAAAAATAACGCTTAAAGAATGAAAAATAGCATGAAAACAAACACAAAACAATAAACCAACAAAAGAGGCATGACAAGACAGAATAATAATAATAATAACAATAATAAAACATATGACTAAGTAATAACTTAGGATTAGAAATATTTGTAACCAACGCTTTTACAGCTGCAAATTCTCATCAAACATCCGTAAATTCCCATCAAAATCTTAAGCCACATGTCGAAGACCAAAAAACAAATTAACGGATAGTCACGAACAACGACGAACAAAAACTACAAACAAAGAGCAAAATTTCGAAAGAAATAGAGGCCATTGCATCTAGCAAATACACGTACGGATATATTCTATTTATGGACCGATTTGTCCCAAACTTGAAAGTTTTCGGTGTTTAAGGTTACTGGGCTCATTTGGATACGGTTGCTCGGTTGATAAATAGATCCGGTCCGCCATTTTGGATCTGCCATTTTGATTTTATTAGGTTTGAGTCAAAAATTGTATTGAGTGGCCTTAAACACCGCAAAGTTTTAAGTTTGAGACAAATCGGTTTCTAATAGGAAAGCCCGCCATTTTGGAGCCGCCATTTAATTTTTTTGTAATAAAAAATATTAAATTATATAGGCACCGGAACACTATACACCTACCAAATTTCAAGTCTCCAGCTCATCTGGAGGTAATTGAAAAGGCTGTTGCATGATTTGAAACAAACATATGAACAAACAAATATACGAAGTCGAGCTAAATAAAACAGTTTAATAATCAATGCATACGCGAGTATACAAATTTCAATATAAATATTTATATTAGTTAACTAGAATTGGCGAAATACCTAAATAAACCCTTAAAAAATCAAATTATCTTCTGTTGAATATAGCATATTCTAAAAAACAAAGGAGTAATGTTGATTCAGTTTGTCGTAAAATATAGTGATTAAATCAAATGTAAACTCAGTAGGCTTCATCTTTTGGACACCGGAAAAATAATAATCCAATTGCACGCTTTGTTGTGCAACCATCTACTCTAGGCATGTTAATACAATTTAAACTCACTTCACGTTTCTGGTCCACTACGTACAAATCACCACTAACTGTTCCCAGTGAGAAGCTGGCGCACTGTGTATTGGCTGGCGCCCTGGTCTTTTACGGGCGGTTTTCGAGGAAGGGGGAAGCAGAAGCGACATGCAATGCTAGTGCGATAACTGTGATGTGTTCTGTAAACTTTGTTAAAACCCAGATACTACCACTGTCCTTTTAGAGGGACGGAAATCTGTATTTTTAAGTCAAGAAAGATATATTGATATCGCGCCACAAATTCTCCTTTCTGTAAGATATTTATAATGTATTATGAATATTTTCAACGATATAGATCGTTTTGTGTCGTTGTAGCAGCAAGTAGTTTTAAAATATTTTTTACATTGTCATGTACCAGGTAAGTCTCATAAGATTGACACCCCCCTTATCTCACTTATCCTTTGCCGATCTAACTCATTAAAAAAAGGAGTGGACGCGGTTTTTGATGAATTTTTATAATCTGAGAATTTTCTGAATCCAAAAATGTGTAATTGTTATATAATCACTCCACCTGTTCGTGAGATATTACTAAAAACTTATCACATTACGGGTGTCAATTATAAAATAAGAACATCAAGATACCTTTGGAAACAATGCATATTTGCATTGTTTATTTGTTGACAGATGTCATCCAGTTTTTTGTGAGATAGTAGTTCACTCTCTTAGATATTAGCGTAAAAAATACGTAGTGTTCGTAAAGAAGCAAGTTATTTTGAAAATGGTATATTCATTGGAAGAGCGAAAAGAGTTACTTGAAATTTTAGATTTAGGTGGGAGTATGTTAGGTTATTTCGAGAAAGGCTACCTCCTTCCAAAAATAGTTTTAAAAACATTTATGCAAAGTTTAGGAATACCGAATCTCTGAGAGACAAGAAAAAGGAAAGGCGAAGAACAAAAACAGGAGAAGACACAGAACTCAACGCGTTATTATATTTTGCTGAAAATCCATCCAAATCATCCTATGCCGCAGCAATAGAATTGGATATATCACAAAGAAGTGTGATAAAAATATTACATCGCCATAATTTTAAACCATATAGTATTTTGCCTGTTCAATATTTAGACGACAACAACCTTCAAGACAGGTTAACCTTCTGCAGAGACATACTTGATAGCATAGAGGAAGATGATGAGTTTCTAAGTCATGTCTTTTGGACTGACGAAAGCAGTTTGTCTACTGCGGGAATTTTTAACAGAAAAAATGCACATTACTGGGCAGCGGAAAATCCACATATTGTAAAAAAAATTAAAAACAAGGATACCAAACTGTAAACGTGTGGTATGGCATCCACAAGGAAGCTATTGTAGGTCCTGTATTTATAAATGGGCCCCTAAATGCACAACGTTATGTGGATATTCTTCAACATCCAGTTGAAAATTATTTAGATAATATTAATTTAATGGACAACAGATCTGTTATTTGGCAACAGGATGGAGCACCACCACACTCTGCAAGGAACGTCACCGAATACCTAAACAGAAAATATCCTATTTGGATAGGAAGGCACGGTGTTATACATTGGCCCGCTAAAAGTCCGGACTTGTTAAGTGTAGTTAACCTATGGATTTTTTCCTCTGGGGTACGATAAAACAAGATATATACGAAACTGGGGTTTTTAATAATATGAATGAATTAAAAGAATGCATACGTGTAAAACTTAAGGAATTAAACCAAAATGGTGATATATTTCAAAGGGTGAGAAGCAATTTTATAAAGCGATGCCAAATGTGTATTCAGAATGGTGGTGGTTACGTGGAAAATATTTAATTACGTTACGTGTAAATAAATAAAATTGTGTTACTCTATTGTGTTACTGTATTAATATTGACTTTTATTTGTTTTTATTAGGCTTATGTTGTTTATTGTTATTACTCGTTACTGTTATTGTCACCTATATATTATTTATTTATTATCTCAATAAATGGCATTGTTTCCAGAGGTATCTTGATATGTTTTTTGTTTTATAATTGACACCTGTAATGTGATAAGTTTTTAGTAATATCTCCCGAACAGGTGGAGTGATTATATAACAATTAGATATTTTTTTATTCAGAAAATTAAGGACATTATTTTGGCATAAAAATATACGGGGTGTTCCATTTAAAAAAATCATGTTTTATTTTCCACCCTGTATATCTTACAAGATTTTTAATATCCGTGCTCAGATTATAAAAATTCATCAAAAACCGCGTCCACTCCTTTTTTGTATGAGTTAAATCGGCAAAAGATAAGTGAGATAAGGGGGGTGTCAATCTTAAGAGACTTACCCTGTACAACCAATGGTAAGTTATGCCAATTTGTTACTGAATAAAAATATTATTTATCACTAATAACTAAAAAAACTAAAGTAGTATTATAGTTGTATATTTAACATTCATTATTCAAAAAGGTTCTCCTATGTTTTGTGTTCCTACATAACCTTACAAACAGTACCGTTATTTTAAAAGGTCAGTGGTATAATAGCATATCTTTATAATATCATCAGATATTATATAAAAGGGGGAAAAATCCACATCCACAAAGGTTACCAGAAGGTAACAAAATCTTTCTTCTTGGGATCTTTTCTACCTTATTTTTATGATATATTAATCTTTTCACTTTTGGACATGGAGCCCCTTTGAGCGGCGATGGCACAGAAAACCTCCAAAACTGAAACGCAATCCCTGTAGATTTATATAGAATAGATTTTTTTCTGCTACTTAATATTTTTCCAGCATTTTTTCTTTAAATAATTACATAATCTTGGGTTGAATAATGAGAATTTTACGGCGCGCAAACGTGTTTATGCGGTCATCTATTGATTGCATTTTAATTGCTAACGGAATATGAATACATAACTTCAGGTGTAATTTTTATTACCTTACCAACAACGGTTATCGTGACAGCAGAAGATATTGCGACAACCGGTCATTTGCTGCATCCAGTATAAATATCGTGTATTTATAGCTGTCTCAAGGGAGATGTAATGGAAAAAACTGCAGGGTTGGGCTGATTTAAAAGAACTATTGATTTAAAATTTAAATGAACCGATTTCTTAAAAAAACATTTGAATCCTAATTCAAATTTATCATAAATAATTAATAATTTATAATAAATCAAAATTAAATAATGAAAGTTGCTTAAAATTTGATAATGAACACAATGATGTAACAAAAATTTTTGCGCTTCGACGAAAATTGGCAATTCAATTTTTACCGATCAAATGCTATATACTTAATAGAGTGTAATAATGATAGTTTGTAACGCACAGTAGATCCTCGATTATCCGGTTGGGCCAGGACCCTGGACGGATAATTGGCGGTAAAAGCACGGTAAAAAAATATGGATATTTTGCATTTTTTGATTAATTAAACATATTAAACCCTCTTTCTTGTGTTTTAATATGTTTAGTGATATGAAATATATAATAAATGTCGATTTTTATATGTGTATATAAAATACATATTTGTATATGTATATAATCAAATATAATATATCTTATATAATCAAATTTATTTTAAAAAGTCTGTTCATCCAAATATTCCAATAGATATTTTTACTGTATTGCTTGAATCTTCTTGTGTAATATTCACTGCTTCATTTTGCTCCATTCCTAATATTTCTTGTCATCAGCTGATAACCTAAATCAACGTGGTCACATTGAATACATTCCTCAATTTCATCATCCTCTATTTCTCTATTTCTTTCAAATCAGGTTAATCAGGAATGCTTCTAACAATACTTGCTATGTTTGTGGCAGATAAATCCTCATTCATTATATCTTGATCATCTATTCATTCACTTTCAACGTCTTCAAGAGTTATTATTTTATACAATGTACGTTTGAAGTTTATCTGCTTCACCCTATTCCAAGCACGCGCAACTGCAAAAATTGCGTCTTTCACATTTAATAATTTCCAATATCCCAGCAAATCTGAATTGTCTAATAAATTCATCATATAAGATCATATCATGATTTCCTATACAACCATTTCATTGTTTCAATTACACCTTGGTCCATCGGTTGCACAATTGAAGTAACGTTGGGGGGGGGGGGGATGCTACAAAAATATGGCCATCATTAGATGTGAGTGTTGATTCATTTGGATGGGATGGAATGGGATGGGCTGTCGAGAAGCGATAAAGCTTTAAGAGGTAAATTGTTCTCGGCAAGAAAAGAGCGAACATGCGAAATGGATTTTTATGAAACCATTCATTGAAAAATGGTTCGATTAATCCAACCTGCATGTTTATTGTAATCCAATTGAACTCGTGCTTCGCTCTGGGTCAATTTTCATCGGTCTTAACTCGGGCTATCACCGACGATAATCATAACTCTAGTTATATTATCCCCGAAAACATAAAACGAGATTCCAAACAAACAATGTGGCAAATCGCAATTCTGATGGATCCTAATTCGACAATAATAGTTGTAAAGAACGCCGCCGAGTCTCAGATGTAAAAAGCGCATCTGCTCGAAAAATTCCGATCCGAAATTAGCCGCAATTAATCAGAATGTTATGTTAATCTACTTGCTAAGCTGTTTACAGCTTGTATTAATGAGTTTTTAGAAAGGCGTGCATTGTCAAAACAAATTGAGTGCTGAGACGCTATCTAGCCAAAAATTCGCTGCAATCGCGTTAACTATTTCCATGCTATGCGCGCGAGAAGGACTTTTAATCGGACGAGAGATTTACGCCCGCCTTATTTTTGGAGATTAACTTATAAATCAGTATAATTCGGTCCTAATGTGACAGCAGAGTCAACAGAGGTGAGATTACGGCTCCCACGCGCGATGCCGAGACTTTACTTTTTTGGTAACTTAATTTCGAGCTTTGGTAACCGCACAGTAGGCTATTATGAGTGCTATTATACGTTTATGGTAAGACCTGTCTCAAAACGCCTGTTGCAAATCGGCTGTTTAATCGACCTAGATGGAAGATGATATCCTCACAAGTGTTCTGCTGATGCCTACGACATTAGATCTAGCAAAGGCATGGATAGATCTATCAAAGGCATGGAAATAAAGATTATTATTAATATGTGTGTATAACTATTGGGTATAACTATAAATGGGGTTGGATTTTGTTCTTGTAAAAGGGACAGAGGTGCAGAAAAGGTTGTCAACCTTTGGTCTGGATTAATTGCAATTTATTTCAAGGAAAAAATACTTGTCGATAGTACGGCTAAGCAGATCCTAAAAACGAGAGTATTTTTGTATATTTTTAGTGCATCTGCAATCTTTGGAGAGCTCTCTCAAGAACTTGAAACATCACAGAGTGTTTATACGATCGAAATTTATGGCAAAAATGATCGTAACAGATGCCCACACACATTTTTGCAGTAATCGATAATGTGTCTGCTCCACATAAAAATCGATTTATTTATGCAAAGGCAACGCGTTGCAGGATTTCAAGGACCCGAAATTTCAGTGTCGGACAAAAAGGAACATGCTACGTATATGGTCAATTATGTTCTATACTCGTCAAGACTGCATTTGGTGAAATGCTCCACGTGAATGTTGTTGTAATGCTAGTAACAAAATTACAGCATTGTTTGAGTGGTCGACAAAACGAAACTTGTTAAACGAAAGGAATATTTGATGATTTAAATGTGACAACAGACATTATATCTTTGAATCCCAAAAATATTTTTTTATCAATTGCTTCTCATAAACAGTCTAATTTACGTGAAGGAAATAAAATAAATTATTCTATCTAACGCGGTTTCATTAAAAACTGACACGCAATTGCAATTATATCAAATATATTACGTACTACATAAAACCCAATTTCTCGTTACTCTCATGCTTTCAATCCACTATTGACCGTAGTTTATTTTCTATAATCGATGCAAGGATAGATAGATGAAACATTTACATTCATGATTTACCGGAATTTAAGACTAGCAGCAAACACAAGATTTAACTGGCTATAAATCAGTTTTTTTTACATTATGTTTAATATAGTGCAACTATATTTCCAGTCTGCTTTGCTTTAAATGCATTTTTTTGGTGGAAAGTTATAATATGGACCCTGAGATACAGTTGTATTAATTGTGTACCACGAAACAGAGAACGAAAAAATGCATTAAACGTGTATGTCCTCGAGAAAAATATTGAGTTAGATAAAATAGAAAGTCTTTTTCTTTAGCTATTGATTATGTCATATAGAAATGAACTAAGACGTTCATTGGAGATAGGGATGAGTATGCACCCTTTTCAGTTTTTTCAATATATCCGCAAACTTCTCTATAAAGTTAATGTATTTTGCAAGCATAGCCAGCTAGTCTACATTTATATTTTTCACTAGAGAATATCTGTACTTATATGGTGGTCGCTGTCTCAATACTCGGGAGCTTTTTTATATTACCTTGTTTGAGTATTTACACGAAACGTACGTGCTATACCAGGCTAAAAAATAAATATACATGTAGGTAAATTTGCTGCATATTATTTGCATTGCCATATTTGTCAAGTGGTATAGAAAGTCAGTACCACTTTCTTCATACATACATTATTGACGCCGTATGGGAACTGATACAGTTATAGTGTCAAATGTAGGTTAAGGTGTGCAACAATTGGACCCCGTTATGTAATAAGCAATCAACCGTCATGTCACTAAAAAAGTTTTAGTGGTTCAAAGAAAACCTAAATGTATATCTCCAACGATATTGCAATAAGCAACCAGAGATAGGAGATATACGACATAGAACCAACTTGAAATTGGACCCCGTTATGTACTAAGGAATCAACCGACATTTCATTTAAAAAATGGTTACTAGTTCAAAGAAAACCTAAATGTATATCTCCAACGACATTGCAATAAGGATCCAGAGATATAGGATACTGGCGCCATCTATTCGACATGGAACCAACTTGAAATTGGACCCCGTTATACAATAAGGAATTAACCTACATTTTATTAAAAAAATATTACTAGTTCAAAGAAAACCTAAATATATATCTCCCAACGATATTGCAATAAGGAACCAGATATATAAGATACAGGCGCCATCTATAAGAATTAGAACCAACTTACAAATGGACCCCGTTATGCAGTAAGGAATCAACCGACATTTTATTGAAGAACTTGTTACTGGTTCAAAGAGAACCTAAATGTATATATCCAACGATATTGCAATAATGAACCAGATATATAAGATACAGGTGCCATCTATACGACATAGAACCAACTTCAAAATGGACCCGTTATGGAATAAGGAATCAACCGAAATTTTATTTAAAAAATTGTTACTGGTTCAACGAAAACCTAAATGTATATATCCAAAGAAATTGCAATAGGGAACCAGAGATAGAAGATACTGGCGCAATCTATACGACATAGAACCAACTTGAAAAATGGGTTTTCGACATAAAGCAAGAATCATAAAATTATGAACAATGCAAAATTTGTAAACTTGTTAAGCGAGCAGTTACAATGGTGGTCTAAAGCAGGTAGCAAGTTCTCTATTTCAGATCTAAACCTAAAAATATAATAAACTGTAATTTTTTTGTATTCACGTTTGGTATAATTTCCGGTTTTAAATTAAGTTGATCTCTCTAGATTTTTGAAAGCTTTTTTTTCAGAATTCAAATGAATCAACAGCAGGTTACCGACGATATTTTTTTAAAAGACATCTTGGCCCATTCTATTCTCCGTTCTAATTTTATAATAAACTTTTATAAAGCTGAAAGTACCTACATTTTACTAAAGCAAAACTCAGTAGATGTAGATAGCACTAAACACTTATTTTTTTGTTTACATGTATTATAAAAATTTCCCCAGGGGGGTAAAATTTCCCCGATAATTTTGAATTTCGCTGGGGGGCCCTTAGTAGCTGGGTTGGGTTCTGGACTGGGCTGGGTTCTGGAATTTATTTTTAAGTTTACATTTTATAGATTCTGAATAAAAAGTGAATATTTTAATTAAAACCTTAAAACCAGTTTCCTTTACCAAAAATCTTGTTGGTCCCCTTTTTGCTTAACGGGTCCAACTTACTCACATTAGAAGGATTTCAATTTACCCGTCTATGTGAATCACATAAAGCATGCTGTTCTAATAAGCTAGGTTACGTAACCGTTATCTAGTTCACGTAAACAAACCATGCCTTAATAATATGTGATATTTACGAAGTCCTACCGACTGCGCCAGAGATATTTATGCCAAAATTAGATATTTTGTCATAGCTCCTCGATAGTTTGACATACATTTTGATCAATGTTGCTGTTAAAGTCAATAAAAATCAACAACTAATTACCAACAAAAACAAATAAGCAAATGTGGAAACCAATGCTATAGTTGTCGCAAAAGATAAATGTACTATATACAATATACAATACACTAAGATCGGTCTGCGGTGTGTTTTCGCATCGCCGTGGCAGGTAGCTCTCGTCAGATTAATGATTCCGAGTACGTTTATTAAAAAAATGCAATTATTTTCCGCCATTTATAATCCCATGAGTAATGGGTTACGATTTGTATTAAAATTCTGATGTATCTTATCTCCACTACTACTGTGATTTTCATGCAAATGTAAGCACGTTGTGGGAATCGAGGTAAGTTATTTAATATTTTGGCTGCGTCTCTCGGTTAATAAGCGGATTTTTCAATTTTATGCGTCTTGTTATTCGTAGGTGCACGGCCCACGTGAATCAGAAATGCGACTGAACAGTTTTTATAAGTGATAATGCATCGTTTAGATGTCTTTGAATTGCAAATAGGCTATAAAGGCTTCAGAACAGGTACACAGAAAATAATTCAAATATAATGAAGTTATGGTACGATGTGTAGGAATTTTTAACTTTCACAGGAAGTAGGAAATAACGCACTACTTGGCGTTTTTGAATTCACTTTATATAAAAATGACTCAAAGCGATTCAATAATGTGTCCATACTTACACGAGGATTGGTCAGAAAATATGGCTCACATAAAACATCAAATATTGAAGTAATTTGGAACATATTAGGTGAATTGTAGTGATAAAACTCACAGGATTGTTTCTCCTTATTCGTTCTCCGAGCCATATGCCCTGAAATGGTATACAATAATTCTACTTTACATATCAAAGGATATTCGAAGGAATGCTTTCAGGACTTCGGTGTGGCATACGCTGAGAATAAATATTGAACTTTGCATCGTGCTTTCTCAATATGTAGTTTCACAAGCAGATACTGTTTCAACAAATCAGTTTCTTAAAACAAATCACACAGAAGAAGCTCTTATATAATTTTGCAAGTAGTTACCAACCTCTTAAGGTCTATATTATTAATAGCATGACAAAGCAGGTCAGTTGTTAAAGTACTTATGTGTCGAAATTTGAGTTCAGTTCTCTCTTTGGTTCTGTATTCTCTCTTTGATTTGTACCAGTCCTCTGCGTGGTGAAGGGTATCTACATCGGCTTATTTAACTCAGTTTTAATTTAGCCCATCATCAGATTGTCTAGAAGTTTTGACAAAAGAAAAGCTCTACCAGAGCAAGATGACCAGATGACATATTATTTGCTGCAGTTCGCAAGGATTTTGTTGCCATTAATATCATTTGATTCAGAGATGAAATGCGAATTTGTTTGAAGTTCATTAATTCTTGAAAATTATCCAATGATCCATTCTCAGTACTGAGTTTGGACCACTCGTCGCTACTAATTTCTGTAACAATGGCTAATATATTTCTTGAGGTTAATCGACCTCTATCAAAATTCGGCACTAGAATAAAAACATTAGCTCCTTTCTTAAAGAGGATATCACTTTTTGACTCACATAGCTTGTTTATTGTTTGAATTTTCATCAATTTATGTGATTTTTCCGTTTTATTCAATAATCTTTTATTTCTTTTGGTTAACAGATAGATAATTCAAGATTCTGTAAACTTTTGCCGCACTAGTACTATTTTCATCATTATCAAACATGTTATTTATTATTGGCCACAATTTCCATAGTTTTATTTATATCTTAGTATATATTCTCCGAATTCTCTTGGCATAGTTTTTTCATAAAATTATTACGAGCCCTCAGTCAATGTTTGACAAAGTGTCGATAGGTATCCACTTGGTTACTCTTTAATCAACCTATTTAGGTAGGCATTGCCTCTAAACTAAACCTAGTAATAAGTATACTGTGTGTCTTATTTTTCTTTCCCCCTCTTCCCTTTCCCCAAAAATTACAGAAAGTGCCAGAGTAGATTCGATACCCACGATAATTTGGGGATTATCTGACTTAGTTGCGCATGGTCAGTGGCGTCCACGGGAATTTTATTTTTATTAAAAGCTGAGCTAGCCTAGGCAAAGTTTTATTGTCCACTTTAAATCGCTGTTGAATGTACTCCAGGGGTAACAATCCCATCTCTATTTTTATTTATTGATATATTATGTATATCATATACATATATGATATACAGTGACATACAGTGGCGGGTCGTGAGTATTTGCAGAGGGTGGAAAAAAATAAATAAAAAATCCAGAATCTAACTCCGCAGATATGAAATAAAGTTAATTTGCAGTACATGAAGAAATTAAAATAACTTATATTACAGGTTATATGTATAAAATCTCTGTGTTTTGCATTATAGTAAAATTTGTCAAAGCAGATATGAATTAAAGTAAATTTGCAGTGCGTGAAGAAATTAAAATGTAAGTACGTTATACTTGGAAATTTTTTGGATACTTAAGCTTTGTGTGAAAACTATCAGACCAACGGACGTCGTTCTGTGCTTAAATTAAAACTAATGACATTCGCTAGAACATATTCTCCTATGACTTTATCCGTAAAATTTTGCCCGATTTCGGGGCCCAAATCTTAAAATTTCACTTTTTTGAAAAAATTGCCAATTTTTGGAGGGCTGTATCTTGGTAACTATTATACCTTCAGAGCTGTTTCTGTCTCAAATTGTAGAAAATTTAATCTACTTTAAAATGCGTAATAAAATTCTTTATGAACAAAACCATTGTTTAGAAGAAGAGAAAAAACGAAAAAAAGTGCGAAAATGTCGCAGTTTTTCGAGTGCTACGAAGTTAGCACAGGTCTACCGTCCACAAAAAATGCCACAGACACCGTCCACAAAAAATTCAAATGAAGAGAAACCGTCAAAAGATAATGATATAAAAACAAGTACTAGATGAAATTCGAGAAAAAATGGGACGTGCTCAAGAGAAACAAACCAAAATACCATGAAACCAAGAAATAAGAAAATTGCCAACGCGAAAGGTATCGTAGGAAAAATATATCTATCACAAATAGATATACCTCAGTTTTATTCAGTAAAAGTAAATGTATCTCAAAAATATAATAATCTTCATATCCTGAAAACTCAATAATCCATGCGGGGGACGATTTTTCTAAACTCGGCATTTGATTCAATCATTGTTGTTTGATTTTCTCGGGCTTATAAACCGAAGAAAATTTAGTTTCTAAAACAATTTCTATTTGTTCAATGAAAGGATTTTGAAGGCTATAAAATATGATTCTAATGTGAAAGAAATTTTCATTGTTAAGTTACTTACACTCGTTTATTGTTTTGCATTGGATTGTGCTGATTTCTTAATATGCTGTTGTTGCCATTCTAGACGCAATAGTGTCTATTTCGCATATCATGCACTGATTTACAAAAATAATTAATTGCAGTTTAATATGCTAATGTAGCACATTGAAACTATGCACACAGTTCCCCACAGTCCCCACATATACAGTTTAGCTATACGAATGCCGTTTTGAGAAGGAAAATCAACACATTCCAGAGATAAAGCAGGCAAATATCCGCGGGAGCTTGCCACCCCCCTACCGCCGGATTAATTTAGCTGCTTTTGCATTACTCACGGTCGTAACATCTAAGCGCGAGGTGCCAGATTTTTTTATGTATTTTATTCCAAAGCAAACTTAACACAATTTTAATTAAAGTTTCGCTTTTCCACACAAACATTATTTTTAGCATTTTCAAACATTCCTACGGGCACTTCTGATTCCTTAGCTGAGTTCTTAATTTAACATGGCTAAACAATCATGGCGACTCGAGATTGTTTAACTAACAGCCAATTATAAATGAGATATTATAGGAACAGTGTGAGTATGAGTAAATTGTAAACTTGGCCCATGTAAAGTAATTTTGTAACGTTCGATTACTATGTTTGCCTTTAACAGCATTTAGCGACAGAAATGTTGTCACACAGTTATTATGTTGTTCTATATCCGTATATCCGTTTTTTTGAATTTTGAAGATGAAGATTGGTATATTTTCAGAGTACCACTTTTCTTGAATTTGCCTCTGAATGACTGCCTCTAACGGCTAAATAACATATAAAGCTAAAAAAATAATAAGATCCACGAATTGTTTTGCCACAATTCCAGCCGTTTTTTACGAACTCGCTCGCGCAGTGTTGCCAAAACTTTCAAATACTAAGTTTGGTTTACAGTTTGACCCTGTCGAACCCATTCAGTCCTCACGGTGCCGTTGATGTCGAAAAACACGATAAGCCTGGCTTTAAATTTTGATTTCGACATTCTTGCTGTTTTCATTCTTGACGATATGGGAGTTTTCCAGTTCATGGATTGCCGCTTAGTTTCAACGTCGTATTGGAATATCCATGTTTCATCGCAAGTGATGCCATCAATTCAGGCTCCTCATCTAACCTCTCAAGAAAATCTGAGCAGATCTGGACGAGCTTTTGTTCAGGGGTTAAATTTTTTGGGGCCAGCTTCGCACAAACTTTCTTCATGTTCAACTCGTCATGTAAAATTTTTCTAACAGTTTCTTTATTGGCGTTTACAGTCTGAGCAATCATATCTCTTCGCACAATTGCATTGATTTTGGTCACTGTTTGTTGAGTTGAAACATTGACCTGGACCTCGACCTGGACGTTGATCATCTTCGGTGGTCTCTCAGCCTTCAGAAAACCGTTTATACCATTCGAAAACACACGCACGAGATAGTGTACTCTCACCATAGGCCTTTTTCAATAACTTATAGCACTCATCTCGATGTATTTCTTTGTGTGCACACATTATTATCGGCACGAGAAAAAAACAGGATCGTTTCTAACCTCTATAGAAAAAATACTACTACAGCGACAAAAAAGTGTCTTCGTACTGGAATAGTAGACAATTCCAGCTATCCAACGCTGCATTCGTTTCCTCCCTCCTACTCCTCTAAGACGTCTTCTGTGCGCGTAGTCTCGTTATTTAATAACCAGACCTCGTATGTTTGTTCAGGTCAAATCTTGCAACTGAATTTTAAAGCAGTTATACACAACCGATTGAGCTAAAATTTTGCATACAGGTTTATTTTGGATGACAATGCCTGTTTAACTAACGTCATTCTAAATCCAATATGGCGGACTATTTATATTTTATGCACTTCCATGATATGGGTATCAAATGAAATAATTATTGTATTCATGTAAACGTACCTTTAAAGGCAACTATCCCGGAATTACCTTATATGTAGCACAAACTGGAGACTCTGAAATTTGGTTTATTAAACTGTATAGCTATTTTTTTACGGATATATAACAAGCTCAAATTCTAAGTAAAATGATGTATATTAACGTATTTTCGACTAAATGTGGATATAAGACAACATAATCCCTGGGTGACACATCCTAGGAGGTCCACTTTTGCCCAGCCTCCAAGAACGATGTTTTCAAATTATTTCATGTCTTTTTTACGATACCTTAAATTACCTTTGATCAAAAATGGTCAGATTTTAATAGACTTAGAAGCATCAAACTCATCCGGACTTTACGATCTATATTTTAAATTGATGGACTGCTATATATCTCTGAATATACAGGATGTGCCGCATAATATGTAGCAAAATTGGGTCACACAGTTTAAGTTATGTTTTTACAGTGTCAAGCATAGTGTTTAGAATGAATAATAATTAATTGTACTCTCCCATGCAAACATTTTGTCTTCAACGCCTACTTGTATTGTTTATAAATGTACATACGAGAAGCTTTAGAAATTAAAACAAATGCCTGTGTCATGAAATGTGACGCAACTGCTTTTGTTTACTGAAAGTGACGAAGCCCTACAAAAAAATCACTTCCAAATATTTGCTCTCGTAAAGGATTCTATTACGGGATGTTGAAGTGGTTCCTATAGCAAGAGGCGAGCGTTAGAAAAATATATACCTATCGGAATGTTGCGGAGTCCACTTGACCGGCAAAAAGTGAAAGGGCTCCATTACTGTTGGCTCTTGGTTCTTATACTTTCAATATATTATGTAGTGGAAAGAAGTGTGTCTAATAATTATAATCTGCAAAAAAGTATCGCTTCACCAAGCCTTTTCTACGTTGAAGGAGGAAATAAATAATAAGTGCGCGTTATAGATTGCCCAACCATGAAACAACATTTATGTACGAATTAAATACGGAAATCGCCGAAAATCGAATAACAAGTACTTTTAATTAATAATGAAATAAATAAAATTAATGGATATACCTCGGATTACACCCTTAGTCTAGATCTTTCCCATTATTCAGTTTAAGCTTCTTGTAGTTGTTAAGGTTTTCTGGAGTCAGATGTATAAACTTCTCTTCTTTTATTCTGTTGAGAAGATTTAGGTCAGGACAAAAATCCGAAACTTGATACTCGCTGTTATGGCTACGTGATGTCGAGCACTGTCGCGCATTAACATAAACATTAACATAAAGTCATCCCCAATAAATGGAGTAAACGAAACGATATGTTCGGACAAATAATGTCCAAATAATATACTTGCCAACAGTAACTTGTACACGCCCACGAATTTATTTCTCCCCAGAGCATAATGACCCTATTCTCCTTTAAAATCGTCGATGTCTTATGCTGCACTAACACGTCCTTCAGTTGTAAACAGGCATTATTAACAAAACCTTGACTGGTCCGTGAAGCTTCGCCGATTATCAATATTCCAGTTAACATGGGCCACGACAAATTATATTCAAGTTACACGATGTGTCCTGGTGAGTCGGAGTGCCTATGTAACTACCCTGGATTTAGTTTGGACTATGTTAAGATATTCTTGTCTCTGAAGGTGCCAGTGCGTTTCGAACGGTGGCTAATAAGTCATGTTGAAGATGCCTTCGAGGTCTGGAGGGTTAAAATCGATCGTCTGCAAGCTCGCAAAGTCTACTTCAATATCATTCGGTCTTTCTGTAGCTTTGCTTGATACATAATAGATTGGCCATCCATATTAAATGTTAGTCAACGATCTCACTAACAAACAAAAGTCTGTTCTTAACGAAGTGTTTTCCAAAATGGAAGGTTTTGAAAAAAATGCAATCTCATGTCAGTTGCCTATGGTCACTTTGTGTAATCTTTCATATTGGGTAGGTAACAAAAGTGGAGTAGATATATTTTTGCGTAGTTCGGATATTACTTTATCATAGTTCTAATGTGATGTCATACAATACATGCATTTGTTTATTTATTGCAAAATATTTCAAAAGAAATATTATCATTTAATGCGTAATTGCGTATAAAGCTAGCTGACGATAAACTTGCAGCCACAGGAATGCTGTTGAATTTTACGATATATTATTCTTGAGGCTAAACCAATTCTGAAAATAAATAATGGATGAAGTAAAGTGTCGTCCTGTGTTTAACACTGAATGTTTTTAGTCAATAAAAAATATATTTCGCTGAATAGCAAACAAACAATTGTATAAAAAAAAACTGATGCAAAGATTACTCTGATTTTTATAAAGTTAATAAAGTTTCTAAGATGAAAATAGACTTTGTACGATTTATCATAATCTTAAGTCATATGTTAGGATAATAAACATACTAGAATACACAATTTCTTACGTATCATATGTAGAAAAATAGGAGTTTTTGATATGATAACTATAAGTATATTTGTAAATAATCATGTTGTATAATAATAGATGAACTATATTTGAGTTGTAATTATGTTATAAATCATTTAGCGTAGAGATTTCTCATTAAAGTATTGTGCAAGACAATTTGGTATTAAATGAGATATTATAAGAAATGATTACGAATGCAAAATTATATATGTATGTATTAAGATATATCAGATATAGAAGGGAAAATGATAGCACGTACTAAATAGGAAGTAGGAATGTAAACTGTAGGTATAGTAGGTATAGTGTATAGTAGACATAGTGAATGTGTAAAGATGCTAAACATAAATAAACTCGATAACAAAAGTGAGAAAGTATGCATGGCATAGACATTAGCATAGAAAATAGGACATGGTATAGAATTTATTCTAAAAATGAATCAAGAGAGCAGGAAAACAAAAAGGGTGGAAACCAAGGAAAAATAAGAATTGAGAGGAAAAAAGCAAAGGCCAGGGGACACAATAAGAAACGGAGTTTGGAGATATAAATTTGGAAGCAGTTTGCAGATAGAAATAAGGGGATAATAGTATTGAAGGAGTTGCTGAGTTGCATTGAATCTATATGGATGGGACATGCTGAAATTTAATCAAAATTACACGGACGGACAAAAGCAAAGTGTGAAAATAAAAGCGTATATATAGAAGCAACCTTAGACAATGTTAAGGTACCTTATCATATCCTTCGAATAATCGAGTTTTGTTATAAATAAATGTGCTGAATTGATTTTGGATAATAAAAAATTATCACTTAAATTTGTCACAACACTATGTAAAATTAGAACACACAAACTTATTTCAGATGTGGGTTAAGTTAGACCAATGTTAAAATGACTTTAAATAGTTAATTAATTTTAAATTAAAATGGCTTTATACTCTAAAGATAAATATTTTATTAATATGATTATCTTATGGATAATTTGCAAAAATTATGGTATTAACTGATGATTGTAGTTTGACAAATGATTGTATTGTATTGACTAGTGTTAAATTTTATGATTGTTGTTGCAATGAGATTTGTTTAACTTTTAAATCAATATAAATATTTATTTTTAAATGGTCATTGGCTGTAGATGGAGAACAAATGTAAAATTTTCAAGTCATCTTATTCTGCCTGCGATACCTATCTTAACCTAAATACTAAAAAGGACATGGGATTATAAAATCCTGGGCGAACAAAGAAATTACTTAAAATTAAATAGTCAGAACATATGAAGGAAATGGTGTATTTTTATTACCTGGTTATAACTTCCCTTGTTATTAGTATGTAGTTATTCCCTTGGTATTAGTACAAAAAAAATAACTCTTGCACCCACGAACGACACTTTCACCTCGAAGTATGGCCCTCTGTTGGTGGAATGCTGCAACTGCAATCTCGTACCTCCTCGTTCTCGATGAATAAACAGCTGATGATACTGTACACACAAGGAGCAGGAATTATCCTCGTTTTTTATATAACGTCTTGCTATGTTGATGTTTACTTGGTACTTATACTTTGCAGGTTTGCAAATGTATCTTGGATCCTCTTGAACTTCTTGTTATATATCTAGCACATGCTAGACACGTATTTTTTACACTATATTCTATGAAATTTAAAGAGGTAATGTAATAATATCTGTACGTGGCGACCCTTTTAGTGCCGTGTATGTAACTGTTAGCGTTATTTATTGGTATTGAAAAAGCCGAGCTTTAGAATCAAAACAAATAATGTTTTGTTCACCTGGTCACTTCACCTGGTCACTTTAATAAATATGTTATGGACTCAACATAAATCTATACCTAGTTGTGTCTGATATTTTCAATACGACAAAGATACTTGCGTTAAGATGCAAGCTCTGTAATTTTTTTTGAAGGTTGATGAAACGGACAGCCTGTATACCAGTTAAACATAACTTACATGCTTACAGATAATTTATTGTTATTCCATATATTATATAATCTCTTCCACGTATTTCTGATTATAACCAGATAAACCAGTGTGTTTACATATCTTGTCATCAATAGCATTTGTTTCTGTTCTGTTTATATAAATTAGACTTTGGGGTGAAGATAAAATTGTTGGTTAATATAAATATCGCAATAATTTCTGCGTAATATCCATAACTTCCGTCATTTACATGAATATTCCACAAAAGCAATGTACCTATGAAATTTGTTTTGTTCATCTCATGATCATATAAAACACTGCCTGGCAACTATTTCATAAGCGTGTTTAGATTATCTCCAACCGCCAGGAAAAATATAATCAACAAATAATATTGATCCGTGTCAGCGTTAACGTTTTAATTATTTCTTTATACATCGAACTCTCACGTGTCTAGAATCGTATACTTTTAGTTACTATATGTTATGTTATGATATAAATCTTATAGAGTTATAGACAGACATCTGCCCAATTGCGTAATTTCCTACGCCTGTATAAGCGGTATTTTTGCAAACGCTCAAAGTGCCATTGACCCCAATCCTGGGGAAAATCGTAAATCGACATATCGCTGACGAAAATGCAAGCCTTCAAAGTTCTATCGAATCGGATAACAGACAAGGTCTTAGGTACATAAATCAAGTGACCTACTAAGTCTTGATAAATATGTTATGATTCATGAGCGTCTCTGAGAGTCGAGACTTGAGATTGAACACCAACATGGTGTAAACCAACTACTACATCAATGCCAAAGAAAGAAAAAAGTTATTAAACAGCCGGATTTGGTTTGGCCGTTGAGGTTTTGCTCTAAAGTGATTTATCAAAGCTCTCCTTCGCACAATACCGAAATCACGATACTTCGCACAGTAGAAATGATGGAGTGTCAGGATTAGTGTGATGTGAGGAAGTGAGGAAGTATATTAAGTCCTTGAATAGGTAAAGCCTTAGCGTCTGTACGATACAATATAGTAAAATAAAATTAAGTGAATTTTAATCTTAACCTAAAACTAATTTGGGACACGCTGATTTTAGCGTGATTATGTTCACTAGAGTGTACTTTTTGTATGTCTAAAAGTCCCCAATAATTCGCCGAGCCAAACTACCCCAAAACCACCCCCCAAAATTTTTTTCAGATTTTGTCAAAACCCTTAAACTTTTCTACAAAATTTAATTTTATGCAAAATCATTTTCATTTTCGCAAGTTCTGACCAATATTTTAAAACACCACTTGCATGGACTTTATTGTATTTTTATCATATCTGCGATATTTATGTAATTCGCAATTATTTTTTATTAATATTATTAGCTATGTTTATCTTAACAAATGATTTTAAGCTGAGAATATCCCGCCAGTCTGCATACAAATCTCCAAGTAATAAATAAGTAAAAAAAGTTTTTAAAAAAACTGAATAATTTATTAACAAGTTATACACTATAAAAAGTAACATCAATAAAAATATTGCAAAAAAAACAAAACATTTTCTTTCGAAGATAAATTAAAACTTCAACAAAATGATGGAGGTTTTTTGCTACAAAAGATAGAAGGTATGACATTCGTCCGCTTTGTACAAAGACTGATTTTTTGAAAATATCAAAGACTGATGCAGATTATATGATTGCTAAAGCAGCAGTGGATTGTGCCATAGAAAGTAATAAAGTCCCGTAAATGTTGTGGTACATACAGACATTATGGTGCTGCTTCTAGAACATTCTACAACTCAAAATATTTATATGCTGAGACCCGGTACATCTGGTCAGCCAAATAAGCTAACAAATATATACGCGTACATCGAGCTTTTCAGATAAAATTCTGATGGATAAATTGAATTAGAGCATTCATTCTCATTGGAGACCTTACCTACACCTTGCCTAATAGGCTTTTTTAATCGTTGTTCCTTTTCCAGCGTTGTTTAATATAAAATATGCAGCTTTTACTAACATTTAAATCAACAACCGCTTCACTCAACGACCAATTTTCTTCCTCTTCCTCTTTGTGCCTCAGTTAATTGCCTCGGCATTTTTGAGTATTACATTTTTAAATTTATTATCAATGACAGATATATTTGACATTTACGGAGGCTATGATTTAAAGTCTAAATTACAGTATACAATTTTGCCGTTCACATTTTAAAATTTACGATGTTATATATTTAAGTAAAAGTCTAATAGACTTAAGGTCCGTAACAGTGGTCTATTAGACCACGGACATATGATATAGGGTGAATTGGAAATATTTAAATCAGCTAAGCTTTACAATTTTAAAATATTGACAAAAATACCGTAATTTTGAAAAAATGTCAAAAATCGGTTTCGAGGTTTTGAGGTCGGCGCATGTGGCGGTAACATAAAAAGTATTTTTTTATTTCTTATGTATCGGAGGTGTATTTTAAATAATTGTAATCTCTATTCACATTGTAATTTATGATCTCATACCCTATGTGGTCAATACGAACGAACCCCGACAGTGAGTAAGACGATGTGGGAGAGAATAAAAGTTGGTGTGTCAGCTGTCCTATATCCTACGCCTTCTGTATATTGTTCATGACAAATGATTGGATTCGTGGCCGCTCCAGATATGACTGACTCCCGATTATTGAATCATTCGAACAGCAACAACTGATTTCATATCGGCAATTGTAGTAGGCAGAAATCGCTATAGGATCATCCCCGGGTGTATAAAACTGCACTTACGGCTTTGAAGATTAATACTGAATTCACTGGAGCGAGAAATTTCCCCTAAACTTATCAACTTTCAATTCATGTATGGGAAAATCAACTGAAGGGGCTTCGATCACAAAGAGTGTTTTGTTTGATTTTATAGGTCGATAACTCACAGGATTGTTTGTAAAGGACTTGCAGCGTAGTAATAAAACGTCGTTTGTCAAATTGAAATTCGATACTAGTGTTTAGTAACTACAAAAACATCTGCTTTCTTTGTGTCACCTGACAGTCGAAATGCAGTTGCTTCTATTATTTGAAATATAACATAAAAAGGCAATGTCAAGAAACCGTTTGTACGTATACTGGGGATTATAACTGTCGACGCGGCATGTCTATTTGTGACACTCTGTACAATGGTTTAGCTAGTTAACGAGAATTAGATCTGTATCATAGATAAAAGACGGGGGACGGATTCGTTAATATATTACTAACAGGTGTCTTCTTGGGAATTTCTCGGGATCCCGAATCTCGATCTGTTATTTCTATCTGTTTGTAAACAACCAGATAGAAATAAGTCTTATTATATAACAAGGCGCGCTCTCGATTTTCTTTAACAGATCAGTCGTTAATCTTGCGCTGGTCGTAGACCGACAGTTTTTATTTGATTTTGATGCATTATCAAAGGCTCAGTATGCACTGAAATTGAGTGGTACACATTTATTACTATTATTATTACCGCTGCGTCATTTTATTGTGATAATCCGACGGATGATTTAGTCTTGATGTAAATCGGGGATTTATGGGCTATTGTCGTTTTTTTAGTAGTTAGTAGGTGCAATGGGTTTATCGTCATCGCTAGATTACGTTTTAATTAGATTCAGTCAGTTCTGTTTGTTAATCAACATTTTTAGGTATAATTTAGAGGGCCCGTTAAAATTTACAACCATACATACATTCAGCTTTCAACCATATCCTACCAGATGTAGATATTATGTAATGGAACTTTTCGCTGGTGAGAGTTTGAATAAGAATATCAATCTTATTGAGACTCGAAGTTGGATTTTTATATTTTATTTAATTCTTATACTTTTAAAAGTATTTCACCTGGAGCTTTTCATTTTGAATAATTCTCTAATCAGTGACATAACCAGGATTTCATTTTGAGGGGTCCGAATGAACATTTTCGAGGTCACCCGTTTTACTGGCACTTCACAATTTCACTGAAAAATTCACTTAGGTATACAAAAATACCGCCTTTCACAAGAAAGAGATTTGAAATTCTTTACCTTTTGATGAATAAATATTAGAGTAATATTCGTCTGGATTTTCGCATTTTCGCCCAGCCATGAGATCTAAAACTTTGCAGGGACTACAGTGGCGTATCTAGAGCTACGCTCTGGGGGTGGTAATACCCTTTTTAAATATGATTAGCCTACACTGTAGGTATTTGAAAAACATTACTGTTTGTCAGTTTGTGTATCTTGAATATCGTATTACATAGAAATATTTTTTTGTAAAAGGTCTAAAGCTATTGTTACAAAAATATTTATTGTCAAAAAACCAGGATTAGTGAATACACAAATAAATAATAAAAACATGACAGAAACAGGTACACAAATAAAAAGACTTGTAAATAATGACTTTTATAGCTAAAAAAAATAAATAACATATTCAAACGCATAAAACAAAAAAAATTAACTGTAAATCTTTTAAGTCGTTAAAGAACAATATTTTATTGGAAATACTTTTTTATTTATAAATATTTATTGTATTGTAAATTTCGATGGGGTCGATGTTTTACATGTGGATTTTGTTTTTTGTTAACTAAGTTCTGGGGGGGGGGTTAATTAGCCCAATTACCCCCCCTCTCCGTAAATACGCCGCTGCAGGACTAACTTCAATATCCCAGTGTACGGAAATTAGAGCTAGATTGCTCATTCGTTCATTGCCTGTTTTATTTCTTGGAAATCGGAGGTGAAAATTTTTTCAAAGCCTCCTAGATAGTAGTGGGAAACCTCCAACCATTTTTTCTTAGTTTTTAACTCAGCCTGTGTGTTAGTCAAGTAATGGTATCGAAAATGGTTAACACGCTATATGAAAGGCGCTTCTTTTACGAGCATTTTGTTTTTTATTCACTGATCTGTCTCTAAAATTGTCCAAATTACAGCTTTTTTGCCGGAACCTTGCATAATTACCAAATTTCTGAACTCATCCTGAAACAATTTTCTATTGCAATGAATACGAATTTTAAGAAAAACATTTCTATTAAACACAAAATTATAAACTGGGTTAACTGCTTAATACCGTGTATTGCCACCCCTGGCAACTCTGAGAGCTTCTAATCTACGCGGCATTCTGGAAGGAAGGAAGGTTTCTTAACGTTTCCATTGGTATACGATCCCATTCTTCCACTTATGCAATTGCCATTTCAGCAAAACTTTCCGGAGGCCTCTCGCTAGAACGTACCCTTTTCCCTAATTCATCCCACAAATGTTCTATAGGGTTCATATCGGGGCTTCTCGCAGGCCATTGTAATGTATTGGTACCCGTAGCTTGTAAGAAATTTTGCACTATTGCCGCGGTATGTGGTCGGGCATTATCCTGAATTAATATAAAATTATTGTCCACCAACTATGCATGAGGTAAGACATACTGCAGTAAAATGTCAATGTAGATTCGGGCTGTCATCGACTGTCTCGGTAGAAAAACATGAAGGGGTGTCTTTTCATTTGTTAAAATCCCTCTCCACACCATTAAAACTTACGCATTCTGTTATTAAGCTCTGACTAAACCTTTCACCAGTCCTTCTCCACACTCTTTTTCTTGCATCCACCGTGTTAAGACAAAACCTTGATTCATCTGTAAACAATACATTCGACCATTCATGAATATTCCATTGTGATTACGTAAAATCCGTAATCTCAAGAAGCGATCATCTCTTGGAGAAGTTCTTCGAGGGCAACCAGAACCCACCCTCCGAGCAGTGCTTCCTGTTTGTTCGTACTTGCGGATCGCTCTACGAGCAGTCGCTTCATGAACTCCCACTGCACGAGCGGCGTAAAGCCTGGTTCAGACGCAGCCAGTAGTTAAGTAGAGTGAAGCAATTTAGTCAAGTGTGTCTTCTATTCACACGAGTCAAGTCCAAATTAGTGGAGTTTATTTAATCAATTCGAGTATTAGCACGAGTGTCGAGTGTCGCGGCTGAAAATTAACCCCGAAATAGGTAGACCTTGTGCATTTTCTATTGAAAATAGTGCTATGAATCGAAAAGTTCAAATGAAAAAAAAGTCCTACGTTCAATATTAAAACTTGTGATTCATGAAACAGAAGAAATATGTTTAGAAATAATGCAAATGCCAAAACGAGTATAGGTAAAAAGTTCTTAGGATTCTTAGAAGAAATGACCTTGGAGCATCTAACTGTCTTTTAAAAGAACTGACTTTAGAGAAAGACCCAAAAGTCTACACTACTTGCCCGGCCTGTCCAGACGTGTCTAGTCTAGTCGGCGCGCTAATCGACTTTTCTGTGTGGTGGGAGCTGCTACTCGACCAAGAAAATAGAATAGAGTTCTCTTTACTAACCCGTGTACTCGACTGCCAGTAAGCTCGACTAAAACAAATCTATTCAAATGGGTCACTAAACTACTTGACCATTTGACTAAACTACTGACTGCGTCTGAACCCCGCTTAACGTTTACTATGTCCATCGTTTACTAATGCAACTAATCTTGCTACTTGTTCAGAGTTTATTTGCGGCATTTTACGTAACAGCCTCTAAAACTTTTTACTGACACTTAATGACATAACAATAGAGTGAAATAGTGAGTAGTTGCTATGACAACGGTAACTGTTTTTTCATAGACAATGTGATCCTACAATAAATTTAATGTGTGGGATAAACGAAAGGTTTCGTCAAAAAAGCTGTAATTTGGACAATTTTAGAGATAGATCAGTGAATAAAAAAACAGAATGCTCGTAAAAGAAGCGCCTTTCATATAGAGTGCATTTTCGATACCATTACTTGATTAACACACAGGGTGAGTTAAAAACTAAGAAAAAAAACATGGTTCTTGGTTTTCCACTACCATCTAGGAGGCTTTGAACAAATTTGCACCTCTTTAATTTTTTTGAAAGACAAGATAATCACTATAGATGAAACGGTTATCCGGAGCCTATCCGGTATCCGGCCTAAATTTAATGTCCGGCCGGATTCCGGATAGTAGCTGAATATCCGGCCGGATACCGGATATTCAAAAACTGCGACACAATTCCCTAAAATCAACTTTAATACATAAATCTTTGTGTGGTAAATAATAATAAAATGGCTTATAATTATGACTGCTTTTATTTAAAGTAGAAAAAGTTACAAAAAGTCACAAAGAAAATAAAAGAACTTTCTAAAATGTAAAGTGTAAAATAAAATGTTTTAAAACATGTTTTGTTTTAATTGTTTTTAGTTTTTACGACGCAAATCATGCAGCAAGCAGCTAGTAAACAACTGACACTGATACTGATACTGATACCCGAAACCGCCCGAATCGATCCGATCGCGTTCGCTGCGCCTCGCCTGTGCGACTCGAACGCCTGTGTTGGACGGATATCCGGATGTCTCAAATAATTACCTATCAACCAAAAAAAAGAAAACCAAAATTAGGTGCGTCACTTTTTCTGGAACTGAGTGTATTTAAATCACAAACAACAACATATTTCAACAACAAAAATGTGCACATTTCGTTGTCTACATATTTCATTTGAACTATTTTCGATAACACTTACCATAACGGCGCTATTTCCCGAAAAGCATCGCGTCGCGTACTTATCAGATTGTGTATTTCAGTTCAATTAATTTGTCCCAAAAGTATATTTTATTTACTATGTACGTCTTCAGTGACTATGGAATTTCAGTTCGACCAAATACGTTCTGTAATTGGATCTCGGTGGAGACCGTCCAGTTGGAGTTACTAACAATTAATTGATTGTCTGACATTCTATACTTCTGAGGCAGCCGCTTCTACAGGTAAATTTATAATATAAAAGATCGTTATCTTATACTGATACTCGTAGTTCTACTATGAGATCTACAAATTTGAAAATGACTTAAGTTAGAAATACATAAAAATTATAAAACTCGCAACCATTTATCTAGCGTTTAGAGATGCATAAATTAGTCAAACGAGATCACACCCCAATGCAGGAATGAATAAAATAGCAACATAGCTAGTACAACATAGCTATTACATAACTAAATCAGTAAAATAGAAGGGAAGGGAAATATTACTGTGTAACTAAAAATCTCATAACATAATTTATATTATCCACAATCCACACTGTACCTAAAATGTAGCGTATGCTTCTTTATAAAAGTAAAAATGTGTTCTACAAAAAAAATAATTATGGAAAACGTCTATTGCAGCACCTATTTTACGACACTTACTGTTATATTTGTATATACAATTTTGAAACATTAAAACTTTATAGTGCTGTTTTTTATTCACGAAACTGTATTTAAATTGTTGTTTATTGTACCGTTATATCAACTTATTATCCGGGTCTCATCAGCGATATGCAGATGCGTTGGGGTGCAGACACATTTAACTACAAACGGGTTGAGATTCCTGAAATGCAGCTAGCTACGATGAGAAGCGGAAATATATTACAGCTGTTACCTAGACGATACACAAAAATAAAATCATTTGTAATCACGCGAATTGTGACAAAAGTTCAATTGACCATATTAGTTAGGTTATCAAAGTCCGGGGGCGAAATTTGAAATGGGTTCCTAAATACACCTCAGCAAATTTGACTGCCATGTATTTCTTATGGGAGATTCCAAAGTGTGATTTTCAGACGGGAATTTCTCGGGTATTGGGCATTTCTTAGTATTTTAACCAATTATACGTCAAACTTTAAACATATTTCTCTACAATTCAAGTCAAAATTATTTTTTTAGACCTATGAGTTAATTAAATAAATGCTTTTAAGTTAAATTGTGTGTTTTCCATGGACGTACGTCGCGTATTAGTTTTAACATTTCTTCCGCAAGAGCGCCAGGCCAGCTGTAAAAGTAAGGTTAAGGGTCATGTCATGATATTGTCGGTGGGTTGTTTATTTGTTTATTACTATTTTGGTCAATGTTTATCGATTTTTTACATTAATGATGTAATAATATACCTATTATGTACACTTTTATGAAAGAATAATGGAAAAAATGGGCTCAAATGTGGATTTCTCCATATAAATAATAATCCGGTTAAGTACCTACCTAGATACCGGATTATTATTTATATGGACATTTTTATTATGTAAGGTTTTTCCTTAACTAAACTAATACTAACTAAACAGATACCGCACAGCAAACTTGATGATACTAATGGAAAATCCTTGGAAAAACAATGGTATTGTGCATCACCTTTCGATCGAATAGTTTCTTGCACTTATTCTGTTTTTTGCACTTATTCTGTAGAATAAATACTCTGTTCAGGTCGGGGCAACCAAGAACAAGATACATCAGTTGATGCTGATACTGAATAATGTACTTTTAATAAATTTAATTAGTCATCAAATTGAAAAGATTTTAAGTTAACTTAGACTACATATTCAGCCTCTAGGAAAAAATCACTTATGGTTCCGAGTTTGATTAGGTAGGTACTCTATTTTCACCCATTTTCTAACAAACACTCAAAATCAATTATTTGCAATCAGAAAAAAACAGATAAGTCTGTGATGAAAACTGCAATACGTGAAATAGGTAAATCAAAATAAAATGAGATTAGAAGTTACCTAGGACACAAATATAATACAAATTCAGCGATGTTGCCACAAATATTGGCGGTTTTTAAATCAACACAATGAAATTATAATTTATTATGTAAGAAACTCTTATTAAATATTAAATAAGTTTTTCTATAATCGCCTCAATAGTAGGCTTTTGCGCTTTCAATTCTCAACGCAAAGTACGCAATTTCCGATGATGACATAATTGTCGCTTTAAAGCGACAATAGTGTCAATTGCCGCTCGCTTCTTTATTATAAATTCCTTAGCAGGCGCTTGTCAGTAAAAAATGACACATGAGAAATGTAGCTAACAAAAAAAAACTTAACAAAAAAAAAACAAACCGCTTCGCGTCGCGCGGTAAATTTCTTTCAAGCGGCAATGCAGTACTTTGCGCTCTTAACACACAAATAACTATTATCCAAAACCTTACAGTACCTACACAGATACTGTGGCACCTACCTCTCAAGGACCATATGGCAAACCCCTTCCTCTCTGAACCATTGGATCAAGCCACAACATACGGTTTTCATACAAACATCGCCTTCTAAAATTGGTAATACTTTTATTTTGATAATGTTTAATCAAAATTTTAACACTCTCTCAGTCAAATAAAATATTAAAGAATGGATTTATTCAACTTTTTTCACTAAGAGACTTTCTATATCACGTTTACAACGCCCTGAACTTGAGTCCCCATAAGACATCAATACATTAATTTTTAAACTAATAGGAACCCGCGCCAATTTGAGATCATAACCTAACTAATATGGTCAATTATGGGACATAATACAACACAGAAAATTGAGAAAATAGCTCCAATATAATCCGTAAAACGCATATAATCATAATATACCTACCTACAACGTAAACAGACCAGGCCGTGTGTAACAAACAAAGACTATGTGGGAGAAAATTTCATGCCTATGCCAAATAAAGACAGAGCAACATACCACATGATTTAACCGGCTACACGCTGATTGGTGACGCCGTGTCTCACTAATAAATAAATTACAAATCGACAGAAAATTAAAAAGACAGTAGAAATAGCCTCGACATGTCATATCATGAATTATCAAAGACAAAAACTTCTTGAACTATGTCTCATTAAAAATAAATGTACACTGAAGTGAAGCATCTCTGAAAACGGTATGCGAGATTATAATCTCGGAGCAAAGTGCGCTAGTCGAAAATGGAAATATGTGTCCACAGCAAAAATCAAGTGAATTCAACGGCAACGGTGCAAAGACTAAAAATTTAATATGTGAAATGTTTTAAATCATAAACTGTGGTGAAAATATAAAAATCATAAATAATTACAATACATGATTGGTTGACAGGTCGCTATTATTATTAGGATTAAGACAATGCAACCAAGGAAGTGTTTCTTGTTTTATGTGGATAGACTTCCTTCACTACGGATAATAATTCGAATAGTTCACAAAGGCACTTGAATGCGGTAAACACGTATTAGATTTCTCTCCGAGAGAAGTAGTTTTGGGAAAAACAATGCCACCAAGATCGATTTGTTATGTGATTTGCGGAAGGGCAGAAACCAATTAATTATAAAAATTTTACAGTCGACTTTGTTAACATGTGAAGAACTGTTGAAAGTTCGGAAAGAGCACGACTGAGATGAGATGCTACACTGAACAACAACAAAAAAGTTAATTTAAAGAAATAAACGATTTAGTTCAAAAACAAATTTAGTTTCAACTGTTCTTATCATTTTGTAATCTAAGTTTTTGTTTTTAATTTGTCGTTGATTAAGCTTTGCAGACTATAATTGATATAAGTAAAAATTTTTTTATCAGTGTTCACACTTGAAGCAACGTGATTCGAGTAAAATAAATTAAGAATGATAAAAAAATGTGTCTAAGGTACAGGGAAAAAGAAAATATGTTTAACGCCGTTATAATACAGAAAATTTTAAAATTCTGGAGTTTTGAAGTTGAATTAAAATTTTGAGAAAAAAATACAATTAAACAATAGAGTGGCATATTTTATTGTTTAAGCTTTTCAAATCTCATATTCACTTAAAATTGCTTAGAATCGCTTAACTTAAAAGTAAATTAAGTTGGATAAAAATTCAAACTGTCTCTCAGAATGGTTTTTCGAATGAGCTGCTTTTACTATTTCTACATATCTATCTACAAGATCATTTGATTGCTGATGATGGGGACTACTAAAAGTTCCATCAAAGTTCCACCATTCATAAAACTTAAAATGTTTTGAAAATTGTATGGAATTATTTGCAAAAAAATTGTCAGGAATTCCAACCTGAGAAAATTTTTCTTTAGAAAATCGTATAAATTGGCAGGTTTTCGTCTTAGTTTGGACAACCTCCATCTAATTATTATAAGAGTCTACCAATAATAAGTCATTATGTCCATTGAAATAAGAAAATCAGGAAACATGTTTTGACAGAAACTCGTAAGTATTGTATGACGAGAAACATAATTTCTTTTTGGTTGGATTATTTATTGGTTACATCCAAGTGCGTTTGCATCTAGGAGTTTAGAAATTACTGAAAAAAATGGACCCAAATCGAAAAGAAATATTTTATTGGCATAATTTGACATAAAAGTCTTTGTTGCAAAATGTAAGTCTGTCGTTTACATTTTGCAACAAACGCTTTTTTATCAAATTAAGCCGATAACATATTCCTTTACGATTTGAGTCAATTTTTTTTTCAGTTTTTGTTAAACTTGATTCAAACGCAATTGGATATGAAAAGGAACCATTTGTATTTATTCTCTTCATATTTGCTGATAAATACAGTAGGTTTGGAATACATTTTCGGGAAAAATTCAATAAATCTGGGACATGTGAAAATTCTGTTTAATTTTTTGAACTTTTAATTAATTGCATCTACTGATTTTATATTTTTTAATCGAGTTCTTCTATTCCTTCTCCTGAGATTTTAGCACCACAATTCGTAAGGAAAAAAAAATAAAAGGTTGCTTACGATATCGGCAGAGGACCATGTCCTTTGATGATAATTATATTGTCATTTTGTCTCTTATTAGGTCCACAAAATAAGTACGATTTTTCTTGACACGCTACGTAGCTATGAATATACCTATATACAGTGAGCGTGTAAAGGTTGGAATAAATTCGATAAAATCGAACATATCAACTTTTGTGAAAAGGACCCCGGACACGTCGATTTTGTTTTTAGGAGGCCCAGCTTTTTTTGAATTTAACATGTTTTGATATGTTTTCGTTTTTGAGATAATGACAATAATTTTTTTGAATGGCAACCTAATTTTGTTATTCACATATCTGGTACAGTTTTTTCTGCTAGTTTCAGCGGTACAAAATTTTAAGTAGATTACAGAATAACATTTTCGAGAAAAACGCAATTTAACATCATCACCTTCGTTAATACTAAATATTTAGTTAAACAACAAAATGATCTGAAATAACTAATATTGATTCAAGTTAAGTGCTGAGAGTGTCCTCAATTTACTTGTTGGCAATATCCAAGACGCAATTTACGCAACTCGCGTAAAACTTGGACTACTATTGGTCGGATTGATCTAATTTCAGTTCTAATTCTATCCTGTAATAATTCTCAATATTATTAGGTCTATTCAGATAGATCTTAGATTATATTTTAGGTAACCCCCACAAGAAAAAATCTAGAGGCGTTAAATCGGAAGATCTAGCTGGCCACTCTAGTGTGCCCCGTCTACCAATCCATCTGTTAGGGAAAATGTTACCCAAGTAAGCACCTACTGGAAGTGTATAATACGGTGATGCTCCATCTGGATCTGCATCACTTGGATAAAATGCTGCAAGCGCGGGAATACCACTGAAAAGAGCAGAAAAAACCAGGCATGGGAATAAAAAGCTAGTTTACCATTTAAAAAAATGTCAGTGACGTCATTATCTCAAAAACAAAAACCTATCAAAAGCTGATACATTCAATTTTATCGAAGTTATTCCAACCTTTACAGGCTCACTGTATAATAATATGTATTAACAAATATACCTCCGGTAAAAATCCCTGATATCATGACTCGGCAAAATCCGTACATCAATAAAACGTTTCTGCTATCACCATGTACAATATAACATTGATAAGCCACTTGCAAAACCAATTGCCTTTTCAGGTGGACTTTTTATTCCCCTGTCACTGAACGAGTGTATAGACACAACAAAGGTTTGATTGTGGGAATTTTTACAGGGAATGAAGCCGGACGTGATAGTACTGTCGCTGGCATTTTTGTGCAGTATGGTCTCTTACTCGGACGCCTGTACTTGCCATGAAACCCACCCACAGGAGAACTACTGCACCTCAGATTTCGGTAAGTAACATACTGATATTCAGTTTATTTCTTTTTCTATTGCCATTAATGAAAGATGTAGTGCCACTTTTCCATTTACGTCTTACAATAGCAACGCGACCAGAAGATTAATGTTCTGTTTTCTTTGCACACCACAGTTTGGTTAAATAAGTAGGATTTCAATTCAAGTTAATTGAACGGATGTAATGCCATGCCCGCACGTTCGGGGTTATAAAATACACAAATCACATATAACTACATGTAATTTTGGATGGATATATTATTATCTTCTGAATAATAGAGGAGAAAGTGCAAATATGGAATACGCTGGCAATATGGAATAGCGCTGATTTTTGAAAAAAATGTGTCTGCATATAATAATAATAATAATAATAATAATAATAATAATAATAATAATAATAATAAACCTTTCTATGGCCTGGATCGACTACCGCAAGGCATTTGATACAACGTCGCACGAGCTAATAATTCACTTGCTCCAATGCCTTGCGGTGCCAGATCCAATAGTGAGATGCATAGAACAACTGATGCCGCTCTGGAGAACCCGCTTCACCATTACATCGGGTGAGAGCAGGGTTCAAACGGAGCCGGTTATCTTTAGGAGGGGTGTATCCAGGGGGATTCCCTTAGTCCCCTCCTTTTCTGCATCTCACTCCTGCCGTTATCTGTTGCACTTAGAAGAACCCATGGTTACAACTGCGGCCCACCCGGAAACAGGAGGCATAAGGTCACTCATTTATTTTATATGGATGACCTTAAGCTGTATGCCTCCGGGGAAAGGGATTTACAACAGTCCCTCCGAGTGGCGCAAGAGTACACAGCGGATATTGGTATGGAGTTTGGGTTGGATAAATGTGCACTGATTCATCTCAAGAGAGGACGATGCGGGGACTACGAAGATGATGCGCAGCTGGTAGACGGAGGCATCTTACACCACCTTGATGCCGGAGAGACGTATACCTACCTGGGTGTGCCACAAAGTCACATCCAGGAGGTAAATATTACAAAAGACGCTCTCCGCGGCAAGTACCGCCACCTGCTTCGACAGATCTGGTCCTCAGAGCTGTCGGGGACCAACAAGGTGGCGGCGACAAATATGCTTGCCGTTCCGGTTCTACTCTACTCCTTTGGAGTAATCAAATGGACACAGGAGGAGCTGCAGCAACTCGACGTAGGTACCCGCAAAATGATGCATCTCTGTCGGAGTTTGCATCCGAGATCGTCCGTTCCGCGGTTATATCTCCCACGACAACAAGGAGGCCGTGGACTCTTGGGATTGGAGTGTCTCCACAACAGAGTAACCCTGGACACAGCCTGTAAAATTATCAGGAGTTCGGATCCCCTTCTCCTCATGGTCAAAGACCATGAAGGAGCTGGCGTAGGAGCTTTTATATATAGAGCAGCACACAGAGCAGCTAATAGCCTAGGTCTCGACCTCGACACCGAGCAGAATAATCCAAACTCTGTCACCGAGTTGGACCCTGCTCGGTTGAAAGCTCACCTTCGGGCTGCTGGAAATACACTCCGTTTTCAGCAGCACAGGGATAAGCCATTGCACGGAGTCTACTATAGAAATATAGAAGACTTAGGCTTATCCCAAAAGCTGACCTTTAGCTTTTTGAGGTCAGCTGGGCTGAAGTCAGAGACCGAAGGTTTTATATTAGCTTGCCAAGATGGTGTATTAAACACCCTAGTCTACCGAAGCCGCGTGATGGGTATAGAAGTGCCTGACGTCAGCTGCAGAGCATGTCGTCGGGCCCCAGAGACCATTATGCATTTGCTGTCAGCTTATCCAGCATATGCGGTCTCTGCCTATATCCATCGACATAACGCGGCATTACGAGTGCTGGATTACCACCTACGGCACTCGTACGGTATAGATCAGACACCGGTGTTGCCCTATGCTCCGGGGGATATTGAGTCCGTTGTGGGGAATGAGAGGTCCCGGTTATACTGGAACTATTCATTCCCCACCGTCAGGCGGATACAAGCCAACAAGCCTGACATAGTCCTCCTCGACCACCAACTCAAGACGATGTTCGTTATAGAGTTTTCGGCTCCGGCCGAAAAGAACATCGTCTTGAAAGAGGAGGAGAAACGGACAAAATATCGAGATTTACTCTCTGAACTCCGCAGGCTGTACCCGGGTTATTCTGTTAAAATAGTGGTTCTTATTATTGGCTCTCTCGGAGGTATGCGACAATCATTGCTCTCAGAATTAAGAACCATCCCAGCATGCCGTCAATCGGCAGAAGTCATCTCTGGGAAGATGCAGAAGGCCGTCATACTTGGCTCGTTGCGTCTACTCAGGACACACGAATTGCGACCTCAATGACCGCTTACCCCGCGGACGTGGGGAGCGGTCGTTGAGTAACGAGGCTGGAGGGACTCTCTGGACTAGTCGGAGGCCAGGGGGGACTTACCAGCACCAAAAAAAAAAAAAAAAATAATGTTTATTTTAAAATGTTTATTTACATACATAGTAAATTATAAAATATGAACAATGTATATATGTATATAAATGTTAGACAGTATTATTAACTAGCTAAATCTGAAAACAAACAATTTAAATTCATAATAATACGCAACAATAATAAAGTACACTAAATACTTATAAACACATAAAATTACAAATAAATAAATATACTCAATAAGTGACTTAACACTTGTTTTAAGGTAAGATAAAATAACTAAGATAAAATAGAACTAGGATAAATAATATAATATGATACCACTAGTATGAATTACAATATAGAGTCACGAGTATTTACAATTTACGAGTGGTTACGAGTAGTACGAGTATGTACGAGTAGTAGTACAAAAATCTCAACGTTTCAGTTATAAAGATTATAAGGTAGGTAAGTTATTTAAGAAAAGTAATTGTGAAATATGATTCTTGACTGTTGAAATATATAATGTTTAAGTTTTTTTTTGTATGATGTAATATTAACTGTATTTTTAATTTCGACAGGAACTGTGTTATAGATTTTAGGAGCTAGATATTCATAGGATCGTTGTCCAATATATGTTAACATCAAAGGTATAGTATGGAGGTGTCTTTGTCTAGTATTGTAGGTATAACCCGGCAATGATATGTTATTTTTTATCCGGTGATACTATATGTTGAGATTGTAATAGTACAATTGTCTAATATCAAAAACTTGTACCTCTTTATATAATAGATTACTAGGGTGTTAAGTCTTTATGTAGTAATATTCTCAGGAATCTTATATACTATACTATATCACGCTAATATACTATAGCGCAAATGGCTTTCCACCAAGGCAAAATAAAGTATTCTTAATTGTTGTATGTTAAAGATATTTCGTAAGTATTGAAATCTATAGAGTATCGTCTGTAGTTTCCTTATAGTATATTTTACATGTTTATCCCATCGTAAGTGCCTGTCAATGACAACTCCTAAATATTTACTTTCTTTTGAGGGCATGATGATATGTTCTTTCTTATGAATTTCAATTTTAATTTGTGAAAATGGAGGAAGACCAGAAGCGTAGCAGCTAAATGGTAAGTAGTTAGTTTTTTCGAAATTTATTGTTAGTAGCTTGTGATCGAACCAGTTTTTAATATCCGTTAAGTCCTTTTCAACATTTATTTTTAATTCTTCCCATGAGTTGGCTTTGAAAAATATTGCAGTGTCATCCGCGAATCCTATAATGTCTGCTCTACACAAGGATAGAGAAAATAGATCAATTATATAGATAGAGAACAAAACCGGACCCAACACTGTACCTTGTGGCACTCCATATTCTACAGGTAGTGTATCACCTATTACATTATTTACTTTCACGCTCTGATGTCTGTTGGTTAGGTAACTTTGAAACAGTTTTAAACTATTCCGTCTGATACCAATGTCATCAAGTGATTGTAAAAGTAAGGAATGACTAACTGTATCAAACGCTTTTGATAAGTCAATAAACGTACAGAGACAGGGTTTTGATTGATTTAGTGCAGAGTGGATTTTTGTTGTTAAAGCTACTATTGCATCTTCAGTCGACACATTCTCTTTAAATCCAAATTGGTTTTCAGAAATTATGTTATATCTTGTAATATAAGCATTTAGTCTCTTTTTTATAATTTTTTCAAAAACTTTGGTTACATTTGTTATAAGAGATATGGGTCGATAGTTTCTGCCGTCCTCTTTATCCCCTTTTTATAGATAGGGACAATAATGGATTCCTTAAATGTTGTTGGCCAGTGACCAATTTCCAAACATCGGTTGAAGATGAATACCCAGGGGTGTCAAGATGTATTGGCTTATTAGTTTCAGAGTTTCAGCATTAATATTGTCCACTCCAGGTGATGTCTTATTTTTTAATTCTGATATTATTACATGTTTGATTTCATTAGCATCTGTCGGAACTAAGACAAAAGAATTTGGCCTAATATTTCTTCTTATTATGACATTGGGGTTTTTGGAAATTTTAATGTTTTGCCCATGCTTGAAAATAATTTGTTAAATTCATTTGAAATTTCTTTGGCACAATTTAATGTGCTTCCATCTTCACTTTTTAAGCGTGAAATATTACGGGATTTATTTCTGTTGTTAGTAATTTTTTGTACTATATTCCACAGTTTTTTTGTGTTTAGTTGATTTTCATTTATTTTATTTTTATACTAATCATATTTTCTTTTTTTTTATTAAGGAGGTTAATTTATTTTTATAATTTATATATTGTGTTCTTAGTTCTATATTATTGGGATTTCTCTTTACTGTTGTGAACATATCATTCTTTTTGTTAATAGAAGTTATTTTCTTTTATTTTTAATGACTGTAGTACATTTGTCAATAGTTTCCATTGTTATATTAATAAATTTATTTGTTGCAATGTCAATGTCTGGTTCATTATAAACTGGTTCCCAAGAGATTTCTTGAAAACGTTTCTGCAAGTTTGTATAGTTAATAGTACTACTTAATTGATAAATATTTTCTGGCTCTTTAATTTTTTGTAAAACTATTTGTAATATTATAGGATAGTGATCACAGTGATATCTGTTTCTATTATCAATGGTAAGGTAAAATCTATGTTACTTATTTCTTTACATTTAATAAATATATGATCTAGACATGATTTGGTATTTTCTTGTACTCTGGTGAAGTTATTGATTGTAGATATATAGCCAAACTCATTGAGGATGTTTAAGTACTCAATTGCATAGTCGAAATCCTGAAGAATATCAATATTTAGGTCACCCACAAACAAATTATAGTTTTCATCATTTTTATTCTCGACTTGCAAGTAATTTTGCAGGTGATTTTTGAATACATTGGGATCTAACGATGGAGATCGGTAGAGAGCTGTTATGATAATGTTATTGTCTCCTTTTATCTGTATTTTAATTCTGAGAGCTTTAGTTTCACCTATAGGAATAACACGGCATGTATATTGTAGATTCGATTTAATATATGCAACAACACCATCGTTCTGATTTATATCTCCCTGATTGTATATCATATCATATTCATCTAGGTTATATACAGTTGTATCTTTTATGTTCCATGTTTCTGTCAAAATAATACAAATTTTGTACCTATGCTCTTTAGAAATATTTTGAACTCATCGAGATTTTTATTTATGCCTCGTATGTTATTATGTATTATTTTAAAATTTTCTATGTTGTTGTTTATATTTAAAATTTCTTTACATTCTTTGTGATTTCGTAAATTGAAAGTTTCTATATTAGTTGTTTTAAAGTCCCTTATGTACTGATCCATTTGTATAATATAAAAAAAAATGACAATATATAAAGTCTGTTGATATTATGTTAAATGGTGTAATGCCACCATAAATTTTGAGAATAGATATATTTTAACTAATATTAAATAATAGGTTATTAAATAAGTTTTTATAACAGTGAAAGAAAAAGAGAAAAAAATAATTTTTAAAGTAAAAATTAAAGTATACTTATTTCACTGAACGGTTTCTAAGTATACACTTATACACTACACTATACTACAATATACACTTATACACTTCCTTCAATCGTTGGTAGAGGAACACTGAGAAAAAAACAATTGTGGTAACTGAAAACTCATTTGTAATAAATGAAAATCTCATTAACATAGGGGACAACTACAACGTTGCTTGATGATAACTACATTTGGTTTGCTGAAAGTGGGTATTTATCACAACTGCTCTAATATCTAAGTACTTCACTTTCTTTGTGGCAAATGGAATGTGGTAGTTAACACTAACACCTTAGTTAGTTGCTGCAAAATGATTTTGATGGTGACATTCCACATCAGTAATATTTACTGACTCTTCCAATTAAATCAACTATTACCGGAATTGCTGCAAATGAATAACAGTAGTTCCAAATGAGTTTCAAATGCATACTTCAGTTATAGCAACTGATTTATCTTAATTACTTTAACTGAATAATTAATTGTTCACTGTTGGCTGGTAAAAATGGCCAAAGACAATGTCATGCTTATACCAAAGTTTACGTAAACTTTGCTTATACTAAAAGCATGATGAATGTAGAAATGAAACTGTATGTTATTTGTATACTTAGCTCAGAATTAAAATCTAATATGTATTATATTATTCTAATATATTATATATAAAATAAATATCAAATACTTGTATTGCAGTAATACAAAACTATAGAATATAATAATTATGAAAATAAAAATGGCCTAATTGTTATACTTATACTGGAAGTATATTTAAGTAATGTATACTCAAATTTAAACACTCGAATATAAAATATAGAACAAAGATCTGATCAGTCCATTCATCCAGTCAGTCCATTTCGCTATATAGCAATCCCCGCCAAACAAAACACAATAAACACAACTTATATAACCACAAAACACCACCGACCTTCCCTCACGACTCACGACGCAATACAAAAATTACAAAATGAGATGAGAAGCATGGCAGTAGAGATGGTTCAGCCGTAGCCGACCGGGAAAATCCGAAGGTGGCCGAAGCTTGTAATATCGAATGAAAAGTGTTTATTGCAAGCTCTGGGTAAACTGTGGCAACTAGCTCTGTTAGTTGGCTTAAAGTAGAAGATGCTGAAATAAATTAACAGAGCAGTTGATTCAAAAGCCCAAAGTTACGACAACTCGTACGTTAATAGTAACTACCTAAAATCACTTACACATGGTATTAATTAATTTTTTGATTAATAATAAATACACAGTCCACTAGCAGCAAGTGTGTTCTTTTACGGGATTTTATTTACGCCAATTAGCACTCTCTCTTAAGCTAATTTTTTAAATTTACAGCTAATAGAAAAGCATTTCTCACAAATTTTTCAGTCTCACAGTTTTTTTTTCAATTGAGTAGGTCAGTTAGGTCATTTTTCAGAGTGAATGGAAACATATTCGTAAAATTTGGAGTCTGGAGCATGTGATATTGTAAACCGCGTCCACGCATAAAGTTTTAGTAGGCATGCAGTTATTAATTTATACGTTTTTTGTCGGATGTTTCTATTGAATTCTTTACGAGTGTGATGTTATATATGAATTTCCCTTTTGGAGGCCATAACTACTTTTCTATAATTTAACTTCTGTAACGAGATATAACCTAAAATGTTGATCACGAGGGTTGTTTGAAATATGGAATGCTAACATTATATGGAAACATAGTATACGATTTGGACCTAGCAGATGATTCAGGCGACGATATGGACGATACTCTAGGACGTTCCAACCCTGACGACAGCGATGTAGTATGCATTTTTAAAGGCGAACTTTTTTCAATACGCCAAAGGGGTGAGTTATGGACCCAGTGCCCCATGTGCTCCATGTAGGCACATAATGTAGGCAGGTATGGAGAAAGATGAATACGTATGTGACCAGGGCAAGTAGTCTATGCAGAAGTTTTGTTTATGCAGAAGTTTTGAAGAATGCTATGAAGCTTCCTTCCTCATTTTCCTTATTAATTTTTTAAGGTATTCCATATTTGCACCATATATCTTCGAGCGTCGATTTTGACATTTTGTCACAATTTTTTTTGAAAAGTATGAGGTTTAGGTTATATTTGATTAAGGACACTTATTCCCAACTATGTTAGGTGGAGCTTCGCCGAGTTTTGTTTGCTTTACGTATCTGTTTGGAGGATGTGTCTAATAAACACAGGCACGGATAAGGTGTTCCTGCGCCCAGGGCAATAATTTTTAATGCGCTCCTGTATCACGACTCTCTTATAAAGAATTTTTATACACATATGTAGCTTCTAGATATAAAGTTCATAGGTACATTGAGTTACTATACTGAGTTAACATAGCAAATATAGATACTTTGCACTAAAATACCTTGAAAACATCGTCAGTTAGATGGCCAAGATAAAGTAGGTAATGATTTGATTCTCACCGCGGTGGTCGAACTGAAGAACAACCGCGCTAGACCACCGTCCTCCAAAAGGCCAGTCCCGCGATTGTTTCAAACAATTCAAACTTCATATTCATGCGATATGACCAGCATATCCCCTATCTTTCTGCTATTAATTTTCTAACTACTATTATGACTACATGCCATATTTCAGTCATTTAATACTTATAATTGAAAATGTAATTGAAAAAATAATTGAAAATTTACGAGTATCTCGATGAGAATAATAATTAGTAAGATGCCTATTATTGCTATTATTATTATTATTATTATTATATAGCCTGGGTATAAGAGGTAGCATCCTCACATGGATAGCAGGTCATACTAGGAAAATATATATCTAATAGTAAGTATGAACGGGAAAAATGTGTCATACATAGTGTTGCACTTGAGGTACCTCAACTACCTCAAGTATGGGTTCCGTACTAGGTCCATTACTGCTCATGCTCTTTGTTGATGATGTACCAACATACATTGACCACGGTCATGTAACAACAACATGGTCATGTGCTGCAAATGTCATACCTGATGAAGGTACCATGTCAGATTCAGTAAAACTTCAGTTTGATGATGGACGCATGAGGTGGATAGTGTTTAGTTCCACTGTCCATCTCATGTCTCCTTCATAAAACCCTCGTCATCAAGTATAATGTATGGGACTCGTTAAATACAACCAAATGAGCCCAGTAATCTTAAACAACCCCAAATATCAAGACAAATCGGTTCATAAAATCTATAGTCCGCCAGCTTGGATTCGCCATTTTGATTTTTTATGATTTAATCCAAAATTGTATTAAGGGACCTTAAACACCGCAAAGTTTTAAGGTTGAGACAAATCGGTTAATAAATAAGAAAGTCCGCCATTTTGATTTTATTAAGTTCGAGTTAAAAATTGTATTGAGTGACCTTAAACAGCGCAAAGTTTTAAGCTTGAGAGAAATCGATTCCTAAATAGGATAGTCCGCCATTTTTGATCCGCCATTTTGATTTTTTTTTAGTTTGAGACAAAAATTGTATTGAGTGCCCTTAAACACCATAAAGTTTCAAGTTTGAAACAAATCGGTTCATAAACAGGGTAGTCCGCCGTTTTGTATCCGCCATTTTGATTTTATTAAGTTCGACTCAAAAATTCTATGAAGTAACCTTAAACACCGCGAAGCTTCGAGTTTGAGACAAATCGGTTCATAAATAAGATAGTCCGCCATTTTGATTTTTTAAGTTTGAGTCAAAATTGTATTGAGTGACCTTAAACACCGCAAAGTTTCAAGTTTGAGATAAATCGGTTCATAAATAGAAGTGTCCGCCATTTTGAATTCGCCATTTTGTTTTTATTTTAATAAAAAAAAATTACATTGTATTGTCACCGGAACCACTATACACCTACCAAGTTTCAAGTATAGTTCTTTGGGAAGTAGGTGAAAAAGTTGTTGCAATATTTGAGCATATAAACAAACAAACAAATATGTCAAGATGTCAAGCTAAATAAAACCGTATCTTTGAAATTTTTTTATGTCTCATATTTCGATGTTACAAACAGTACCTATGTGCGCGAATATCTTTAACTTTTGTCGCCAGTTCATGCATCCTTTTTAACTTTAGTCTCCAATCTGGGAAACGGAATTTTATTCTATCGATATTTTGTTTGCGTATTCCCTTATAGCCCGCATGGGAACGATTTAAGCGTACTTTCGCCGTATTTACCTCCGCAAATCGATAAATAAAGCGAAATGGGCCACACACAAAAAGTACTACGTTCATAAAAATTTATTGGATTACATCTGCTCGCCAAAAACTGCTATTCCGACATTTTCGTAAATCGAGCTGCTGGCCTAGTTCGTACTACATGCATCATTCCGACAACGAATGGTATGATAGGCTGGCGAAATGTTTGCAATTATTATGGTGCGTTGCGGGGCATGACGTCAGCCAGACGTCATGCCTTAAAATATTTCAGGCGTATGCAATTAAAATCATCGATCACTGGGGCATGGCGGGATTGATGTTGCTATCGCGGAATCGATCACGGAATTTAAACCAAAACGCATTGCCTCGCTTAGCAGCGGTTATCGAAGAGCAGATGCTGGCAAGAATGGCAAGGGCGCGTGAGTCATTTCCAATCCCACGTTAGGGATAATGCAAATATGTGGCATGTGGCTGCGACTAGATGTTTTTAATAGTGGAATGGATTATTGTTGATTTCGGGAAAATGACTGATAATATTCAAATGTTACTTCAGCAGTAATGCCTTCTTCGCTTTCTTCTTATTTCTCAATATCTGTAAATTGGTTTAAGAGAAAAATTAGTTGTATCTTCATTGATATCATAACAATCCTCAGCTGTTATACTTGATTCAATATTGGAGCAAGACTGGCCTTGACAATAATCCGACTTTTTACGACAGTCTTGCCACAGCTTGTACTAGAACCATTTTTGCAATTGCCAAAAATGCTGTTAAGAAGTTTCTGTGGAGCAGGTGGGAGTAAAGTTTGAATTGGCTCCAAAGTATTATCTATTAATTTCCAATCTTCTGGGTTCAATTGATTGCCTAAACAGACCACACTTGAACTTGATAGGTATACACGATTTGAAGGAATACAAGATAGTTCTACTGTTTTATTGTTCGGTGTATTTTTTGCAAAACTTAAATATATACTTACTTGTCTACACAATACTTTTTTGGAGCTCCATATATAGCAAGAAGACACCAAATCCAATTTTTGATGATGATTTGATTTTGATTATGTGGACAAGAGTCAATCTCTTTAAATACTTCTGCGAGTTCTGCGCAATCAATTAAATCATTACGTTTTTCAAACAAGTTAAATACTGTTGTTTGGATATGCACGTAAACTTTCCCAGGAATATATTTTTGTTTGCACTTGAGTTTGCCACGAGGTTTCAAAAAGTTTAAAAAATCTTATCAAGTAGAGTTCGTACAGTCAGTAGCATTAACAAATCAACATCTAAGAAACTACGATAGTTGTATTTGTTCTATTGAATTGTCCTGTTTCAACTATGAGGACATCAGCATCATTATCAGCTTGTTTCAGTAAAACGTTCGCAGTTGTAATTTTTTTCCATAAAGTGCTCCGCAATTTTGGACTACAGTGTATATAATCTTTGGTGATGTAGACAGTTAAAAGGAACGTTTAAAAAAAATATGTTAACATACTATGGTATAACCTGTTATTTTAACGGATTCATTAATTCTGGTTCTTCTCGGAATACGAATCGTTTTCAGTTCAGTAGTATTATTAGAGACTGTCGCAGTCAATCACGCTTTGTTTATTTGGCAAAATGCACTTAGGTACCTATATTTATATATAGGCATCGGCATATTTACTACTACCTACAGCAGTATTTTGCCAAATTTTCTATAAAAAGATCGAGATATATTCGCTATTAATCAGTAAAAACATTACTATGTATAGGGGAAGTTGGGGTAATTTGATGAGGTAAATACAAAATATTTTTTTGGCGTTAATGATTTTAATATTTTAAAGCATAAATGTCTAGTGAATATTTCAAGTTTTGTAATGCACTTTAGTTACACACACAGTTTGCATTTAATTGTTCGCAACTATTGAAAGATTCATATTAAGTGTATTAAAGTTCGTAACACCCTGTGGACCAAAACAGCACATTAGTTAATTATAATTCTGAAGTAAATTCTAGGCTTATCTTTTTCTCACATTATCTTTTTTGATACGCGTTATTACCTCTATTATTAGATAAAAAATACAGCTTTATCATTTTTATTGATTGCACTCGAATGCATTGAAAAACATAATAACTGTTTAAAATATCGCATCGATACAATAAATTGTATTTAATGATGTTATTGTTGTTGGTGCACTCCAGTCCTAGAACATTCTGCTGCGTCACTTACAGTCTTTTTATTAAGACCTTTTTTATTTTTTATTATAATTTTGCTAATTCTGGCATCCCATTGTTCCTCCTTACGATCTAATGTCCGAAGTGATCTGATAAGAGGCAAACATTTGGTTATCACCCTCTATACGAAAATATCATCACAACGTACACAAAAATAGCCACGATGTAATTTAAGCATGGCCCTTTTCAGTGGCATGAATTGAAGAAGTTCAAAATCTTATTGAATGAAATCGACAGCAGCAAAAAGTGAAAAGCAGCAAAACTTTCAACATTTTCTGACATCTGAACACCAACACAAATACGTAAAGAAACTGTCAAAACTCATCTAAACGTGTGATCCCAACATACCCAAGCACATGTAATTTTAAGCGCTTTAGTCCAAAAACCAATTGATGTTGAGGGCAGCTCAATGAAACTCTCATGTCCGAAAAATACGAGAACGCCACTGGTCCCAGGCTTGGTTCCCATTTTAAACCCAACAGTTTCTCATTAAACATTACCTAAATCAACGGCCATAAATTTCTTATAAATCGAAACGAGAAAGTTTCGTAATTGAGTATCGTTCGGATATTTCTGGCCGTCAGTTATATGCAACGAAATAATTATTAGCCCGATCCCATACTTTACAGCAAAATATTATGGCGCGCTAAAAATATATTAAGGCGTCTTGAGATTACACAAAATGACCTTGCTCGCAAATAGATTCCATCCGTCATTGATGGTCAATTATTTTGATTATCCGCTACAAACGGTTATAGTGTACCAGTAAATTAACAGTCTAAATTATGCAATTGAGTTGCGACTACATGAGTGTCGTTGGTGGTATTTATAATGCACAGTGTAGGATAGTATAACAAGTGTACTTTAATTGGTTACCTATTTCTTCTACTCTAGGGTGTAGTTCACTTCTTATATGCGACATAAATGTGGGATAAGTGGGAACTCAATATTGAATCTATTTTTTTCTTAAATTTTCTGTTATCCTACTTCCTATCTCCATGGTCTTACTTATCATCATTGGTCAATACCTGTTTCTCTTGTAGTAGGTATTTTGAAAACCTGTTTCTTCTACTCTTGATTTTTTGGCATATATATTATTTTTATTGAACGTTTTCCAATAAGAGTTCTCGTGGATATCTTATAGAAATCTATTCTACTGCCTGACTGAACATTTATTTTCGAGGTACTTTAGAACTCTCGCGGATGGAAAATTTGGATATCTTGATTGTGTCTATTAACTGAACTAGAAATCTCAATTTATATTTCATCATATTACCGGCAATGAGATTTTAGAAACTCTCAAACTCTCTGAATAATCCCATAGAGAAATTCTAGACTCTAGATTCTAGAACTCTGACTTCTGAAGGAAGTCAACACGTCGAAGCCAACCATCATTTTCACGGGTTCCTATATGCAAAATACGAGGTTGGGATACAATAATTTTTACCAGATTAAAATTTTTGAAGTCACGACCACAAAGCCATAAATACAAAGAAGGCTGCTAGTGCGATTGTGTATGGACTCCTATCGAACTCTTATGGACTAGTATTATACGGGTATAACCTTAGACCATACACACCTGCCATTTTCTTTCGGGAAGGATAAAATAGACTCATAGCCGTTTGGTTTTTTTAAGTACTTTAAAATTCGTAGGTTTATATTTCAGTCTTTGTCATTTATCTTCTGTCCTCAAGGTCCTAGTTTAAATGTAAATTAAGTTTGTCAAGTGCAGTTGAAATTCAAAAGGACAATTGAAACCAGATAGTGTTGTCTCTACTAAGAAGACCGTACCAAGACCTTCTTTTGTAGGGGTTGGCAACCTTCTTTTGTAGGGGTATTAAAAAAAATACAAAAAGTATTAACCACGGGCCAAAAGAAAAACAATTGATTATAAAAGTAATAGTATTTATTAAGAAATAGAAAAATAGTGATGAATATTTGGAGTTTCAAGTACACGTGAACGCAAATCTGGACTTCTGAAGATATTTCTTGTGCTAGGGCATCCTTATCCAAACTGGTCTTCATGTAGACTGGCAATCACAGCAAAGCAAGGGGACCGCCTAGCCGCTAGACTTGACCGGTAAGATTTCGATCATCGAAGTTAAGCAAGGCGGCCGTTGGTGGCACGTGGATTGGTGACCTAGGCAGGCTTGGGGATGAGCTGTGTGTGAGACTTTGCCACCAAGCCACCCGTAATAAATAGCATGGTTTGAAGAAAAGTATTCGAGTAAAAAAGAAGGAATGCACAAAGGGCCTAATGATGCCTAAGTGCTATAGTGGAATTAAGAAACCACTACACTCCGACCCATATAAATACAGCAGAGCAGGTTGCATACCTGCTCTCATAGGTCATAGGTTTGTATGAAGTTATCCACGCGTTTTCATCCATGCTTTCTGGCACCTTGAAAGTTTATAGTAGAATAGGTCAGCGCGCTCCCGTCGCGTCATCCGATCCGGGACATAAAAGAAAAAGTGATAATCAAAGACTGATGATAGTCAATTTGAGTGGCAACGGCATCGGTCCTTATATAGATAAGTGCATACCATTTACATATAAATTATGAAATATCTATTACAAGGTACAGTCCCGAAAGTATTTTTTCTTGTTCATTGTCACAGTAGGACCTGCAATCCGAATGGATGGAAATTTCATCTTCCAAATATAAAACTAGAATGGGATGGAATAAATGAGAATAACCTAGAATGAGATGTAACAAGTGACAACAATCTAGAATGGGATGGAATAATCGAGAAGCTTCTAGAACTTTGCAGAACATTGAAAATAGTATATAAGGGCCAGCCGATCGCGACATTAGTCAGTCTAGTTTAAATGCTCTTAGAGACAAGACCAAGTAATAAGTGGTAGTAATTAAAGTAAAGTAAGTAAGTTACTAAGTAATAAGTAATTAAAAGTGTTGTAAAAGTTAGTAATTTATCATCGTAAATAGTTGTGACTTATTGTGTTTGGAAGTTAATAAACTGTATTTGAATTCCGAACAGTACTCACTTATGTTACGAACTCAGTGGCGTAACAATATTATAATAGCATTTAAATATGGAATTGTTATATTTTCTCTACATATTGTCAATTTAGACTATGTTCCATGAGTTGTTTGATGACGAAATTGTTTGCACATCTATATATTCATTTGTATGATAAAAAATCATACCGTGCACCATCACCGTATCCGTAGGGGTGTGATATAAGCTACTAAATATAAAATTCTAATATTTTCCCTATATAATGTCAATTTAAAGTATGTTCTAGGAGTTGTTTGACGATGAAATTTTGTGCATATCTTTATATTTAAGTGTATAACACAAAAACGTACTATGCACCATCACCATACCCGTAAGGGTTTTGATATCATCCCTTAAATATAAAATTGCTACATTTTCTCTGTCATAAGTCATACACTGTCATAAGTCAGGAAACAATGATTGAATAATATTGAATTTTATCTTTCAATTTTTTCCCAAATTTTACTTTTAACATGGCTTTACAAAAAAATAAATTACTCTTATTCTCTTATTCTTTGGCACGATGAATGGGTTTTATCTAAAATTATAATCCGCCCAAAAAATATACCTTTGGGATTTTTTTTAGATAGATATGATAGAGGTTTAAGACTGAAAACAAAGTGATGAAACCTTAAAATAATAAACAAATTAAGCAGCAAAACCGTCAAGTGAAAAAAGCATGCAAACTTTAGCAACAAAACTGTCATAACTAACTAACTAACGTATTACACTGTTGTATGACACGCGAAAAAGTGTTTAATTATTCTCACAACGATAAAAAGACACATGTCTCCATCTAGGGTTTAATTTTAAAACTACTTTTATGCCACTGTTGCTGTATAAAATAGATCTTTTTACACATGGTGCGCCAAAAACATAAAATATGAAATTTTTGGACTTATGACAGTGTTGTTGCCCATGTGCGATATATTTAATTTAAACTATTTTCCTGGAGGTGTTTGATGATGAAATTCTATGCACAATTGCACATATTTATATTAAAGTGTCTAACAAAAAAGTTACAGTGCCCATCATCCTACCCTTAGAAGTTGTCAAGTCAACCCTTAAATATAAAATTGCTACATTTTCTCTACAAATAGTTAATTTAAACTATGTTACTGGAGGTGTTGGATGAATAAATTTTTTTATCTTCTTTAGATTTATGTGTCAAAAATAAAAACATACCGTGCACCATCACCGTACCCGTAGGTGGTATGATATCAGCCCTTAAATGTAAAATTCAAATATTTTCAGTAAAACGAATGACAGAATATGTTAGGTACAGAATACGAAGTACAGAATATGTTAAGACAATAGTTACTAGCAATATACCCCGTTACTTTTGCCCCGGTCACCCCTCCAACATGTAAGCGTTTATTGCCTGAATTTGTGGTTTACTTTGTGGTTGGTAAGCAAGACCTACCAGGGCTATCTATACCTGCCACATAGCAGATACATAATGATATATGGACTTAAATCTTCTCACTCATACGTAGGTATTCCACCGTTAAATATATAATTACCCAGTTTTTTAAGCAATGCAAATTAATTCCTATACGTTTTTATACCACCCAGGTATTAATAATTCAAGAGTTCATTATAATAGCTGCGGATAAAAAGCGCTTTTTTTAAGTTTTATACGACATAACACCAGTGTAACTCGAGCTAAAACAAATTTCAGTACGGCGCGGCACCGAGAACCATACATCATCGTGAAGGCGGGATTTACATAATATCTAATTAAATTTGTCCACGTAACATAGGAGGCATTGTAATTACGGGTGATTTATTAGTTTTAATCAACAAATGGTTTTAGTACCTATTTACATTTTAGGTTCAGCTATAGGTATTCGATTATTACAAAATTCTTTCAATAATGTACGAATTTTCAGTGACGTCACGAACGTCTGAACTAAGAAGCCGTAGAGCTAAGTAGAACGGAATCCACTCTACAATTGAGTTTCGCTTTATTTTATATTTTACTTAATGTATTTAATTTGATTCATGATTATATTTATTATATTACAACTGCACGTTTTTTGAAGTGGTTCATTTAAAAAATTGGTCCACTTTGATGAGTTATAACTTTTGAACGGATTGATGTAACTTTGAAAAGTTTTTTTTTGTCAGAAAGAGTGTTCCTTCAGCAGCGAATGTGCATAATTGCATTTATTTGCGATTATTGATATTGATTTTACAGGGTGATTTGTAAAGCTATGATTTTTCTATCAATTTTTTTGATGTACACGAAGTAAACGAGTCACCCTGTATATTTCATTGTAAGGTCATCATATAGCCTCATATCTTAGCTATGCATAATTTTTTGAATTTTGGTCATCTCACTTGTGCAATTTTTTTCCACTTCATGTCTATTTGCGTGAAAAAATAAAAGATGGCTTTGGAATTGACAGATGTCAATTGCATTGTTTGTAACAATGCCGCGTCTACAAGGTGCAATTCTTGAATAATTGGAAAGAATAATTGGAATGGTTTCGGCTGCTATTTCACGGAGATAAGTAGCTCGACGCTTTAATATTGATCAGTATGGTCAATCGCGCTTGGATACGGTACCAAAACAACAAACTCCGCAATATACACACGGAGGTGGACGCCAAAGGTAACAAATCCAGCAGAAGATCGTTTTCTAAGAAGAACCGCTCTGCAGGACAGACGAACTAATGCTACCCAACTGAAACGATAATTCCAAGTGGCCACGGGTAACATCATTTCAACATCAACAAAAAGAAAACGATTGCATGACTCGTGAGCATAAAAGACGACGTCCGGAATTTGCTTTGAATCATCAAAACTGGAATGCAAATGACTGGGCCCAATGTCTTTTCACAGAAGAATCACGGTTTTCTGAAAGTCCGGATACCAACCGGACGAAGAGTGAATGAACGTTACGAAGAAGATTGTATGGTAGGCGTTACACCTTTCGGTGAGCGCTCAATTACAGTTTGGGCTGGGATATCAATAGACCATTGCACTGAACTTGTACTTTTTGTCCATGAGACAGTAACAGCTTTGCGATACTTGGAAAGAATTCTGGAGCAAATAGTTCTTCCTCTGTCTCATCAAATGGGCGGACAGTTTGTCTATATGGACGATAACGCCATATCACATCGAGCCAACATAGCGAACGAATTTTTTCAACAAGAAAATATCACCAGAATGGAATGAGCGGCACTTTCGCCTGACCTCAACCCCATCGAAAACGCGTGGGATGCGCTCCAAAGAAGAATGTTGCATCGCGAAATGGAACCACATGGGATTGAAGAGCTGGGAAATGCATTTCAAGAAGAATGGGAGGCCATCCCGGGTAATCTAATCAATAACGTCATCAGTATGCAGCATGCCTCAAAGATGTCAGGAGATGATAAGGAGTAGAGGTAGCCCCACCCATTATTAATTAATGTTTAAAATTTTAAATTCGTTCTTTATTGTTATTGCGTTAAAAATTTATAATAAACTTCCTCTTTGACAATTTGCGTATATTTGTAGTAAAAAATCATATCTTTTGACACAAATGAGTTATGACCAAAATTTAAAAAAATATGCATAACTAAGAGATGAGGCTATATGATGACCTTACAATGAAATAATATACTCGGTGACTAGTTTACCTCGTGTACATCAAAAAAATTGATAGAAAAATCATAGCTTTACAAATCACCCTGTAAAATCAATATCAATAATCCCAAATGAAAGCAATTATGCACACTTGCTAGTGAAGGAACACTCTTTCTGACAGAAAAACCTTTTAAAGATATATCAATCCTTTCAAAAGTTACAACTCATGAAAGTGGACCAATTTTTTAGGTGAACCACTTCGAAATACGTGCAGTGTATTTAATTGCTTTGATTTTGATTAAAATGTTTTTTTGTTTTTTTATTAATTTTTTTTAACAATGTTTTAACGTTTGAGCTTGATCGTTTTTTTAGAAAATCCTGTGAAATAAGTTCAATATGCCTAACTTTCAGTTAATCACCTCTTTTTCTTTTTATTCAAACAAAAATCTATTAAACCATCACATGATGAAATTACTTTATTACAGATTATATGACATTAATGACAAATGAAAAGTTTTGTATACACTACAGTTTTTCTCGACAATAATGGTTCACTATTGTCAAATTCCTTAGGACTTTAGTGTCACTACTATGAGGAAGAAATGAGGGGAATCGCTATGTAAACACATCGCTATGTAAACACATGAGGGAAAATCGAATTTTCGAAAATATTTTATTACCGTTGGGCCCTATGAAAAAAAATGTTCAAATGAAAGTTGGGGACGTGCACAAAATTTTAAGCTTTAAGCAAAATCATCATTAAATCATTAAAATTGAGCACAAAAAAAGATTTTTTCAGATCGGATAATCTCAAAATATGAACATTTGAGGAAAATTTGGGGTAAGACAGGTTTTTGAATGGGATCATTGAATTTAAATTGGGATTTTCTGGACAAAAAAAGAACTAGGCTAGGAGCGAGGAAGAAGGGGAATGGGAATGGTGGAGACATAAAAATCATTTTTATCTAATGAGTACTTTTCGCAACTCGTATTCAGCGCAGCGTCAATTCAGCTAAATGACCCTACTCCCTCGTGGTAGTGTCACCAAAGTCCTCGGGAGATAGGGGAGACCTTCATCTATAAAACCACAAAAAATATAACTACTTTACTTTCGAAACCAGATATACTATCCACTATTGCAACAATAGAACAATATTAAAATTTACTGGCAAAGCGTTGACACTAATTGACATAAGTGCCCTGCATGGTGTACTAAACTTCTGAGAAAATCGATACGCCATTGAGATGTCCATTGGCATTCGATGACACTCGTTACGCAAATTGGTTTTATATCGAATAGAAATGCTGCTCGGCCTGGTACACCTCAAGGTATTCTTTAACACTCTGAGGCTCGTTTTGTTGTCTAGTTTTAAGCAAAAATATTTTTTTCCTTAGCATAGGAATACGCTTAGCGTAGCATTCAAATTTACTTTAAACAGCAATTATTCTGCTGGTCGGCCGTCATATATCTGAAATCGGTTAAGTTGGCAATTTATGTCGAAGTTATCCCGCAACCGTATTTATTGCCTAACAGACAGATTATAATAGGAATAGATTTAAATTTACAATTTTGCTATTACAATTTTATAATTGACAGCATAAAGGATCCAGGGTGGCAGCCATATTTATGTCACGTAATTCACATTTTCGATAGAAGGTCGATATCGATCAATCGTTGAATATATTTTCAGAAATACCGTAACTCATTCTTTACGTAATTGACTAAATTGACCACCATTACATTCCATAATATATGACGTAACTAAGTAATATTTTTCAACATAAATCGATATTAATTTTAATAAACCAAACTGAATTGAGGAAAGCCATGGCAAGACTTTTTGGACAAATGAAAAAATAAAAACCCAATATGAAATGAATATGGCATAGTGTAGCATTTACAAGACGCCAGGATAAAGAATCAAGGTCATACTTTAGAATTATTTATGAGTGGCACAAACTATATTTTTTTGTATCGATTGTGATGACACATTCCATGATGAATACGAAACAGAAAAATGGGAGATGTAAGATAATTTTTTTTCAGTGTCTACAAGGCGAAAAAAATGCGGTACACTCGACGGTACACTTCTAATTTAGGGTTTCTAACTTTAGATTAGTGTTGATCTTAATTTAACGGCAATTCATATCATCAGAATATGCCTGTTTCCAAAACATCCATATGGACTAGGACTGTAAAGTTGTAACAATTTAGAAAAATTGATGAAATTTGTCGAAAAATGATTCAGAGAATATTTTTTCGGTTAACATGAGAGGAGTTACGATCCCACATTGTAAGCTAGACTTATAACAATATAACTGCATAGTGCATACTGCAAAGTCAGGAAGGAAAAAATGTTTTGTTTGACATTTGGTAATGCAGCAGAAGAATATCTAAATATTATGTTTATACTGTTCATATCGATTGAGTTCATATAGTTTCGATTGAGAAATATTGTACAATTTTCATTGAGAAATATTGTACAAATATACCTTCGTATATTTTGCTTAAATAGAATACGTAGCAAAACATACGTATAGTCCCTAAATAGTCAATAACTTTACAACATAGATTTATAACCACCTTTTAATTCACTTTTAGCAACATCTAACAAGCGGACAACAAGTCGAGTTGTTAGTGTAAACAATACGTGTTCTTGAGAAGTAGGAGTCATCTCAGGTGTTCCACAGGGGTCCAATGTAGGACCTCTGTTGTTTTAAATTTTTGTTAATGAAATTGGCGATTGTTTTAAGTACCTACTTGATCCATTCCTTATATGGAATTGATTGTAAACAAATTGATTAAAAACTTTACAGTTATTAAAAACCAACATCAACAGGATCTTGTAATATTTAATAAAGTGCAGAAAAGTGTACTAACTTCATTAATCTTCAATTAAAAAAACGTAAATTTTATAACACACTCAAATAATTTAACTTTCAATAAATAGGCACCTAGGAAAACAAGAAAATAATTTATATATAAAGCTTTAACTATATTATTATGGTCAAATTTATTTGGAATATTTTTTTTGTTTTAGTCCCATGTTAATGAAAATTAAAACACAGAACTAAGTATATCTGAGTTTTGAATCCTTGTTTTGATGTTCTTGCAAAATTACTCTGTTAATATTTAAATTTAAAAAAAGTAAAAAGTATTAAAATTGTAATTTTTAAAACCGGTCAATTGACCAGCGGCGTCGGATGCTGCATCAGCCACCGTTTGATATGTAGCACTGCACTTCGCACTAAAGTTTTAGGGGGAGGGTTAGGTAGTATATCGCTTTAGTACAACTGGAAATAATATAAAATTTGGACGCGACCTATTTCTTAAAGTTCTGATAAAAAGAAGGAAACATGAATTATCTCTAATCAATCTCTAATTCACCTACCAAGACACATAACTTGTGAGAAATAAATCGAGGCCACTTATTTACAACATATATTTATGCTTATGTGATTATAATAATACAAGACCTTATTCTTACCAATTATATGTTATTTACATATATTTATATGTAAATACAATTATGTATTCAATTATTTTATTATAAACAACAATTGACTGTTTAATTTATACACGTTTTCATCTACGTATTATATTTTAAAACCCTGCATAGTTGGTTACATATTATTTTTTAATGCCCTAAAGAAGATCTATAGCTTGGCCTATATATAGACACAAATATTAATGAGCGTTGATTCATATAAAACCTTTAACAAAAATCGCGACGCATATCGATATGTATCGGGTACTACGGGTACCTACATAATGTGTAATTTAATTATCTGATCATCCATAATGGCCTATATTATTATAGTTATATCAAAAAAAAAAACATTAACCCTTCTCCATTATTAAACGATAAATTTATTAGATTAACTGTCCATAAAATGTCAAAATCATCACCCAACGAGTTAAACTTGCACACTTAAAATAATCTTAGCGTCAGCGATATATACCAGCCTAACTGGGGGCTTTACAAAATGCATTGTATCACCTCACTTTGCTATTTTACCAAGAGCGTCGTCTTACTCACGAAGCCTCCAGAGTATATTCAACAGCGATTAAAGTGGGCAATAAATGTTTTCCTAAGATAACTAGATATGGGCAATACGAAAGATTATTAAAAGAAGCTGCGGCCTTTCGAGGTATACTTAAACTAAGCTCATGTAAACTGGTTAGTAGGTTTCCTAATGAGATGGGTGTCTCCAGTATCCGAATGTACGTGTAATGTATGTCTTCCAACGAAGGTTTCCAACCATGGAAGTACAAATGTAAATGGCAGTATCTAAGTAAAGTGGCTAGATATCTAGGTATAGGTGTAGCTTGAAGTGGTCATAAGGTGATGTGAACTTACACTTGACGTAAAAGCCATAATTGATGTTAAGCGGCTTCGAGAGTAGCCTAGGTCCTAGCGATATGTCCCTCAACCAACACTAGGAATCAACGCAATGCAAGATCTTAATTTCAAATTGTTTAATCCGACATAGTCGATTACGTGCTGGTTATCAAACCACAACAACACATGACAGTGATTTTCTTATTGAATCCCACTAATATGGAAATAACAACGTATATATTTTTATAAGAAAGAACTTGAACTTGAAATATAAGTAACGTCAGCCACGATGCACGAACAAGAACGGAAAAGGAGAGTGGCCTCGCCCAACGGCGAACACGAGGTCTCGAAGCCGGTCACTTGCCATATATTTGTTAACTTAACCTTCTCGGCTAGCCATAGAAAACATTAGAAACAAAAGATCAAAGAACAAAATAAGACCACTAATGTGCGCCAAGAAACCGTTATTAATGTTCCATGAGAAAAAATCAAAATACCATAACACAAATCAAATGCCGCAAAGAAACCCGTAGTATACATGCCCTCAGTTCCAATTACGAATGTTAGAGAGAGCCCGTAGTCGCTTTTCATGAAACGAATATTATTTAAGAAGTAAATACCTACAATTTACTATAAAATATCTAACTTATGTCAGTG